>VXCM01000164.1:0-534902 GCA_014773175.1 Lucifuga dentata
CCTGCCTCTATTTTTGAAGCCGCTGCTTGACAGCACGTTACCGGCCAGGCTGCCGAGTTAACAGTCAGCCAATGTGTCAGCCCCACGGGCAGAAATACCGTGTGGACGCCTGTTCGCAGGTTTACGAACACACACACACACACACACACACACACACACACACACACACACACACACACACACACCGAGGCATACAAAAGTGACCTTGGATGGTGCAACATGCTGAGACCCTGCAAACCGATTACACACACTTTGCACACCTGCTGTATTATTCATATTGTATCTTCACACTGTGATCTGTCAGCTGTCGTATCTGAGATGCCAAAATGGAAGCATTCTGTCAAACGTAGCTTTCACCTAAGCAAGTTAATTAAAAAAACCTATGCGGCAAATAGTCTAAGTCCTCTTTAAAGTCCCATACTGACCAGTTAATGACTGCAGTCTTTAAGTCTGTGTTTGTAGAAGGGTCATCAAGATCGTGTGAGCCTCAGTTCATCATGGTGACTAGTCACTGGTAGCACCCACACGAGGAATGTTTAGCCCAAGCCCACCCTTTGTGTCACCAGTCTGTACTCACAGAGTCTAGACATACTTTTGCTCTCCCCCACTGACAGACAAGAGACGGTCTCAAATTAAAAATAGCACAAAAAAACTAACACTGGAAGTGTGAGCTTAAAACATGGGTTCTCATCCGTTTCACAGCCAAGATACAGAAAGTTACAGTTATTCTGAAAAATTCCTTAAAGCCTTGAATGAATGATTATTGGCTGGATGGTGTGTGTAATTAAATGCTGCACAGAATGTGTTCATCTGAGTATTATGTGGAGCATAATACTGTACCTCCGCCAAGTATGAACTAGCCGAGACAAAGTTTCATTGAAATTGGTCAAGAACATTGAGTAATCCTGCTAAAACACAATTGAACAACCCAGTAGATTCAGATGAAAATCGAACCTCCTTGGTGAAAGTAATTATAGACCAGATTCTCTTCAATCTCCAAAATGCCTGATACTGCTCAAAAGTACATTAAAATGTTCAGTCTGAACAAACTCTGGAAAGGCGTTTATCAGTTATGCAGCACTGACTCCTCTTTATTCCTCTCTAACATGAGGAAGACTGTAATTTCCATTCTTCCACGTTCTGCAGCTTTAAACCATTTGAAGCCTCTGAATCTTGGCTCTCGGTTTGGCTTTTTACGCAGCACAGCCTGCGCAAAGCGACACAACATCTGGAGGCTCAGCGAAGGCCGGGGTTTCGTCCGGGAAAACGACAAGTGCAATCAGTGCAGATAGTCTGGGACTCCAACAGGGAAGACACCCTTTTATGCACACACACACACACACACACACACACACACACACACACTGTCCTGGAATGTGACACTGCTATGTCAGGACAAGCCCAACTAGTGCTTCTCTTTCGCTGCATAACCTGACAAACAAAGTGAAAACATAATGAAATATCAAGAAATTTCACGACAAAAATAAAATGAGAATACAGGACAGGAATAATCATCCTCTCACACAATGTCAAATGTGTGGTTGTGTGTCTGTGGCTCCCTGGGGCGTGTTGTGTTGTGTTGTGTTGTTGGGGCCTGTCCCTTGCTGTTCCGCTGGGGTTTGGGTGAAGCCTCCCAGAGAAAACAGGACTCACCTCACTGCTCCTGGTTTAGATGAAGCAGAAGACCTGTTTAGCTTAGAGTGACTATTCCCACACTCTGTCCACCCAGCGGAGCGCNCCACCTCCCCGATCTCCTTGTAACTGTCATCAAACATCATATGAGCTGCTGAAAGGCGAGATTAAAGGACCTGTGCAGCATTACAACGTTAATATTGAGACACAGAAATGCAGTAAATAAATCAGACCTTCACTGAAAAGATCAGCAACACACTGAGCGGGATTTATAAAACACGGCTTAATGTGTCAATAAGAGCAACCACGTTCCCTCGTTCATAAATGCCTGTTACCAGCATCTTTCAGCGTTCGCCTTGAAAGACGCAGAAGCAATTCACAAAACACACCATCACACAAACATTAAAGGACCAATACCGTCCATTTTGCATGTTTGAGCCTAATATACTACTGCAACGGTGAATTAAAAATATTTTTCCTACCTTCCAGACCGCCATTGGGTTCAGTTCATTCTGGTACGCTATTAAAATCAACTTTTTGATACTTGAAACGTTCTTCAGAAAGGTCATCGTGAACAAGATGTATATTCGGGGTTTTTTTTAAGTTACCTAATTTTAGTGTTTAAACGCAATAAAAAGCGTGGAGTGAATGTATGTCTCCACGCTATATTTCCAGGAAATATAGTCCCAAAAGAAGACCTGCGTTTATTTAAAAATTTAAATGACCGTGACTTTATAAGGCTGCGTAACTATTAGCAGGTGAAACATCGATTTTTAAGGGTGGTTGTATTGCTTATATATTTGATTTTGAAAGATTAATAGTTTTTTCAAAATATCAAGAAAGCTGAAATATGATTTTATCCTTTGGAAAATGATTGTCAGTAACGTAACATGTATGAAAATTTAATATATTAGGATCAAATATGGAAAATGGCTGGTATGGTCCTTTAAGAGGTGTTTCAGTCTAGGAATAAATTTCAGCAGAATAAAATCTGAATAACATTTTAAACTGTATTTGCCTCACATGTTACAATCAATAAATCTGATATTTACTCCCACTCAGTTGATCAGTGGGTTTATTTATGTTATGAGTTTTGATATGGTCTTGTGGCACTGGTCCTCTTCCTCAAGCATCATCCACTGCTTTCGGTGTCAGAGTATATTACATCAGGCTTAGAACTGAATATTGTCTTGTTTGGTCTTGTGAGTAGAAATATTGATCATCTTTTCTTCTTCTCCCACTGTTCCTCTGTCCGTCGGTGCAGGCCGACCCTGACGCTGACGCACAGGAACCTGACAGGCAGTTGCAACGTGAACTGTGGCTGTAGGATCCATGAATACGCTCCGGTCTGCGGCTCTGATGGCATCACCTACTTCAACCCCTGCCTTGCTGGATGCAGCACTGTGGGAAACGACAGCACCGGAGTGAGTGCTCTCTCAGAAACACACACACACACACACGCACGCTTGGCACACACGCTTGCTCCACTTGCCTTTGTTTTCCTGTCACAAAAAAAAAAAAAAANAAAAAAAAAAAAAAATGCTATCTAACTATTTACACATCAATTATTTGATATCAATGAACCTTTTGTGACCATTACAGGCATCTAGCAATGTACATTCTTCTCCCATATCTTTGAAAAATAATGTAAATAGTGCACAGGAAGTGTCAGGCTCCATAACAATGTCAGATAGGAAATCATAACAACACAAGGAAAGGAAATGTCTCAATGGTGCCACCCACTCTGTGTGTGCTCCTGTTCATTCACATTTTCCAATTTAACCAGTCTGATGGTCTCTTGATGAAACTACCCTCAGACTTTAGTCAACATTTTTTTATGATTTGTGTCATTGTTATTCTTTGATTTGTGTGTTTTTATGTGAAACTTTGTGTTGCTGCTCCTCTTGGCCAGGTCTCCCTTGTAAAAGACATCTTTGATCTCAATGGGACTTATCTGGTTAAATAAAGGCTAAATAAAAAATAAAAGTAACATAATACTTAAAGTGCACATGTACATATTAACAATATAGAATGACATTTTATAGATTTTCAACATTTTTTGTTTTTAGTCAACCTTATGAAGCGGAATCAGAAATATTAAATTGATGTCAAATATTGAGTAGATAATTGTGACCATAATAAGGCTTTTAAACCCATTGAAGCACTTCTCACCAAGAGAATTATTAGGATTTAGAGAGAGAGAGAGAGAGATACTGTGGATATGTGATATTTTGCACTACCAGGATGCCACAAACATGATGCTTCATGTATAGTGTAATATTTCTTAATTTGTTGCTATTTATTTTACAGAAAGTAAAGATTTATGTAACAAATGGTGAAAATAACTTGTTAAAGCATTATGATAATATGAGCAACAGCTTTTAATGAAATAGAGAAGATCTTCTGCAGTGGGTTTTTGCTTCTTTATCAATATTTCCATCCTTAGATTAAGGATCTGTGATTTATTATGGGATGGAAAATTTGTCAAAACTGCATAAAGTGCATGTGTTGCATGCTGAGCACATCTCTCTGGTGGTGTGTGTGTGTGTGTGTGTGTACAGATCAGGAACTACACGGACTGCGGCTGCGTGCAGAGCCGACAGGTCATCACCCCGTCCTCCGGCGGCCAAGGCAACCAGCTCCAGGTGGTCATTGTGAAAACCTACCTGAATGAAAATGGCTACGCTGTGTCGGGGAAGTGCGACCGCACCTGCAACACACTCATCCCATTCCTCATCTTCCTCTTCATCGTCACTCTGATCACCGCCTGTGCCCAGCCCTCTGCCATCATCGTCACACTCAGGTACTTCTGTCCATCGCTGTCATAGATAGGATTAATTACAGCTCCTTTCTTGTCTGTCACAGTGTTTTTCCCCCTAAATCCCTTTGAAATTATCTCTCAGAGCTTTAGAGTGCAGATTTGTCTAATTTTTTTCATGTTGTGTTTGTTTGATACCAGGTCCGTTGATGAACAGGAGAGGCCTTTTGCTCTTGGGATGCAATTTGTCTTGCTTCGAACTCTTGGTAAGTTCCAAACATCATAAACATACGTTGTCTGACCTGTTATTTTATATTTACTTCAGTCTGTCTATAAATATTCATCTCCTCCTTCAATCTGATGAAGGCTAAAGAACTTAGGAAGCCTTTCAGATGAGTGGTCAAAATTATTTATTAGTGCATTTTGACATCTGCTTCTTTATATAGAGTAGATGCAGTGGAAGTTGAGGAGACAAATTAAAGAAATATATTTAGACTCACAGGGCACAAAGAGTGTAAATTAGCACCAAAATGTGTAATAATTTCACAATATTAATAATTGAGCCTATCACTTGGTTTGGCTTTTTGTTGCCCTTGTTTTTCCAGGTGGTTAATAATCCATTCTTCCAACACAACTATCTAGTCCTCCCTCTCAGTTTCTCTTTTTTTTTCCCTGGATAACAACCTACAGTTTTATAGCAAGCTAAGATTGCAGCACTTTAGTGGTAAACCTTTCTGTAGATGAGTAGAAAAGCCTCAGGGTTATTTACTCTGCCCTAACATGCTCCCATCTCTTTGGTATGGCTGTGTGAACATAAAGCTGTCAAATCACCTCCCTCATTAACCATAAAGAATGTGTGTGTGTGTGTGTGTGTGTGTGTGTGTGAGATAGGCTTGTGAAATACAGTAAATTAGAAAACAGAGTAAAGGTATTAAAGCTTCAGTGTATTTAATATTCTCAGTCAAACCTCTGCAGTTGTTTCTGATCTGTCTAAAATAAAATGGTGCCATCAAGTGGTGGTATGATGGTATTGCAGCAATTTTAATACACATGGTCTTTTGATATATAATGTGTATTGTTCGCTAAGATGCATCATGATAACAATTTACCAGTTTTTTATGACTTAATCAAAACTTCTCTCTCGCCCTACCCCCTCAGCCTACATCCCCACGCCCATCTACTTTGGTGCTGTGATAGACACCACCTGCATGCTGTGGCAGCAGGACTGCGGCGTGCACGGCTCATGCTGGGAGTACGACGTCACCTCATTCCGGTTTGTCTACTTCG
Source organism: Lucifuga dentata (assembly GCA_014773175.1). Classification (NCBI taxonomy): domain Eukaryota; kingdom Metazoa; phylum Chordata; class Actinopteri; order Ophidiiformes; family Bythitidae; genus Lucifuga; species Lucifuga dentata. The sequence goes on from VXCM01000164.1 coordinate 5,678, forward strand.
GCCTGGCCGCCAGCCTCAAGTTCGTCGGCTTTGTCTTCATCTTCCTCACCTGGTACTCAATCAAGCACAAGGAGGAGCGAGCCGAGCGCTGGCGCCAGCGCCTCCCTCCGCTGGGCACCGTCAGCGAGCTCATATGCCATGTCGGAGGTCACAAAAGCCACGCCCGCACCCGCTCCTGCCCGGTGTTCATTCCACCTCGCCCTGACCCACCCACCGCCTTGTTGCTTTACCGTGGCCACAGCAGCCTCAGTTGCCCTGGCAATGCCCTCAAAGCAATAACTCTGCCCATCCTGTTGCCACATCACCACAGAGGCTCCGCCCATGTGTGAGAACACGCCAAGCCTCCATCTCTGGGGTTCATAGTGACACGTGCCTTCCCGTTTCTGTTTCTGCACCCCTCAGGGTCTGCGCAAAACACCGATTAGACACCAGGGCGGCGCTCCAAACTACTGCACCGACAGGCAGAGACACCAGCAGACTGACTGGTATGGCCGCCATACTTTAAGGGCTGGTCATTGTTGGGGTTGATGACAGGAGACTGAAAGAAGCTCCAGCGGACCCATCTTCTTTTACTCTGAGCATATCATCAGCTGCAGCCACACACAGCACCCACAGAGGGTTTGGAGGAAGTGAGGAAGAATCACATGGTGCTACTGTTAAAGGATGGGGCATTATCATCTCTGTACTGACAGAAGACTCATCATCAACATTGCGTCTAAAGCACAACTGATAAACCTGTACTATGCAAGATCCTGTGTACAGCTCCTCCCTCCTCAGTACTATACAGCTCACTCCGTACCTCCCTCCTCCCCCACCTCACACTCCACCCTTTCAGTGTCACTACCAGCTATTCCAGTGTTTCCTTACAGCTGTGAACATATCAACCCTCTCGTACATTTTGAGCCATTCCACCCGTCTGATACATGGATTTATTTTAACCCTCTCACCTCATTTTCCTTTTTTGGTAACAGTGCCTCTCAGGCTCTCTCGGCCAGTCCAGTACATAGCTGGCAACCAAATCAAGTGCTAGCTACTGAAAAGCCAATCACTGTCCTCAGCTGAGTGACAATATTCCGCTTGGTTACCCTCAACGTTTGTGTTTTGGGAACAGTTGCCACCGATTGAGGCGGTGGCTGGTGAATCTTTTCTCGCCTTGGCAAAGGTAAGCATGTAGCTTAAACGTGACGAGCGCCAATGGTACAGCGTCTAATGTCTAACAACCAGAAATCTGTCTCATTACACATCAATATCTTATTAAAACAACAATAATAATTCGCCAAGTGGTGAATAGGAGAAAGGAAATAAGAACTGTATCTCATCTCTGACCATGTGCTGAAGCTACTGTATGCCATAAAAATGTGATCGTGCGTAAAACTGGAAATTCTGAGATTGAGGATTTAAGAAATGTGAAAAATTGCTGCACTGTAACAAATCTGGCCACATTCTTAGAGATAATTCCTTGAAAGCAAAGTGATTTTTATCTGATCCATTACAATAATCAGCAGCTAAATGGATGCATCATTTTGGCTTGGTATTGTAATGGCTTCTCCATTCCACTGGTCATCAGATGTACATAGCAGTTAATAGTCTAGGCTTTTAAGAAGTAGTACAGCGAGCATGTAAACTATGAACCCCATTTTGTTAACGAGTAATCTTACATTGATTATTCTGTTAATTGGTGTTTGGGGCCCTCTAGTGGACAAAGAGATGATTGCGTTAAGGCCAGTGAATGTTGCTGTTGTCACCTACAGCATTATGAAAATCTTGGTTAAAAAGTTATTTAAATTAAGTCCTACTGATTCACTATGAAGAATCTTTGGTCACCCCATTTTCCCAAAACTAAAAAAAGATTGATGAATTTGCACAACACCCTGTATGTGTGGAGGTTCTCAGTCGTCCAGGTCGTTGGATATCTTAGCAGGAGAGCTTCAAGGGAACTGGACTTGCTCTTTAGTCTTGAAGATGTTTTGCTGCTCATCCAAGTAGCTTCTACAGTTCTGAGTCAGTCAATGCGTGTTAATTTTGATGATACTCAGATGAAGGCAATTTATCGCATTTTTATTTTTTTCAAGCGTCAGGTAAAGACCATAAATTGAGTGGAATTGGAGTAAGTTTACTCTGAGTAACAGACCTAGATTATGCAGTTGCAAATCAATTTAATATGGTGTGCAAATGTTAACATAAATGTTTCCTGACTTGGCGGACTCTCTTCATACTCCAATTACGCAACATCATGAATTCCAGTATCCCAGTTCTGTCCACTTATACATCACAGCATAAGTGATTTTTTTTTTTTTTTTTTTTTTTTTTTTTTTTTTTTTTTTTNCCCCCAGATTTAAAAAAAAAAAAAATCGTCAATACACTTTGTTTTACAAATTATTACAAAAATACATAAAATAAAGGTAGCTAATTAGTTTTCAAGAAGAATTTATCAACAAGACCACATTATGCAGCCACTATGGCTTAAGAAATGATTTTTAATGAAGGCATGTGCTGTAATTAATGCTGGCACTCCAGTTGTATTCAAACTCCCTTGCTTAACTGTTTTAGCATTCTGTTCAATAGCCTGCTGTCTGCATTCGCCCACATCATTTTGGGATTACCTTGCTACACAGTCTGCTCGTGCTAACTCTGGGGGGTGGCCTCAAACTTCTGGCTCGTAGTGTAATATGAATGTAAACGTAATGTCTTGAGCAGTAAACCAGCTTGTGTCCTCTGTGAGTCGTTCACACCTTGGGTCAGGTGACGCTTTAGGTCACACAGAGTCTTTAGAGTCGCATGAATGGAGGTGCAAACGGCTCTGTGATTGAAATTAATTACTAGCAATGTTTCCGCCTCCATTCAACGACTCACATGACCATGTCAAGGTGTGAATGACTCTCACAGGATAAATTTATTGCCTAAATTGATTCAGAAGAGAAGAAGGTATTTATATCAGCTGCAAAACATCTTCAGTGAACCACGGCCATGAAATAACATTCTTTAATGATATGAAACATGAGTCTAAAAGAAACTGAATCGGAAACACATTGATTAAACTTATTCTGGCCCTATTTTCCCCTGTAAAACCTTAAAGCTGCTGTAATTTATATTCACATCTGCTTTTGCAAATAATGGCCTGTAGTGAATAAATTTCAAAATTAACATTTTTGACCAAGATTTGTGGTATTCTGTCAGGTAAACGTTATGAAATGGTAATGAAAATGACTGAGTTTAATCTTAGTATTATGGTGAATTAGTACCTCAATTGACATATTCCTAAATGATCATGTAAATACTGTCAAAGCAAATGAAGCATATTATCTTGTTCACACATAGAAGTGTATTTATGAACTAACTCGTGACACTAGCTAAAAAGAAATAACAGTTAAAACAAAACAGTGGTTTTGTCTCGTGGTGCCTGAACAGTATTATGCACACAGGAAGGGTTGGGAGGGGATTTTTTTGTTTTTTGGTCAAAATGACTACACAGTTGAGTTGATTAATATACTGAAGTTATGCTACCCAGAATGCCCTTCTATCTGTCATGATTCTCTATCCTTCTTTCAATTTATCAAAAAAAAAAAAAACCACCAATTTAGGATTATCGAGCCCATAATGTGACTGTAAAGACAAAAGTGATACTTGCTGAGTATTTGGTGTAAAACTAGATAAACAATCCGAACTTTCTGAGTAATTCTGGTAACGAACAAATCAACCAAAAACACCTGTGAGTTGCAAAATTCATTTAAACGATAAAACGGTCATTAAAATTTACCTATTTGCGACTTTAGGCAGTTGCTTGACAGAAAACTAACATTTATCATTTCCTTGACGTCCAGAACATTTCCGTTGTTTTGTTTGAAAAGTAGGTTAAAATTCATAATGGCAATAAACTGCTATGGTTTTGGCAAACAACAGAAGGGTAGAGAATCAGCCAACCAAGCCACACAGATCACATCACAATGAGGGTGAGACTCAGCCAGGCGGGTNAGAGAATCAGCCAACCAAGCCACACAGATCACATCACAATGAGGGTGAGACTCAGCCAGGCGGGTTTGTACAGATCAGCACGCCTGCTGCTACGGTCTTCATCCTCGCCTGTACTGTAAAACCTCAACAGGATTCAGCGTCCTGCTGGACTCTACACACACGGCTTCAACTCGACGGCAGAGTTGCTTTGCCATTTTCCTCTCATCTGTATTTGAACTGAAAGTGAGTTCATTTCATGGACAGAAAGTTGAGCTCTTATTGCTTTGTGTTCCTCAGGAGCAAAAGTCTAATTGATGTTTGTGAACACTTGGTTTACAAATACCTTGAATACTTGATATTTGTCATTAAAAATCCAAAAAAAATTGACTGGTCTGTGAATTTTTAGTGGATCATCAAAATCAAAACAGTCGAAACGTCGCTGTGAAGGTTGAAAGGGTTTTATTTCTTACCAGCTTCATGGTTTTCCTGAAACCAGAGTTGTTCTAACACGTCTACACACTGTCGAGAGAGAAAAGGACAGCATCTGCTTTTCTGAACACAAAGTACCAACAAGAGCAATTAGCCACTGACAGGACAGCTTAAACATCGGCCTTAGAATACTTTAGCTTCACACAATGGCTGCAGTGAACATACGACAAAGCTGGAACAGTGTGCAGTCACATCAACAGTTTGTAACGGACTAGACGTTTACATTCAAAGTGAATTGGCCACGTGCAACACTACACTCGATTATCAAAGCACTACAACATACAGCACAAGATTCATTGGTGACATTTCCAGAAAAGTTACACAGTAAACATATTTTTGAACCCCCAGTGACTGTGTGACTAATCTAATTTGTTCAATTTTTAAAGGACCACACTAGCCATTCTTCATGTTTGAGCCTAATATATTCAATTTTCATACATGCTACATTACTGATAATCATTTCCCGAAGGATAAAACCGTATTTCAGTTTTCCTTATATTTTGCAAAATCTCAATCTTTCAAAATCAAATATTCAAGCGATACACCCACCTTAAAAATCAATGTTTCGCCTGCTAATAGTTGCACAAAATTATAAAGTCACGTCATTAAATTTTTTCGATAAACGCAGGTCTTCTTTTGGGACTATATTCCCTGGTGGAGACATACATTCACTCTGCACTTTTTTGTTTTTTATTGCGGTTAAATGCTAAAATTGTGTAACTTCGAAAAAAAACCTGAATACACGTCTTGTTCGCAATAATGGATTACCTGTCCCAAGAACATTTCAAGTATCAACAAGCTGATTTTAGTAGCATACCAGAATGAACTGAAACCAATGGTGATCTGGAAAAAAACTGTAAAAAAAAAAAAAAAAAATNAAAAAAAAAAAAAAAAAATGTTTTAACTCACTGATCCAGTAGTATGCTTTGGGACGTGATTTTCAGTAACGTTACGTGTATAAAAAATGAATATATTAGGCTCAAACATGCAAAATGGCCGGTATGGTCTTTTAAAGCCTGCAAAAATTGTGATAAATGTACAGCTAACCACAAACGGCCAATTCCTGGCCTATTTTCTTCTCCACTTTGAGTATCAAATGAGTTTATGGTCAGTTATAAACACAAACATTTATTTTAACCCATGACATGATTGTCTCACCTTTCTTGTTCAGGACTGAACTGGTCGTCCAAGTAAAATCAAATGCCAAAAATTAGCCTGATTTGGCAATAAAACAAAGTGGACCATGTTGCTCATTATTGTGATTCTATGTTTATTCTGTAACTTTTTCAGAAGTGGCAATCCAGTTCTCATCTTAGTAGTCAGCAATAATTTTAATAAATCCAAAGTTAAAAGTGCATTTGGGGTAACTTTGCCATAATCTATCAAGTGAGTTTAAAATGTCCTGTGTGTAGGATTAATATTTTGGTGTTTTTACCTAAAGCTGACTAATGCTAAACATCATTCAGATGCTGAAATAGTTTCACCTCTCATTCATTTTTCATAAAAACATATATTAAAAACATCAATGGTGTTATCCATTTGGAATTAAACATTTTAATCCCAAAATTTATATTTAGCTGCATTAAGGCTTTTTCTTTTCTAAATTTATATTTGAAAAAAAAAAACATAACACTGTTTACTAATAAATGGAGACACCTGTAAAAAAAATAAACAATACCTTTAATACTCATTAAACAACTCTGTCTGAGGGTGGCATCACTCACCATTGGCAAGTTCATCTCCCAATCACGTCTCTGTGTCTCTATGGCGACCAGCAGCTCATTGGCTGGCCAGCACATGCGTCTACCTCAGAGAGTCTGATTGGAGGATTGAGGCAGAGAGCCGCTGCCCTCGTAGTCCAAAGTGAGGGGCAGCGCTGGCTGAGGCAGCACCTGCAATACCACCCCGAGACTCTGTGGGGCGCCAGTCTGTGTGATGGGGGGGTTCCCGGTAGTGCTGGCTTGGATGTTCGGCCTCAGAGTCTGTGGGGAGAAAGGGAGGTAGCCCTGGGCCTGGAATATGTCCTCCTCTTCCTCTGGGTCCAGGCCCAAGTTCCAGTCTGGGCTGGCTGCCTCGCCGTGGCCCGGGCCCGGCTCCAGCTGGCCCTGCAGGCTGTTGTGAGTGCGCAGCAGGCCGTCGTGTCGAGTCTCCAGCTCCGTCAGTCCGTTCCCGCTGAACACGTCCCCCTCCCCATCCATCTCCTCTAACCACGCGCCGCTGCGGACGACCTCCCCTTCCCTCCTCGGACCTGATGACGTTATCGTCGCTGGTGAAAGCGACATAACGGACACCCCGGGTCTGTCCGTGAGCCTCTCGGGAAGGTCGTTGACAACAGATTCCAGTTTCCTTTCNACACCCCGGGTCTGTCCGTGAGCCTCTCGGGAAGGTCGTTGACAACAGATTCCAGTTTCCTTTCCAGTGTGGGTGGTGGTGAGGGAGTTTTGCTGGGGGCGGGGGTGCTGAGGTGAGCCTCTGAGATCAGACCTGGCCAGACGTCTTTAGCTGGGGTCAACTCTTCTCCACTGCCCTCTTCAAGGCCTCCACCCCCGGCCCCGGAGCCCAGCTCTGGCAGGGAGGAGTCGTCAAGCTTATTGGTTCGGTTGAATTTCTTAAAAACGTGTCGCAGTGCAAACATATTATCTACATCCTTCTGGAAGTTGGCCCAGTTGTCTGGGCTGGGGCTGTAGTCAGGCCTACATTCATACAGGCTTTCGTTAATGCTATACAGATCCTCCAGTCCCTGCCAGTTCACCTCCTCGTCTGTCAAATTAGGTAGCTTAACCTTGTCGTCCATCCCATATTGGCTGTGAGCTGGCAGAGAGAGAGAGAGAGAGAGAGAGAGAGAGAGAGAAGTGGAGACGGTCAGTCTGGAGCAGGAACAAAAGGGAGCTCTTCACAAGTTTGCTCAGACATCATGCAATTATGCCCAGCTTCTGGCTCTCACTACAGCAATCAGCAATATGGGGTCTCAGCAACACACAAACACACATACACAAATGCGCTCACACACTTCAAAGCAGCATTAGATAAACTAGATTAACCACAGCACCCACACTATGCTCAAGCCATGAGTAGTGCAAATGCATGCTGCCGTTAAAAAAAAAAAAAAAAAAAAAAAAAAAAATCACATTAGAAAAGAAAAAAATTAATGATCCTTTATCATCATAAACTAAACATACTGACTAAGCTACACAACAAAAGTAAGGGCATAGTTATTGATCGGCCTGGAATAAATTGAAATATACACTCAGGCAACCTGGAATAAAAAGTTTTAACAACAGAAGAGAGGAACAAAAAGATCAATAAAATGGAAAGATGCGCAGGAAAAATGTAACTGTCTTGCTGCCGAGTGGTGTATCCCCGGGAAAAAAAAAAAAAAAAAAAANAAAAAAAAAAAAAAAAAAAAGGAATTCAAAATACTATCAAGAAAAGAGGCAAATGAAATCACAGAGCAAAGACCAAATCAGAGTTGGGCTCAATCTGACATCTGCAAGGTAGAATAAATTTAGAAAAGAAAAAAAAAAAAATCAAAGCTTGTTTCGGTGGCTTTCTTTACTGCAGCTACTTCAAGCTCTGATGTGAAGAGAACATGGCAGCTCTAAAGAGAATGGAGTTGGTTTGACATAGGCTTTGAGACTCACAGGAAGGAGAGGCTTGGTCTCCTCTTTGACCACTTTCGATGCTGCTCTTCCCTGGTAAGCAGGTGCCAGAAACAGAGGTCAAAAGGGCAGAGGTCAGTTGGGGGGGGCAGAGAGGTCAAAGCAACTCAAGTGTCCACTCTACCACTAGCTAATGCCATGAGCAAAAAACAAAGAGGTTCTGAATGTTATAATAGCACATGATGTGGTGATGACGTGATGTGGCTGATATGGAGGATGATGCTAAGCTAATATGTAGAATGTGATGCATGAGGGGGATGATACAGTATCATGCATTTTTCTTTTACGTGCATTTGATGCTCGAGTGGGTCTCAGGCAAATGCACATAATCAGAATTTTAGATGATCTTTTTCATTTTATGCAGCCATGCTACCTTAAAGGACCATACCATCCATTTTGCACGTTTGAGCCTAATATATTCAATTTTCATACGTGTAAGGTTACTGACAATCTTTTCCCAAAGCATACTGTTGGAAGGGTGAGTTAAAAATTTTTTTTCTTATCTACCATACCGCCATTGGTTTCAGTTCATTCTGGTACGCTATTAAAATCAACTTGCTGATACTTGAAATGTTCTTGGGATAGGTAATCCATCATCGCGAACAAGACAGGTTTTTTTTTTTGAAGTTTTGCAATTTTAGCGTTTAACTGCAATAAAAAGCGCAGAATGAATGTATGTCTCCACTGGGGAATATAGTCCCAAAAGAATACCTGCGTATATCGAAAAATTTTAACGACCATGACTTCATAATTTTGCATAACTATTAGCAAGCGAAACATTGATTTTTAAGGTGGGTGTATCGCTTGAATATTTGATTTTGAAAGATTAAGAGATTTTGCAAAATATCAGGAAAGCTGAAACACGGTTTTATCCTTTGGGAAATGATTGTCAGTAACCTTACGTGTATGAAAATTGAATATATTAGGCTCAAACATGCAAAATGGGTAGAATGGTCCTTTAAGCCAAAAATAAAAAGGGTCCTGACCTGACAAATGCAAACGCTAACCTACAGGCAGAGAACACCTTAACTGCATAATTGATTTATTTAAAAAAGCAGCACACTGACATAAAGCAGATAGAGATGAAGACAGATGATGCTCACAGAGGTGACAACACATGAAGCTGCTTTAAAAAAAAAAAAAAAAAAAATCATGTTATGATGTGTTAGCATGTCCCCAGCATGCAGCCACAGATCAAGCGCTGGCACTCCATGGATGGTATTAGTGGGAATGAGGCAGTTCAACCCATGCAGATGTTAAAGAAAAGCCACTGAAAAGAAACAAAAATGGTGGATACCTGTGTGGCTCATAGCTTCCTCCATCTTTACCTCCTGATCGGAAAAATAAAAGCAATTGATTGTTAATGCTTCGAATCAAGGGGATGTGGGAGGGAAATCAATAGATCAATAGTTCATTCACAATGATGTTTTCTTCATGCACAGCTGCTACTCCCTATGGAGAAATGCAATAATAGGTTGATGAAAAGGAGGGAGGAAGGAGAGCAAGGAGAGAGGGAGGAAAGTTTTTGGGTCATATGATTGGGTTTGGATTGAGAGAGGAGGTCTGATCAGCGTGTAGTGTTGGAGAGTTCAACTGGGGTTTCCCCTTGAAAGCAAAACACACAACGTTATGCAGTCAGGTGATAATAGTGGTTTGAACAGCTAAGTCACACTCCTCAAATAGAATCAAATAACTGCTAGATCCATTTCACACAGCAGTTAACTTTTAATATTCTGTTTTTCCAACAAAAATATTGCTTGATGTGACCACAACGGCAATTTCTTTGGTTCGATGAGCTGGCAGCGAAACTGCCGCGAAGGGCAGCCAGTGCAAAGTAGGAGCTTTTCGGCTGCTACGTGACACGTGCTGGCGTGGTTTTGACAACTCCTGCATGCCAGAACTGAAACATAATCAGCAGCCTGGCCCATGCTCCGAACTCCAGCTAGTAATTACACACATGAAGGTTTTATCCTCAGGACATAAACAATGCAGCCAGTTAATGCTACACACAAATATTCTAGGTCATCTCGACATTACTTATTAATGCAGCCATCGCTGGGATGTCTGCTTGGACCATGTGTTTGGTGGTTAAAAACATAACGTGGCTGATTATTGCCGTGATGCATGACAGACTCATATGAAATGACAGCCTCAATTGCCGTGCTGACAGCGTCCTCCAAATAATATCGCTAACACTCGGTGAGTAACGGGGGGGNGGGGGGGGGGGACACGGCCAGGATGCACAAATGTAACTTGACCTGAGTGCTTGTTTTAATTTTATGACAGCGCTATAGGACTGGATATGAGGAAATAAATCCTCCTTGAAGAACAATTCAATTTAAATCATAGCACTTGTAGACAGTCGATGGGTCCCAGGAGAAAAAGAAGGTTCTGGACTGAGAAAGAGAAGAAGTCGTCACTGTGTGCGTCTGTGTGCATGATCATCAAGAAAACATCAAACATGCATCTCCAAACACGCAAGTCTCGGTGATGATTCCTTGACCTCCACCTGAAATTTCCGCATACATCACTGAGCGGATCATCCCCATACACATGCAGCATGCAGGTATGTGCATGCACATACACACACACACACTGATGAGACTGAAACGGATTCAAAACAGCAGACTGAAATCCCATAAACCTACTGTCAAAATGACCACATTATTACCATACCAAGATATTACGATTGCAATCTTTTTTCAAAAACTCTTTTTTTTTTCTTTAAACTCATTTTGATTTTAAATTTACTGATCTATCCAGCACATTAACTGGTTCAAACTTCAATCTAACTACTGTGTGTAAAATCTGTTTCAGTCTTAAACTCACACCACTAAACCCAATACACCAGTCCATATCTTCACCCACCCTATGGTATGATTTAGGACAGGTAAAGAGGCAAAACATGTGATATTTTACCTGTATCCAAGCCTTTCGGTCGAGGGTTACACTGCTTGTACCCTTGACAACTTCTCATCTCCATCAGCTGAGCGTGCAGCGTGTTCAGCACATCTCGATCCACTGCGTACACTGCGTTGGTCAGCTGCACGGGCACACGCAAAAATGTTAAAGGACGAGTGCGTTCCACGGTGAAGCTGACGTTTGCGTTGGAGAGGTCGCTCACCTGATAGGGGTCGTTGTTGAGGTCAAAGTACTCCAGGAAGCCGGTGGAAAACTCGCAGAACAGCGTGTTGTGGGTCTCGTTGATGGTTCTCAGGCACCAGTAGGTGTTGTTGTTGGAGCTGGTGCACGCACAGAATCCTCCCACTAGATGACAGAATCGTTGCTGTCAGTCCTATTAACTTCTCAAAATGAACGAGAAAGCAGAAACATGATCTTGTAGCTTGTGTACATACAAGTCCAGAAGGGGGCGGTCTGCCAGTGGTCATTGTTGTGGGTGAAGCAAGTGAGTCCAGGCAGGCTGCAGTCATCTCCTTTCCTCTGCCTCTTCTTCTCCTTCCTTTCCTTCTTCCTCCTCCGGATCTCATTGTACAACTGGGCCTTCCCGTCGATTTCCTGCGCGGCCTCCCTGACGGACAGAATCATGAGAAAATTACAAAATGCGGTGATGCAAAGATGACATCAGCCTTCCTTTCTCATGCCAGGAACCACAGCGGTGGAAGTTCTTGAGGGAACTTCCAGAAGGCATCGCCGGTGCCAGGACACGACAGTCTGTTTACTTTCATGTTTAAGCGCTTACTACGTCCAATTTTCTCTGGGATGACATTCTAGCCACTGTCCCTCTTCCTCTCTGCCCGAACACACAAGGAACAGCTGCTTTGTATTGGCATAATCTGCTCCCAATGTTTCCTGGTGCAAGCTGATCACTGTGTTTGAAGGATCGACTGATTTCCCCTCTGTTGAGTCATTCTATCTTTCCATACGGTACAGTCAATCACTTCCAGACACACACACACAGACACACACACTACTAAGTCCAATGCCATACATCTGTTTTGGCATTTCAACCCTGCTGAAGGAACAAATAAATGAAAACTTCTAGACGACATCCTTCCCTTTGAAACCTGTTTGTACTTTAAGGTCATGTAACAAATTGTCAACACATCATGGAACAAATACACATGCTGGACAAGTCATCTGGGATCGACAAAGTCATTTAAATAAAGGTGAGTTATACTGACAACGTAAAATATACAATACCATGCAGTGTCCATGCAGTTCTACACCAATGATTAGACAGTAACAATGACATCAGCAATGTACGGTCAACATTATCATCATCAGCGTTCAGAGTCAGTATTAATAATGATAGGGATGCTTCGAAACGGCGCAAATGCATAATGGCGACATGAAACTCACTTAAATGGATGGAGCTGATCATTCTTGTTCTTCAATTTCACTGCCTTGTTTCTGTCTCCTTTGCTATAATAGCTGCTTTTTATAAACAGAGAAAGACACTAAGGAATCCAACAGAAAACTTTCATCCATGAACTCCTAAAGGAACATAGAGCAAAAACAAAAAAAAAGTATTTGTGAGGTGAAGATTAGAGGACCAACCTCTTCTTTCCGCAGTCGCACTCATCTGGTCGTGTCCTCTTAAGATGGCCTCTGACTTCGCGGAGGTGTTTGATTTTGTCTTGAAGTGCTTCGATCTGGAATTAAACATGCAACAAATACAACTATTACTTATCATTCAATATGATAATGCAAAAATCTTTATTCCCTGCAACAAATGCAATCAGATGCAGTGCAATGATGATGTTCTCATTCTCAACTTCAGTTTTGGTGAGTTAAACATTTTTTACTTGGAAAAGGATATTTTTGATATAAATTTTACATTTCATATCTAGCTCCACAACTTAATCTGCTTATTATAGCCACATTGCATTATATCACATTATATTACATTACATTACATTTAGCTTTGACTCATTTAGAGACTCATTTACAGATATGTTGTATGTTTTTTGCAGGTTGGGGCAATACCTGTTCTGGACTTATAAAACCATTTCAAACACCACTGGAGCTACTTTATAACAAAACGTGTTGGGCTAACCACAAATAAGGCTGTTTCTCAAAGCTATGACAAGTTGAAATGGAGAAACATTTTATCCCAACAGTAAAGATATGCATAAAATCTACTTGGAGAAGCGATGTGAAGGTCAAAGCCATGAGCCTGGGTACACTCACCTCCTGGTCCACGTAGCTCTTATGGTCTTTCCAGGCTCTGGAGGACTGGTAGATTTCTCTCTCACAGTGGACAGAATCGTTCATCAAGATGTAGCATCTGAGGGACACGAATTCATTTGACGGACATATCTATCCCAAAATAATGTAAACTTAAAAGCGTCCTGAGAGTAATTCTTCATTTCTGACTGAGCTCTTACTTGTGTGTGACTTTCACAGAGTTTGGGTATCCCACAGCGTTAGTATCATCTGCCAGCATTTCCTCTGAATCGTCATCTGACTCAAACTCAGGGTTCTCTGTGTTGTAGTGGCGCTTTGTGATGACACGTCGCCGGACGGCTGACTGATCATCCGCCTGCAGGTCAATGTCATATATCTGACCTTCGAACTCTACAGACAGAGATCTGGTAGGCCTGGTGTGGACAAAACGTGGACGATAACCTGTAGGAAAAATCAAATTTCATTGAGTCAAGCAGTGTTTGTGCACTACTTTACCCTCTTTTTCAATTTAGAGCTTCATTTTGGTTTCCCTGATGAGGTAAACTGAGCTATTCTATGAAAAGGGAGCATTTCTGGACCAAGTCTGGGATGCAGTCTTGAGCAGTATTAGATGACATTAGATGATGATACTTCCACTACAGCATTTTCAAGATACACTAGATGGCATCAAATCATTTTAACCATAATCCCAACAGCAAGCGTAAGACATCATCCACAGAACAAATTCCAGGACTAGTTGCAGGATGTTTGTCTTTTCTGAGCATCTGTCTTCTTTTAAAGCATAAATAAACCACTACAGGAAATCAAGTATTAGACTCTAACAGACTCTTTTATTTCTCCATCTGATATTAAGCCTGCTCTGTGGCTTTTGCCCTTCCCTTGAACTAAAATAACTTTAAATCTTTTATTTAGGATCCTAGACATCTGTGCTGTCCTCCATTACTTCAACTGGCTTTATATTATGTGATGAAGACAAGAGATGCTGATTATTATACTGCACAAATATGCGCTGTGTGTAGGTGAACTCACGCTGCCCGGATGAGGAGATCTGTCGGTGTGAGCGGCGGTCCAACCGGGATGGTTTGTATAGACTGTCCCCACAGTCGCAGCCCCTCTCTCGGTTGTCATAACTGCTGCGGGGCCTCAGACTGCGGGCCCTCTTTCTGGAGCCCTCCTTCGAACTGCCACCTTTACACTTCTGAATCCTCCACTTCCCGGTGATCTCCTCCACGCAATGCCACTTCTGTCAACACCAACCAAAGCAGCAATAAACAGAGACAGGGAAAGATACTCTCTCATGAACTCTGAGTCTCTTTATTTCTATGTCTAGATTCCCAGAAAATAAAAATGTCCTTGATCAGTATACTTTATTCCATATGTGACTAACAATGAAAAAAAAAAAAAATCTGGAATAAACAAAGTACTATGGATGCTAACGACACAATATCATCTCAGATTCTGAGACAAGGTCTCTGGTTTGCACTGATTTCAGACCATTTGCAGAGACAAAAGTGCTTCTGACAGACATGTAAGGCAAATCACAGAGCCTGTGGGAAAGAACAGCCTCCAAAAGCGGTAAGAAAGATAAACCAAAACTACCACATGGGTCTGTCTGGTGTCTGAAAGCAAAGTGGGAACTTCTATCAGCCTCACTGTGCCAGTGGAAATGTCAGTGCCAAGTGCGTCACAAGAATAATTGCGTAAATACATGCCCACACATACATCCTCTCTCCCTCGGTATAGAAAAGAAAGTTGAAGCTAATTACTGTGAGTAGTGCTTGTATAAATGGAGGAGACACATCTGCAGAGCTCAGTGCAGAAGATCAGTGCTGAGTGTGGGAACGGGGGTCCAAACAAAAGACCATAAGACAGATCAGGTTTCCTTTGGAGACTCATATAGTGACGAACAGCTTACAGGCCCAACAGAGCTGTTATATCAGCATTGGACAGGGAGAGAGAGACAAAGATATAGGGAGAGAAAGATGTAGGGATGAAAACAATCACTCTCTTTCTCTTTCTCCCTCCTGTTAATGCCTTCAAGGCGAGATGGGACTGCTGTAAAAGCGCCGGATATCAGAGAAGATTTGAAAACTGAAGAGGAAGAAGAGCTAGCTGGGAGTAGACAGGGACAATCATTGAAGCTGAAACATGAATGTCTAGTGGAATACCCCAAGTACCGCAAGCTATTCACACTGTCATAACATAACACAGGATGCTCTATGTCTCTGCTCAGTAAATGTGGTGAACCCACAACAAACCCGTACTGTTATCATATGGCCATATCCAAAAGAGCACACAAGCTTCATGTCAAACATGGGGAAACGGGCCGATGTGAAACCGCTATCATGCGGTCATATTCAAAAGGGAGAAACTTTACGTCTTTCTTCTTTTCGAAAACAAAACATCTTTGATTGTAAACTCATTTGAAATCTTAACTGCTTCAGCACAATGCTTGAGGTCGCGCTTGTGATGTATTGCATAAAGTCTTAAAGGACCATTCTGGCCATTTTGCATGTGCGAGACTAATATATTCAATTTTCATACATGTAATGTTACTGACAATCATTTCCCAAAGCATACTACTGGAACGGTGACTTAAAAATTTTTTTCCTACCTTCCAGACCGCCAGACTGGTTTCAGTTCATTCTGTTGCGCTATTAAAATTAACTTGTTGATACTTGAAACATTCTTGGGATAGCTAATCCATCATCACAAACAACACATATATTCAAGTTTTGTTTTTTTTATGTTGAAGTTATGTAATTTTAGTGTTTAAGCGCAATAAAAAGCACAGAGTGAATGTATGTCTCCACTGGGGANAGTTATGTAATTTTAGTGTTTAAGCGCAATAAAAAGCACAGAGTGAATGTATGTCTCCACTGGGGAGAAGATTTCCAAAGGAAGACCTGCGTTTATCAAAAACTTTTAACGACCGTGACTTCATAATTTTGCTTAACTATTAGCAGGCGAAACATTGATTTTTAAGGTGGGTGTATGGCTTGAATATTTGATTTTGGAAGATTAAGAGAGCTTGCAAAATATCAGGAAAGCTAAAATATGGTTTTATCCTTTGGGAAATGACTGTCAGTAATGTAACATGTATGAAAATTGAATATATTAGGCTCAAACATGCACAATGGCCAGTATGGTCCTTTAAGAATATACTGTTGATCAAGCTTTTTCAGTGTGAGGATCGACAGAAGGCCTTTCACACTTGCACTCTAGTCAGGAAATGTTCACACTCATGTCCTGGGCAACAGTATGTGAGAACGTGTGCTTTAAATGGAGTGCAGGACAAGTTGGCCTAGTAACATTCACAGATAGACTCGTGAAACAGGCGGCTGGGACATATCAGGACGAGTGTATCGTGTAATTTCTTCTGGAAAACCCAGAAGAAACTGCACGTCATTCAAAGAATTGTCTGGAATTGGACTGATTCAGAGGGTCTTCTGAAGTGCGGTTTTTGCATCACATCTTGCCTTATTCTTCATCTACTTTGTTCTCTATGAATTGGCGGCTGGGAAAGCAGCTTTTTGGATGCTTTGCCTCCACCTGCCGGTTCGGAGGGAAGATCGGGAATTTCAGGTTTAAATGAGAACACAGTTGCTGCTAGGACTTTCCTGCACTTGAATGCAAGTGGAAAGGGGTAAGGAATATTTCCACATCAGGTCATCCTGCTTTGCTCTGATATATGTGTGCAAGCAGCTTAAGAGACAGCAGAGCAAAATCAAGAAGATGAATCAAGCATTGCTCGCTGTAAGTACTATTTTCAGCATAATGTTGTAAAGAACACACCACTGCCTTTCAGCTTGCTGGGAGGTTTTGTTAAGTCATGCCAGACAGACCATTTTTGGCCAAATCTTTCCCTCTGTCCTGAACAGCAACACATTATGGTGTATACTGTAAACAATTACAGCCTCTAGAACACACACATTTGCAGTGTACTTTTACATGTGTGCAAGCCAAAGCCAAAACACACACATACTGTACCCACACTCACACTAACACCACATGGGCCTGACCTCAATTAGAATTGCTCCTTCTTTAATAACTGATTGCTACATACACACATTTGTGAGACCATAAACCAGATCTGGATTGAATTAGGCTTTTAGAAAATCTGCCTGCCATTTAACAGTACCTGAAAGTCATAACTATTTGTATTGTTCTGGTCTGAATGTCCTGAGGCGACATAACCACGTGGCTGTGGGTCTGTCAGCATATGAAACATAAGCACCAACAAATTGATCACAAAACAGTACAAAAGCATCCAATTATATATTGAGAGATGTAAATGACCAATATGGCTCTGCAGATTAGTTCAGCAGGCAGTTGCTGAGCCCTTCTGCATGTGTATGTGTGTGTGCATGTGTGTGTGTGTTTTACCTGTCCAGGCTGTTCGCAGGGTGTCTGGAATTCGGCTTGCTGGCAGGTCTCTTTGAGCTTCTTGTACTTAGGCAGGCTGTTGGTGTGCTGTGTGTTCACCGAGTCATCCTTCTTCCTCAGAATCTTGCTGCAAAAGCACAAGTAAACTCAATGATCACAAAATAAGCATCAAATAAATGACACATTCGGAAAGTCAATATACAAGAAATGAAAGTTACAACGGAGCTGAAAAGAGTGCAGTCTGTGTTATTCACATTAAGAGGCTTCATTATTTTCGGGTATGGCCATGGTGTGTGTTTCTCATGGTCGTGGCCAGTGAATGGCCAGGTTATGTAGCGTCTGGGCATGGAGCTCAGCTCAGCCTCACACCAGCGCTCAGCTCCAGGACAAGCTGTTTGACCTTGTCTTGGCATCACACTCCACTGCCCTCCCCCATCCCCCATCTCTGCCACCACCACAACACNACTCCTTCCAGCTCCCTGCCAACATGGTCTGGCTGCTCACGACCTACAGACAGAACGACGGCGACAACGACGCAAAGAACAACCTGTCCCCTTCAAGAGTAAGATGGCTGTCTTGTCCTATCCTGTCTAGCATACTGCGACATGGGAAAACAGCCAATGTCCACACACTGGCTTGGCTGTTGTCTCCAGTTTCTAGCCAAGGGTGATTAAAGAGCTAGCAGTTGTTGTTGATGTCATTCCCTGATGGCTGCATTACGTAGACGATTCGATTCTCAAACAATATACTCAGTCGCAGCTGTCAGTCAGTATTCCACAGCTCAGAGGTACTATTTAGTACTGTGTGGTAATATGAAGACATTAAATCATTAAGTACATCGCACGGCCCACAAGAGAACAGAACAATAAATATTAGCTACTGTGTGTGACAGAGGATCCTGTCTGCATAATAGAGTAAAAGGTCTTGTGAGGCTAATCTTAGCACTTACAGAATAGAGCGGCAGCAGACAGTCTTTATAAACTGTGTGGATTAATGGAGAAATGGATTAAAAGAACTAAAGCTCCTATAGGTCAGGGGTCACACTCTTTTCATTTCATACAGCCACCAGCCGGTTATTCTATCACATAAACACGCGCCAAAGAACGAGCAGTAGCAGAACAGAATGGTTTCTTCTTGTAATTTTGAACACTGCAGATGTTGATGCATTTTCTGGCACAGAGAATTTGCGGAAAGGAGATGAGAATAACAGCAAAGTAAACTATGCTGGGGAAAAAACACCAACTGTACAATATAGGAGAACGTCTCAGAGACATATTGTAATATATCATTACACTCTGATGCTGTTCTATTGTGGAAGTTCTACTTTCTTCCTATCTATGTCCTCAGTTTCCCCTTTCTTGTATATTTTACTATATTTTTTGTATTTACTCAAACATTTTGCCACCTGCATCATGTGAGGACAAAATTAATAGGATTATTTCTTGCATTATATCTACAAAGCTGTCAAGTTTCTGACAATGCTGCCTGAACATTAGCATAGCTTAACATGTTATGAACAAAAGTGGGATGTCAAAATAGGTCGTATTATATATGTCTGTGGGAGCTGAGAGGTTAAATGAGCTTGACAGTGTGTGTCAGTGTGTGTGAGAGCAGGTATGTGATTGCATGCACGACAAAGAAAACAGTCTTGTGGAACATTGAGTGCAGCCGTAGCACGGCTGCTGCATTCCACGCTGGGGGAGCTGGTGACATGTCCTGTGAGTGGATTGAGTTTGAGCCTTCCAGCCATTCCTTAGGTAACATCATCCTCAGCCTGGCTAGCCTTTGTTTATTTTGTGTGCATCTAACTCTACTGTGTTACTGAAATGTATCTTCCGTCTGTCTCTGCTAGTGCATGAACGGCGCGTTAAGTCAGCTTTAGGCCACGGCGGCGTGCTCAACGCATGCAAGACCTCCAGAAGACAAAGACTCTGCCTGTTTTTACTGTAACTGATCAAATGGCCTGGTCACACATGTGTCTGCTCGTCTTGCGCGAACTGTTGTAATGTGCCAGCCATTTAAAGCTTTAGCAAACAACTTCAAATATTTCAACCTCTTCCACCACCGCTGCCTTCCAAGCAGACTGTGGTCAGGAAACGTCTGTCAGATAACAAATAACTGAGAAAAGGGGCTGTGTGGCTGGAAGAGGGAACATGCACTGGTCCTTCCGCATCTCGGGTTCAATGTAGTGTTTCGTTGAGTTTGCGCGACACATGATGTTTTGCAATGACATAGATGTGCTTGTGGTGTGGAAAGGAATAAAGAACACTAGTTTACCCTCGCTCCACAAGGAATGTGTCCCTCCAGACTTTCGGTTTCCGGTTGGGTTTGAATCTGGGGGCAGAAAAAAATGCATAAATTATATAGAATTCATATGTTCTGTGCACTTACCATCAGTTATGACGATCACAAAGCTAGCCAACATTATAAACACTGATCACAGCAAGTTCAAGACCCTGTAGGGTCAAATATGTTATTACGTATTTGCAATAAAATATGAAAGTTGTTGGAAATTGTGTAAAATGTGTCCTTTCTGTAGATCTGGAAGATTTTTCGGGTGGTAAGTGATTTTTTTCCCCTGTATATTCACAATTGTTCAAGTCTGACTGTGCTTTTTCAATGGCGAGTAGAGGAAAAAGACTTTCAGATCAGATCATATGTGCCCCAAGTGTTTCCTGGAGAAACAAATGATTTAAAAGAAAACAAAATGCTTCAGGAAATTTCATTAAAAGAAACTCAAAGGATCTCAGCCAAAAAGAATCTGCCAAATTGACACAAACCTACTTTCTGGCCATGGAAATCTGCATTTGCTCAATAAAAGCACATGATTAGGAATGTTGCAGATATTACGTACACTGTGGCATGGCTGTACATAAAATCCATTAAAGCATGGTGTGGTGGGTCCATACAAACCTGTTGCCAGTCCTTTCCTGTTCCAGCAGCTTCAGAATCGACTTTCCATCCATGTCTGGAGGGGTGTCCAGCCCAGCAATGTGGAGAATTGTGGGAGCCAGGTCAACGTTCAGCACTAGATGAGGGTTACTAAAGAATTTCACATAGCAACATTATTTAATCTGTTGAAATACACATAAGTGATATGCAATGACAAAATTAAGTGATCTGAACAAGTGACTATTCGATGTCAGGTAAAAATGTGGATATCAAGATTGAACATTTTGGAAATTAACTGTGTCCCAGAGCCATAAATGAAACACTTGCAAATGGGAAGACTGTAATTTTTCATCTAAAAACTCTGGTGATATGATTGCTTGGACTTACACGGCCCCTGGCTCCACATTGGGTCCCCTCAGGAAAAAAGGCACACGGATGTCGAAGTCATAAGGCATGGACTTGCCCTTGACCAACCCAAACTGACCAATGTGGTAGCCATGATCTGCTGTGTAGATGATGTAAGTGTTGTCCAGCTCTCCAGTTTCCTCTAGCATGTCATAAACCTGGGGAACAAAATAATATAAGATGATTACAAGATAAATAATGAACCACCCACATAATTAACTAAATACATATAAATGCCACAGGCAATAAAGTTCATCAAAGATTACATGATGACGTAAGATAATAACTGATGTTGATAGATTCAGAAACATACTTTCTGCACTGAGTCATCCACAGACATGAGAGTCTGCAGCCTCTTCCTGTGGAGAAAGTTGGTAAACTCCATGTGGATGGGTTTCATGGGCCCTGTGTACTGCATGATCCAGTGTTTGTCCATGTTTGGAGCGTAGTTGTAGCTGGGGGTGCTAGGGAACACAGGAGGGAGAGATGAGTTATGTGAACAAACTGGCTTTATTTCAATTTTTGTCCTGGGACGACATACTAAAGGACATTATGATACTAGTGTTAGGGCTGATGGATCATATACTGTGTGCATGATATAGTAGCATAGAGGTAAGAAAAAAGAAATCTTCCAGGATATCCATCTAAATGTGCATTAGTGCACGAAGCAACATGAAAGATGCCAACAAACACCTGTCTGTTACTTTTCACAAACTACTGCTCTGTAACAGGTGCCACTGCTGTCCACCGTGTGACAACCATCAATAACCAGTCTGTTTGTTGAAGGAAATGTCTTCATACTCATAGTCAGCACCTGAGCTGTTTTTCTGCACCTCCCTCCGATCGTCTCTCCCTTCACACAGAGACGGGAGTCTCCTTGCACCACTGCGCTCTTGGCACCCACAAGTCATTTGAAGGTTGGCACATGCTTAAGAAAATAATAGGCCTTAAAGTCGAGCTTGCAATGACTTTTGGACCAAAAACTCAATAAGTCATGGACCCTTTGAAATGAGGGAATAACAAGGGTGGCTAAATGGTAACAGAGAGGGAGAAGTGTTTGTGGATTTGTGGCTATAAGCAAAGCAGCTCACCTGTCTGCTGAGGTGTCAGCTGTCAGACAAGAAGGCAGATGTAGACTGTCAAGATCTAGATTATGAAGCCTTCATGCTGTTACATAAGATTATGACTCCTGTGTCTGTTGAGCTTCTGTGATGCTAAGCAGAAATAGTGCAATGAATGAGTGCAGTGAATGAGAAAAGTATACGGTTTTAGCTCCAGAACCCAAATCAAGTTTGGATGCAGTCTGTCATGCTGTATTACCATTTTGTTGTAAGTAATTAATTCTCATCACAAATTGTAAAATAATCAGAAGGGATCCACCCTGATTAAGCTTCTCCTTACAACGTATCTAAGATACTTAATGAAGACTTGCTAGCGGGGCTGCTTTGCTCTGATTGAGTGAGTTGCCTTCTGCCCTCTGCCTGTCAGGCTGGCTTTGTGAGAAGGCTGAACTCTTCACCCACCTAACCAGGCGGTCTAATAAGCCCCACAAAGGGACCTGTCTCTGGGCAATGGGCCACCAAGGTATGGGGCCCTGGGCACAAGAGAAACAGGAATGCAGGGGTCAGTGGAATGAAGCCAGTCCATAGGAGAGGTCACACCTGCCACCTGCCATATATAGATTGTTGTTTTTATTAGGCCATAGATTACAGCAGTCAAGGGTTCTATGTTCGTTTCAAAATTTAACACAGTCACATTCAGCATGGAGCAGAGCTGTGAAAGCCTTAGCTTAACATGGATTACTGGCCTAAATCAACTTGAGCTATATCCAGAATACCGTACATGTATTCTGCTTTAGGGAGACATGAAATTGAGAAATCGCTGCTTCACTGGTCTATAGCTCACCTCACACCCAAGAGACCAAAGGTAAAAACACCTTTGGTGAGGAATGTTAATGACATTAACAGCAAAACACTCCCCCCTACTATTGTTCTTGTCAAAAGTACAGACACTCATTTGATTTACGATGTGGCTCCTCCTTTACTGCCACGCAGTCTCTTCCCAGCCTACGCGTAACAGATGATCAGAGTATGACATCAACAAAGACAGACAGTGGCTCAGCAGACCGAGTTGCAGTGGTAACTTTCCATTACCTGGGGTAAGGTAGTTGATGACATTAGCAAAGGATTAGCCAGTAAGTTCTTCTATTAACAAACACCATTGAAATCCAACAATGTAAAAAAAAAAAAATAGGGTGAAGTTTAAAACAGATTAGCTCCATGAAAAAACTATATTTGCATATATGGTATATTTACATGTACAGCCAGCAACTATGCTTGAAACATCCACTCAGTCATGCCAACCACCTGTCCTGCTGTAGTTCATAACACATTTTATACACACACTGCACTTACACAGTCACTGGGGCAACCCTTTAGTCACCCCAGGGCCCCAGCTCCTCTTTCCCCAAGAGGCTTGAGCTAAAAATAAATTAATAATGTCACAAAGGGTGTTCCACAGCACACAATGCATTCCTCTCATCCCAGGAGCCGCAGGGAGAAACTACTGATTGATATGGACAGGGTCAGGAAGTCCTTTGCGAATTACACAGGAGGGTGGGGGAGGGGGGGAATGTGCCGGGATGAGAAAACGGAAAAAAGAGACAGAAAGAGACAGATAGATAGATAGAGGCAAACAGAAGGATAGAGCGATAAGTCTTTGTAGCAACAGACAGAGGTATGTTAAATGGAATAGAGACTGAGAAGAAAGAACTGGGGGGAAAAAAAAGGAAGTTGAAGAGACGGCACAACCGATGTCTGCTTCTCTCAAACACCATCCCTCCCCCCACCCAGAGGACTAGTGCTCCCTGGGAGACGGATGGAGGGCCGACCAAGGGATGGCAGGGCAAGTTGCCATGGAACAACCCAGAGTATTGCAGTGTTGCCTCAACTGATGAGAGATGTGGGAGGCCAATGTGGGATTGGCATGAGAGCAGTATTCCATAAAAAAAAAAAAAAAAAAAAAAAAAAAAACACAAAACATCCCTGATCTTCTCCATGGTATGTGTCCCAGCTATTCTTGGATGATAAATCATTTTGATTTCACGCTTGCCAAGTCGTGGGCCCTCGCAGTTTCTCTGCAACCTGTCATCACTGGGGATTGAGGGGTGTGCGTACTGTAATAACGTTTTGAAAGTGTAGGTACACCCAATCATAAAAAAGCTCCAATTGGATTGTTAATGAGAAAATCTCCAAATTCCAGTAGTTGAAAGTTGCCAGACAGTCTTTGAATGTCTATGTGTAGTCTTTTATGAGCAGATGTCTGGCACAGGCATTGGGTAGTATTAAAATACAGTATGTGCCACAGTCAAAAACCTGCTTCCTTTGAGAATGGTGACCAAATATGTCAATATATATTCTAAGCCATGATAATTTTTCACATCTACAGGTACAACATCCCAAACTTCCAAGGAATCGTTCTGAAATATTGATCAGGACTAAAACTACTAGCACTTGAGCTTTCTCTACACATTCTCATATTTTTATCTACTTTTAAGACCTAAGTCGTGTCTGTATGTAACTCACATGTGCTGTGAAGCATTGGGGTAGAGCTCGGAGTATTGCGGTGCTGAGTCTTCTGGGCCATGAGGGGCAGCATGGCTGATGACCATCATCACAGGGCGATGAGGGTACATGCGCTTGGACATACGGAAAAAGTTGATACTGTCGTTGGTGATGAGGTCTGTGAAATAGTCCTGGAAAAAACATAAGAAACAACGAGAATATAAATTGTTAGTGCAGGGCTAAAAGTGCCTCTAGAGAAAGCCAACAGGGAAGGTGGGATTGGAAAAATACAAAACAACACAAGCATTGATAAACTCTGCAACATATCCAATCATCGTGACATGTTGTTCTTGCTTTAACTAGTCCAGTCATTTTCAAATAAATGGAGCGGGGCCAACGGGGATATGAACTGGGGCCATTGAGTACACTACGGTACCAATCTGCCGAGTCAACAGCTGGCAGCCTGCCTGTGTGTAAATGTGTGCTTGTGTCTATGTGTGCTGTTGCCTCATCAGTGAATCTCTGCATTATTAGATGTGACACCGCTTGATGGCGAGAGGAGACTGGCGCTCTCAAATGGTATGTTGTTATGACAGCTACCTCCTCTCTTCCTCTCTGTGCTATCCATTCTCTGCCTCTCACTTTGCTTCATTTTATTCTATCCTCCTCCCCCAGAGTATCTTTTTTCTTTCCATCTCCCGATTTAATCATACACTTTTGAGAGATGATGGAATGCAGAAATCAGACAAAATAATCTCAAAAAGCAGAAGCCTCGGGCCTTACCAGGGACATAAAGTGGAGTGAGTGAATGGCGAGGAGACACAAAAGACCCCAAGTCCTCTGTTTCTGCTATTTTAGTGGAATGGGCACAGAGGACAACTGACTGACATTTAAATGAAATCTAAACTCAGACTTAAACTTGCTGACATTTTATCAAAACCTCAATTCCGGGTGTGGTGGAGCCTTTTTTAATGTAAGTCACACCGTAAACTCAAAAGCATTTGCCAAGATTCCATCAGCTGATTAGCTGTTCTACCTGCACTCCTGGCACGCCACGGTTGTTGCCTGGCACACAAAACGCAGAAGGGAGAGCCAGGTTCAAAATGAAAGGGTAAAGGGTGATTTCCCTGAAATGTCAGAAGTGGGTCTGGCTGATTCACACTGTCTCTATTAATAGGCTTTATGGCCAAGCCAGCTTTAATAGCTTGGCGGCTGTACATGCCCATGGCGGCTGATGATTGCATGCACATGGCAAAGCACTGCCACACTCATTTCCTCCATGTTGCCAACTCTCCACAGTTTGCTGAGATTGGCTCTGGATGGTCATAAGGAAGTGGAAGTGTCACAGAGAATGGTTTGCCAAAAACAAGAGGAAGGTGAAGAACAGTGACGTGGCAGTCACATAATCTGTATTCATTCATACATGGTCTAATTCTCCCAAAACCCTGCAGCCACCTAAAATCACGATTCTGTCACTTGACATTTTATAAAAAAAAAAAAAAAAAAAAAACATGTTTGATTGTTAAGAAAGCTGAGCCATGAGGCTACATTTTTACAAGAGTTGTACAAGAGTATTTGTATTAACACTGATAACAATGATATATATCTCATCTGGATAGTAAGCAATGCATTTGCTTTGCATCCAAATCAATATTATGTAATGTCATGGAAAGCCCGAAAACTAGATAGGAGCTGTTATACTCAAGAGAGCCTATGAACCATATCCTCACAAAGAATGCTTAAAGGACCATACCGGCAATCGTGCATGTTTGAGTCTATATATTCAATTTTCATACATGTTACGTTACTGACAACTATGTCCCAAAAGATAAAACCATGTTTCAGCTTCCCTAATATTTTGCAAAATCTCTTAATCTTTCAAAATCAAATATTCAAGTGATTCACACACCTTAAAAATTGATGTTACACCTGCTAATTGTTACACAGTCTTATGAAGTCACAGTCGTTTAAATTTTTTGATAAGCGCAGGTCTTCTTTTGGGACTATATTCCCCGGTGGAGACATATATTCTATATTCACTGCGCATTTTTTATTGTGCTTAAACGCTAAAATTACATAACTTTGAAAAAAAAAACGAATACACTTCTTGTTGGCGATGATGGATTACCTATCCCAAGAATGTTCCAAGTATCAACAAGTTGATTTTAATAGTGTACCAGAATGAACTGAAACCAATGATAGTCTGGAAGGTAGGAAAAATTCTTTTTAATTCACCATTCCAGTAGTATGCTTTGGGAAATGATTGTTAGTAATGTTATGTGTATGAAAATTGAATCNTTCACCATTCCAGTAGTATGCTTTGGGAAATGATTGTTAGTAATGTTATGTGTATGAAAATTGAATCTATTAGGCTCAAACACACATGATCGCTGGTATGGTCCTTTAATACCTTAACATAAAAAGCTCAGCTTCTTACAGACGAGAAACCGATGGAACCTAATGGAATTAAATCACTGGGCAAGTGCCTCATCAAGGGCAATGACTTGATGTGCCAACTGCACTGTGTGATACTCTGACTTCCTCACCCTGTCAGACTCTATGCAGAGGAGCTGCCATCCTGGTGGCAGCAGGTTAATGGGCTTTGGCAGGTATTTGCAAATACTGGGTCCATTTGGTCTGAAACCACAATCTGCTGACTGAGCCCATGTCTTGTAAACACCTTTCCCTCGGCTTGTGGGTAACTTTACACCTCAGTCCAACTCAACAAGTCATTTGGCATAAGGATACCAGTCCAAACATTTGTTTGCCCATCTTCTGGCCAGGCCATCTTAACTTGGCATGCACCCAAAATATAAAACCTCCTCATGGATTCCTCATGTCCCCAAGACTACGCTACCTGGGAAGACATTGGCATGGAGTTGGGAAAATAAACAGACAGCTCTTACAAAAACACTGTGGAAAGATTGATGACCTGTGTAGTGCAAGCTGTGCAACAAAAAAACAGAAACATCACAGTTTTCATTTCCAGAATTTGACAGTGGCAGAGAGTTTCCCCTCCTTTATCACTGTGTTATTATAGCAGAGAGTTTTTCTGTAACAATTTATAGTTAGACAGGGGAGAAACAGAGGAGAGGGGAGGTAGTCAGACTAAAAACATTTGCAGGGTGGTAATTATCACAGACAACTTGGTCTCTCATAATCATAAGAATTTTTCAGTTTTGCAGTGTGTAGATGTCGAGGTAAGGTATGTCATAATTAAGAGATGCTGCACAAAGAGGAGAAACCGCCTAAAATCATTTCATTCCCTTTAATTCGCTGATAAGAATTCCTGCCAGTCTGAATCAGAACGCTGTCATAACCGACGCACTTCAATGTCTATATTTACGCATGGAGTAGAACCTGTAATTTCTTGGGAGAAGTCCTTATATTACATCATAAAGGGGAAACTGAGTTAATAGCCCCTTTTTTGGAATTTTGAGAATACATACCTTGGCATAATCTGCACCATGTTTCTCCTTGTAACCATTGCGACAGATGGTGTAATTATAGAAGCGGGAATTTTTGATCAATCCAACCCATTCACGCCACCCAGGTGGGATGTAGCTGCCATTGTACTCATTGAGGTACTTGCCGAAGAAGGCTGTAGAAGAGGAGAGAGATAACACAAGAGAGGCCATCAGTGCATGCTTTATGTGCCTACGCCTTTTTGCTGTAACCTGTGAGTCTTCATGTTGTGGTTCTGTAAGTTTATCAGTGCGTGCGTGTGATGATTTTTTTTTTTCCCCCANCTTCATGTTGTGGTTCTGTAAGTTTATCAGTGCGTGCGTGTGATGATTTTTTTTTTTCCCCCACTGGCTTCCCTGTACAACCTTCTCTGGTAGGCTGGGCAGGAAAGAGCTAATTGCAGACTAATGCATCAGATTGCAAACCGCAAGCTGTGCTGAAGCCCACAGGATCCCACTGAGTCACCCATCCCAGCACCTGCCCATCACTCACAAAGACAGTCCGATGAGATACTGGCCTGGTATGCTCACCATGTTTGTGTTTCGCCCAGCAGACAGTCCAACAGGCAGGCAGGCTGGTAAAGTTGAACTTACTCCAAATGTACGGAGGCTAGTGGGCCATTTGAGCTAGTAATGACTGACAGAATCTTTGATAAAAGGGGGACTGAAAACTTATGAGTGTCCCTCTGACCTTATCAAGTTTTTGTAAATATAGAGATCTTCTGTGGACATGATTCCTTAAGCCTGGTTATTGTACAGTGGGTGTTCCTGTATGTGTATGCATGTGTGTGTCCTTGTTGACCAACCTGTCCTGTAGCCGGTGTTGTTGAGGTAGACAGCGAATGAGCGTGGCTCGTGCTGGGCTTGCCAGGAAGGGGAGGAGCAGTTCTCATTGTTGGTGTAGGTGTTGTGGTTGTGGACGTACTTGCCCGTCAACATGGAGGATCTTGACGGACAGCACATGGGTGTGGTAACAAAGGCATTGGTGAAGGAAGTGCCTCCATCTTCCATGATCTTACGAGTTTTATTCATTACCTGTAGAGAACCTGAAGGGCAAGGAACAGAAGTTGGGGGGGGATTAGTGCTCAGATTTCACCAAAATCTGAATTTTATAATTTAAATAAGCTGCCAATGTGACCCATGCCAAAGACAGTAAGTTAGCCATTATTTCATTTTCCTGTGGATAAACATAGTGCAGACACATTAATAACCTGGCCTTTACTCTCTGAATGGCAGCAGTAAGAATAATTATAATTCACTTAGCAAATGGTAAACACAATTACAACAGTGTGTAGACCAGATGGCCCTTCGGCTCCTGCTTATGGTTTCTATTTAATATTTCATGTGCAGCAGAACACTACATAAATCTTGTAGCAAATACCCACAAAGACAGAGAAAATTATTAAAACAGAGTAAGACACAAAAAAAATTGGCATAGAAGAGGATCAAAAGGAGGCACATAAAACTGAAAAAAATAAAGAAAAATCGTCCCACATAAAAAAAAAAAAACAAAATTCCAGGAAGACACTGAAGTTTGTCAACCTTACCCAGCTCTACATCCTGGTCATCCGTCATGATGAGGATGACGTTAGGTCGGATGTTCCTTCGGTCCCTCTGGATGCGACCCCTCAGGCCCTGAGCCCTGGTGGTGGTGAAGGCCAAACAGTCTGAAGTCCAGTCCAGAGACAAGAGGACAAACCACAGCAGCCACTGCATCAGCATGGTGCTCAAGACTGAAAATGGGATGTGTAGCTGAGAGGATAAATGGACAGATGAAGGGGGGGACAAGAGGTCCAGCCAGGGCGCTCACTCACACCCCTGTAGCTCTCACAGCCTTGGTTGGCTAGATGCAAACAAAAGGAGAAAAACATAGGGAGACATTATAATGGAGAACAGGAAAAATAAAACACACTATTTCCAGAAGGAGAACAGAATATAGAATTACATTCTACTGTATGAAAGCCAGTTATTGAAAACCCACATTCCCTCTAGTAATATTTCAGCATATTTAGTTCACAGAA
The DNA here is from genome assembly GCA_014773175.1 of Lucifuga dentata. NCBI lineage: Eukaryota > Metazoa > Chordata > Actinopteri > Ophidiiformes > Bythitidae > Lucifuga > Lucifuga dentata. Next base: position 35,656 of record VXCM01000164.1, read on the forward strand.
ATTGTGTGCATCTGGACATAAATTATCCTAAAAAAAAAAAAAACNAAAAAAAAAAAAAAGCCCACAGTACATCCATAAACAGAGAAGCCAAAAGGAGTCTTGTAAGCTTTAGCCCTTGAAGGTCCACCAAGGAAAACTTAACATTTCCAACATTGTGTGTGTTGACTGAAATCCCATCAATAATCTCCGAAAACAAGATCTCTCCACCTCAACTCTCCCGACCTGAGCTGAACCAAGAGCCAGATCACAGCAACCCAAAAAAACTATTAGATTATAAAGAACAAAAGGGCAAGAAAGGTCTACAAACAGATTTCACCTTGGAATATTCCACAAGTTTCATGCTTTTCTTATATTATCCTTGTACTTTTCTTGTATTTTTCACCCAGACTCCCGTTCCTCCTGTGTCATTAACCCACACTCAGACACGGAAACCCTAAGTCCATCTCTACTGGACAGCTCTTGTTCAACTATGCTGAGTTCAGGCTATTGGCTGTTTGCCCTCAAATACCCACAACCATTTCCCTATGTGAGCCAATCATAGTCCACCATCCACCTGTCACTCAAAAGTCACCCCCTGGAGATTCAAGCATGACAGAGGGCTTGTGGGGAGGATGGGACCACATAGGGGTGTGTGTGTGTGTGTGTGTGTGTGTGGGTGGGGGGGTCACAGGAGGCGGGGAGAGGGTTCTGCTACATTAACCCCATGCCACTGTCGCCAATCACAGATTTACACTGAGTCATCTTAGCCGCTTGCTCACTTGCTCAGACGCAAGCAGCAAGCCACAAAGTCATGGTTGGTCACAAAATTACATATTCGATCTAAATACCAACAAGCTATGTAAAATTTACTTTTGTCCTAAGCGAGAAAACGGATATTGCAATTTCTCATGACTTCACCAATGGAGAAATTACATTCTCAGTTTCAAGTATTAATCAATTGTATCACTTAAAGACTGAATGCACGTAAAATCTGCTAGAAAAGAAATTCGAACAAAGCTTAAAAAAAAAAAAAAAANTAAAAAAAAAAAAAAAGAATAGCATATAGCTAACTGTACAGGCATCTTTCAGTAACAATAATGTAACAATTATATGGCTCAAACAATGGCTTGCAGGTGTCAGATGAACCATGCCACTGAAGTAATGAGTATTCCCTCATTGTAAAAAAAAAAAAAAAAAAANAAAAAAAAAAAAAAAAAAATGCCTTACGGTCAGCAATCCAACTGAGTAGCACCACACTGCTCTCTATTCTGAGTTAATTTGCTGAAAACAAATGGCAGGTCTGTGACATCTGAGCCTGGTCAAACCCCACTGTGCAGCTCCGCCCTAACCCTTCGCATTTCCAAGTAGGGCCGGAACTAGTGCCCCAGTGCATAAGGATTTATCTCCTTTCACCAGCTCGAGTACTGTATCAATGGTAGTGTTGAAGCAGGGGAAATAACAGGTAAAAACACCAAGAGAAGATAGATTAGGTCAATGATAAGCAATTCTATCATGGCAGGCCATTGCCGCAGACCAGTCCTGCCACATCAAAAATGTCCATTTGTCCAACAGGAGGACATGTATGCAGACAAACACTGTGACACTGTGACTTGCAGAAAAAGCTTGCATCAGCAAACTAAAACACCTGCTCTCAGTGATGTGTCTAACAGATGGCTGTGTATAAGATGTAAACACTGCAGATTGTGTTCAACATCACCTACAAACCCGTGCGAATAAACATTTGGGGAACGGGTGAGGAAAGTTGTGCTGGGCAGTCTTTGCTTTCCGCTGCTTATCTACTTTTCCTACGTTTAGATGGTGCTGTGATAAGCTGAACTTCAGACGGGGCTTTAAGAGCACTTTTTTTTTCTGTGTCCTGTCTTTCAGACAAGTAGCGTCCAAGCCAGCCAGCCCAGTCATCCCGACAGCCTTGAGCAAACATTGGCGCCGTTTGGACAAACACCCCTCCAGCACAGGGTGGTAGAGTGCACAGAACCACACACTGAACTACACACATGCAACACAAACTACTGCAAAAACACACGGAGACGAGCAAAAACATATAAGACACTTGCATGAGTATTTTTTCCCACAAAAATGCAGTCCTGCTGTGAAGGTCCACCTCTTCCTACATAGATGGGAGCACTTCCCAGAAACAATACACACAGCCCAAAACGAGACCATCACACATACTCAAGTCTCTATTTCTGCCAAGCTGTGGAAGACCAAAATCAACTGTAAGCCAGTCAGCCAGCTAGTGTAATGTTAGCACCCAGCGCACATTCAATTTTACATGCCAATGACTCTCAGTAATAGCCTCTTCATGGGGCTTAAAGACCCGAGAAAACACACAAGAAGACTCATTGTGGTATCTGATACAAACCTTGCGAAGCTGATGTGGCTAGCCGTAGCGGTATCAATAGCTACACTGTCTTAAATGACTGAGATGGCAGGGTTAATAAAATGCCACGCAGAGCAACCAATGGGATGTGAGCCGAACATACGCAGGCAAAATGACACAGCTGCTGGCGTGAATGAGAGGAGACCTCCCCTTGTCCTTTGGGTTACCTCTCATCCTAACTCAATTTAACATGATCCACTTTCCTCTCTAGGTCATCTGAAGTTCATTTTTGACCAAAAGTATTTCTGGAAGCTCTGTGTCTGTCAAAAGTGCTCTATCATTTGACAGCTGTCCATCTCAAGGGGCCCCATAATCAAAGAAAACGTAAGCATTATTTATTAATGTAGCATCTTTGGCAACCTGACATCCTGGGCTGAATATGGAAATAATATGGAGATGTATGGATAGATAAATGGCAGGACGCTGGCTGTAGCACAGCTGGTATCTTAGCTGTTCACATAATGGAAAACTAGAAAGAGAACAAAACTTTACCCAATCTTACAACTCCCCAGTGTCCATACATCTGTCCTTAGGACTAGATGTATTTAAACCTAAGGAGGCAACCCATTTACAGGAAAAAATAAATGAGCAAATAAGCTGAAAACGGAAAGTTATGAATCTTCTGTTGTTGCCACTGCTTCTTATGTCTCTGAAATCCAGTTAAATTGAACGTTGCCAGTTCCTTGAATTTCTTGAGAGCCTTTAGTGAAAATAATGCCCCATGCATGCCATTTCATAAAACCCTTCATGGTTTATCCCATCAAGCCTGATATAAGTAAAACAGGCTTCTATACATCTGGGGAACAGACAAGAGGTCTTTATTTCTGGACTGAGTCAAAGGACTAGGGACCACATTGTTTCTCCTTCCTCATTGTTTTGGAGGATTAGCACTAATGACCCTTTCAGTGAGCCTTTACTGTACTCATCGCAGTTAAGCTGGGGGAGGAATATTGGGGATGGAATGGAGGAACATAAAATGCCCCGGGGGGTTCAAAGGAATGAAACAAAAAGGCCACTATGGAGTTTTCAGACACACAGCTGCCAGAAAAGATGTGCAATTTTCAGATTAATGGCCATCAACACTCGGAATACACCTCAGCACCTCACTAATCTTTACTTTCATGAAGCAGAGGGGTTTTTCTATTCTACTTTTGTAAAAAATAAATAAATAAATAAAACTTTCACTTACTCTTTGCTATAGACAGCGGTTCTGGTTGTGCATATAGTAAAGTTGTGTATAATTGAGTTGCTGCTTGTGTAAGTAGTGTTTGGCTGGTTGGCAGTTGTGCCCTCCAGTTAGGGCCTCAAACCACACACCCTTCTGCTCCCTGACCCTCCTCTGACCCGAGTGGTAATATGGCTTTGATGGTGGCTTGTTTAACCTAACCTCAGCCACCTGAGGCTACCCACACACAGGGGTTAAGAGGAGGAAATCTGGGAGAAGAAAAAATAAAGGAAGGGTGCTCAGAAGAGAAGAACGAGTAAAGCAAAAATCTTGTGAATGGCCTGCACATTCTTTTCAGCAATGGCACAGAGACTGTATCTGGCCCAATGTGGGTTTGCCCATGGTCTTTGGATTTTGTTCATGTTAACATGGAGGGATGGAAGGTAAGGTGGTTCAGGTTCCAAAAAAAAAAAACATCAAGATTCAACTTAAAGCCAAACCAGATGCCATGGTCAACTGAAGTAAATCAGTCATTCATAAAGGCCTTTTCCATTAAGGACAATAGCCATTTTAAAGCACCCCAAATCCCCTCTTATTCCCCTCCATTCTCTCCCTCTGTATTTGCTCAGTCCATCTCTAAGACAGCCAAGTCAAGCCAAAACAGAGGAACAATGACGAAGAGATGGGAATTAAAGTCTGATGGCATAGTTAGAATTCTGAAGGCTGTTCTGTGTCAAAAGGCTACAAATAACAGCCAAGACCTTTTTGTTTGCTGCCCCAATTCTGCAGGGACAAACTCCACTCAAATATCACTGATGAGACAGCTGTGGAATGCTGGAAGAGGCACTAGTGAAATAAACACTGTAGAGGCAAACAGAAGTGTAGAAAAATAATGATGAAGAGCAACGCTGGGTCTCTCGATTTGTTACTTCAGACCAGTTACATTTTTCACTGCAGTCTGATTGCTCGCTCTCCATTTCTGAGGGGAAAAAATGATTATGGAGCAGCCTTAGATTAATACTGAGGTTTGTCCACATATTTCTGTAATCCAAGGGAATTCAGCTGGTCTGCTGCCACGGGGACTGATGAGGACCTTTTACACTGAGGAGGGCCTGTGTCAGGGCTCACTGTGCCTGGCAGGCCAAGGGCAGAACATTGTACTCACCAAGATCCGCCCATTAGCCTCACTGAGCTCACTGAAGGAGAGCTCTGTCCCAGGACGTTCACTTGGCTGTGGATACACACTGGGAAAGGGCTCAAACCTTGGTGTTTTCAGACTCTTAACTCCACTGATTTGTTTGACCAAAGTGCCCAAATCAATGTAGGATCTACGACCAAATTCCAGTGAGAAAACCAAGTGCAAGGCACCTTGAGGAGAGATCACTGGCTCTTTGTTCCAACATGTTTATGGCTACACACATAACTCTTCACCTTGACAGCCACACTCAGAATCTTCTTCAGATTTTCATACATGCCACAACTATAAACCTTCAGGTGTCTAGAAATAATTCCCACCCACTAGTATGTTTGGGATATGTGTTAGCATATATGTTGGCCAGCTTACCCAACAATAATGGCCTCAATTCAGTGACATGCCAACTCAAACTGGGCGCACGCATGGCTATTTGTTAAATCAAGTCTCTCAGATTTCTCCCGGACCTGGCAAGAGACCCCCTTGGACTGCCAAGGCTGCCAGACCACCCCATCAATAATTATCAGTGCATCCAAATGAATGTATAATTAAATGAATACTGGTCTCACACACTTCAAAGCGGGAACAGCTTGCAGGCCACCAGGTGGTCTGTTTGGAATCATGAGGGGGCTTTGAGCACCTTAAAAGGGAAAGGAAAAAACACACAAGGTCATTTCAGAAATATGTGCGTGTATATGTGTCCCTGTGTGTTCCTGCCTCAAATGAGCTGTATATTTCAGTGTTCATGAAATATACAGCTTACCAGTACACACCCTTTGTTGCCTAGCTCATCACAAACTGTACGCAGGTACAGTAACACTGGAAAATGGGATGAGTTCATGTGGACTGAAATCAGTATCCTGAAATTTTGACCTGCTGGAGTTAAAATAAACGTCTGGGAATCATTGAAGACCTAAAGATTTGTCTTCTGGCAACCATGAATGTTATTGAGCAAATTTTCTGAAATTTTGACCTGCTGAAAAAAGTCATTAAGATTCCTCCTCATCTTTTTGACCGAACAGTCGTTCAAGTGTCCGAATGACCCACCAGCTACACAAGCAACCAACCAACAGACATCTACGGATGGAAATGTTGGGATACAATTATCTTTTTATAATTGGATTCATTTGCTTTTCTTGGGACTAATATGAAAACATGTATGATCCCTAATCATTTTTCTCTTCTTTTTTACATCAGGGCTTGTACTAACTCTTGAAGGAGTCTTCAACCTTACAAGTGTAAAAACAGATTTACCAAATATAGAGGACAATAAAAAAGTGAAACAGAGAAAGAGAGAGAGGGAGAGAGGAGAAGGGAGACGGTGGACAAAAGTGAAACCACTGCATTGATTTATTGTGTGATATGAAAACATGGAATCACAATCAGCAGCCACAGTTAGATGACATGAGACTGGAGCGAGCACTTTCTTGTTAAATCTATTCTGAGCCATGAATGGAAACCATTAGTAATAGATGAATAAAATATAGTGCATCTGTATTCCTCCATCCACTTTCTTGTCAAAACCCACACTTCCATCAGAAACACACTATCAGCCTGAGCTACACAGAAAGACAGATTGAGAGGGAGAAAACAAATTGCTCACTCATGGGTGGCTTTCTTGTCTCTTTGACACGTCAAATACACCCCAGATAAATTATTCCTTTTACCACAAAAGAGAGCTATGGCAAATTACTTCAATGGGTTTCCACTGAGGTAATTGTCAAGAAAAAAAGAGACTGATATTTTTTTCCATGAAATCAGCAGCATGGTGGCACACAGACTGAGAAAATGCTCTAAGCCTGGAGGATTTCTTTTGGTTCAAGCTCAGCACCCACTTCAATACCCAGAAATCGGCAGTTCACCAACTGCCGATTTCAGACGTGTGACAGCTGTGATTCTTAAAACTTGCATCATCTTTCATGTTTCGTCAAGGCAAAAATAAATAAATAAATAAATAAATATATATATATATATATATATATCTTCTTCTTTCTTCTTTTCCTTTCGGCTTTCCCTTCAGGGGTCACCACAGCGAATCATCTGCCTCCATCTAACCCTATCCTCTGCCTCCTCTTCTTTCACACCAACTAACTTCATGTCCTCATATTATATATATATATATATATGTATTTGTGTTGTTGAGTTAGGCACAACTAGTAAATAAATAAATGTTGCAATCCCTAAAATATCACATTAATGACATAAGCTTACTTCCAGCCTTACTTATATGCATGCTATACTCCAATTAGTTTTCTGTAGTCTGATTAAGACAAACAAACAAACAACCAGCAAATAAAACATAGAAACCAAAACTCTGCACAATCAAAAAATGCACAATATTGTCTGAATAAACTTAACCAAATTAAACAAAATTTTGACATTTCTTGTGCCCATCAACTCCTTAAATTTATAAATAGTGGGGTTAATTCTAAAGTAAGTGCTAATAAATTTGTTTCTACCCTCAACAACAAAAAGAACAAACAAGCAATGAAAAACAAAGAAGCAAATGAATAGATTTACAATCGCATAATCTAGGTCTGTTATTCAGAGTAAGCTTAGTCCAACTTATGCCGGTTTCAATCTATGATGCTTCAAAGACTTTGGAAATCAAATACATTTTTTTCCTTAATGTGAATATAATAGAAGTTTTGACATGCATGTTATCGTACTGACTGATTTCTCCTTTTAACAACTAGCCAGTGTTAGTGGCTTTCTCTGTAAATGGGTAAACAGCGAAATGTCGCCCCCTCTTTTTAAACACAGTTATTACAGTGGATAGTGCAATAGGTATAAAATCCCGGCAATCAACACAAAGTAAAAGTCTCAAGCCATAAACACCAGCAGTCAACCTGAAATTTGCTTAATTCTACACATCTGAAAGAATCTAAATTATGCTAAAGACATAGCACAAGCTACTGGCCAGCAGCAGTAACTGCCACATAAGTAAGTTAATAAAAGTGAATGAGTGAATTTAATATCCCAAAGAATAGAAGCAAACAGAAATACGAGCTCTCATTATGTAAGTATAAAGCGGCTCCCCACCTGGTGGCAAAAAAAGAATAATTAAGAAAAAATTAAGGAAAAAGAAGGATCCTGTGAGGTACCCGGTGGCAGCTCAGTCAGCAAACCCAAGCCGAGTTCACTGCTGCTGCTTGGCCATGAAACAAAACACCCCCAAAATGTGAAGCATGTGTAGGCATATTCTCTGGAAACCGTAGACAGACACAGAACATGAGAACCAGCCTATATGACCCTCGACACCATAAACAAACTTCTCCATGGCTGTGACACACTAACACGATACCACTCGTAAAAAATGTATTTGTCCAAGTGCACGCACCTGTGTGCCTGTGCACTGCCTACATATATATAGCTATGTGTGTGTGTGTTAATATTTATATATGTATTTTTCCCAGTCACTCACTAAGCAGAGGTCAAAATAAGACTGAGGAATCAGTCAGTCTTGCACACAGACAGACACCTGTAACCTGTAATTTGTACACAGGGGAGCTCTCCTTTCCATTGCCTCTGGCTAAGTGTGTGTGGCTTTCCAAAGCATGCAGTAATGTCATTTGTAATTCAATTAACTTTATCATAAAAATTCCAGATCTCAGTACATTGACAAAATATTAAGAAAAGATGTCTACTGAAAGACTAATAGGTGTTACAGAAATCTTAAAATAAGGAGCTTACCCCCTCCAAACCTGTCATTCCCAAGCAGTTGAGCCAAAGTTGAAGGAATGCAGTCAATACATCATCTGCACATATTTGGAAGACACCAGAAACCATAGAGAAACTCAGCTGAACTGGCTTTGGGCAGTTTAACTAAAGTAAAGCAAAGTGCTTTGTGTCATGCTGGACCTTTTCAGGATTAATAAACAAACTGCTTTGCTTAATAAACAAATTAATAAACAAAGTTGCTGTGCCTCTTCGACAACGCAGTTACTCTGCATCACATGGCAAAGTCAGTCTGTTCAAGTCAGGGCAAACAGGACCAGAGGCTACCAGCTCCACATGGCCACATCCACGCCCATGAGCACTTGTGCATGCACACATGCATACATGCAGAGGAGGGGAGTGCTGGCAGAGGCTGAATGTGTTTGCCCGCTCCAGGGGGAGAAGGGAAGAAAGGGAGCAGAGGAGCTGAAACAAACGCATGCTGGCTTCTATTAGTTGAGCTGTGGAGCTGGATGGAGGGTGAGGAAATGTATTCATTCTTGCTGCCCTCCGTCCCTTCCTGTCCTTCCATCCCTCCCACCACATTATCTCCATTCTGGAAAGGCGGTGGATGAAAGGGACAACCCCCCAGTGGCAGCACTTCTCCCTCCAAACTTACGCCGATGCGTTCTGACGGCTGCTTAATTGTACGTGATACAGGCAGTGCTCTTTCTTTTTCAAATCTAAAACAGATTGCTTCTCCCTGGGGAGAGGATTATTGGACAAGAGAGATGACAAAGCAGGGACAGTGCAGCCCTCTGGGGGGGTGAAGGGTGGGGGGGTAAGCTTGTGAAGAGAGTGTGTGTACATGTTTTTTCTATGTTTCTCTTTTGTGTATGCCTGTGTCACAAGAAGATTATGTTTGTGTCCATGTGTTGCAAATGTGCACACGTGTGTGTGTGTGTGTGTGAGTTCCAGCCTGTCCTCTGATCATGACATGATCAGAGGAGATCCAAGATCATTTTCTCTTCAAATTCTAATTACAAGCTCACATTTCCATTTTCTTCCTCATCTCCTGCCTTTATCTGATTCCTCTTATCTTTGCCTCTACCACTGTGTTGTCTCTCTTTGACCCGGCTCTCTTTCTCCCACTTAAGCTCATGCTGCATCCACGTGCAGAGATATTTGAACAAAAGTTGCTCTGGATATAACAGAAAAAGAATTAAAATCCTCTCTCTCTCTCTGGTTTTATTCTGTAATGTGCACTTTCACCCGCTACCAGCAGTCCCACGTTTTCTCTCACTCTATTCATTCGCAGGCCAAGGGACAAGGGTCATTCCTTGCCTTGTATAGCTTCTGAGAACTCCACAAAGCATACCTTTTCTTCCTGACTGGTCATCAGAGCGGAGGTTTGATACAAAGACAAAGAGGGAAAAAGCAAAGCGTGGAACCTATGTTTTGTTTGCTTCACTCTTTATGGTGTGCAAGTGTTAGATCAGAGTTTGGAGGATCAGGCATTCCTTCCAGTGATGAGTTGAATGTGATGTTTGGATGCCCTGACCTCTACTGCTAAAATGAGAGACTGAACAAACACTTGGGGGTGCTATTGCAAACTCCCAAATACCCCAAAATACTGTAGATCCCTGCAATAAGTGTGTGCATACGAATCCAGATATGTGTGGCATATTTCCCTGGAGCTGTACACTCAGAAGTCAAGGACGTTTCTCTGTTAAGGGCTGTATGGAAGCGGAATGAAATCTGCACTGCACTCCCCAGCGATGTTTGATCAGCGAGGACAACAAAGCAACCGAGAAAGTGGCTGACTCATCTAAAGATAGCCTGTCTAGATCACGCATAAATAAAGCATGCCATACACACTCTGTTCAAATGCCGGTCATTTACAGTGATACAACTGCGCAATCTCCTCCAGCTCTACCGTGCAATCAGCCTCATGTGAGGAATACTATCATTAAGCTGAAGAGATAAACAAGTGTCGGAGGAGAGGGTGGTTTAGGAAATCTTTTCTTAACATGCTCGTGCATTTGAGGACACACACACCCTGGTTATACACCATCAATCTCCGGCTTTTTCAGCTTGATTATAAAATGTGAGAAATGGACATTCCGCTCGTCTTCCAACAAAAAGGTTTTTAATAAATTGCACCTGATTAGGTCCAAACACTGCTCAGTTCATTGTCAATTTTGCAGAGAACAAGTTCCAGACGCTGTTTATATCAGTTTCCACCATTTCTGCATTATAGCCCCAACTCCATTAATATGACCCCACATTCTTTGTGTCATAACAGCTAATGGAAATAATTTGAGTTCATACTGCAATACAACCAAACGAGAACCATACAATGACTCTCATTGCAGGAAGAAGCTGAGAAGGTACAGTAAAAAAAAAAAGGCAGCACACTGTTAACAGTTTTATAACTGAAGAAAAAATATGGTGCTAATTTGCATTCCATAATCATCAAAATTGCTCTACAGTCACTGATGAAGAGAACATTGATCCAACCATCTAACTGACTGACATTAATGCAATCAGTGTGTGTGAACTCACGCAGCAGAGAGACACGACTCCAATTCCATTCTGCTCAGTCACTCATCATAGCTATCAAAATAAATGAATCAGATTAGCTATTCCTTTCACGTGCATGTGCACACGCATACACACACACAAATATGCTCCACAGTTCATTCAAATGATGGCAGAGCTGCTACTGCAACGTTTGTCTTGGCATGGATCCCCCCCCCCCNCCCCCCCCCCCGAAACTAATTGTTTGCAGCAGCTGCTCGTGCTCTTTGCAGCAAACTGAAGCTAAACTGTGCGTCTTCAGTGCTGGCAGTTGGTCTGCGTTTAAAACACCCTAAAGCTGCTTTGCTGTGCACTGAGTTGAGTAATCAGAAATTGAATCTAAACACTGCTGGGTGAAATTCAAGTGCAGGATGGATTTATGGATCAGCCTCATCAATTGCTGAATGTTTGAAGTTACAGTTTTCCAGGTTCTCCAGCCCTCTTATTCAGTAACACATATCAGCACATTGGTATTTAAGCTCAATCTATTACATTTTACACAAATTGTCCTTGTGCAAGCAATTGAAGGCACCACGGGATTTAGGAACAATAGGTCGGAGAGACTGATTCTCTAAATTCAGCTTATAGGGACTAGAAGGTGCAAAAACTGAGCACATAGATAAAGAACAAAGATAAGTAAAGTAGTAGGACTTATTTTAAAGTTACACTGAGGACAAATTCAATGACTTAGCTGCAGCACATTCAGGCTTTGCTGCAACAAACAAGTGTATTTTAAGCAAAGTAAAAACATATTGTTACATCATGCACATTTTTTAAAGTATTTTCAGAGAAACTCCAGCAAAATGTTGTATACCCATGTCTGTTAAATAAACTAGAAGACCTTTCCCTCTGGTTTATTTCACATCACTTTATCGTATTCCCATAATTAATCTGCTCGCGAGCCACTCAGCAGATCTGTCTGCATAGTCCTTAGAGCAGCAGTCATCACAATCTGCTGGTGGTTGTGTTAAATACTTTAAGTAACAAGCAGGAAGTGTAGCTACGGCTGGTTTACCAAGGTAAACACAAATTCACACAACAGCAGCTTTCACCCACATTGCCTCCTCTCCACTCAGCGCTGCTGCTGTTCACACAGCCTCTCACAGCTGCACAATCTCAATTTGCAAACACCTCACGCATGTACGCACACACACAAACACACACCACACACACAAGACACATAGTGCCTGGAGGTAGGTATAAATACTATACATCATATTCCCGCCCCACTGGCAAGTTTCCCTTCTCCTTGAGTTGAGTTAAACAGCTAAAGTGAGAAGTAAATTTCCAGCTTCTCTCTTTCTCTGCTTAGCTCTGACAGTTGGTTGAGGGAAAACGCTCTTCAGCAGCTCATCCATTTAGCGTATTTAGCATATACTGACACAATCTGCCAGAGGTGCACTTAGAATTCAATTCATGAAAAGAAATGTGAAAAGTGAGGGGGTCTTAATGTTGCACTGAGTTTAAGGAAAGCAAACGTCTAGTGTTTTAATTTCTTATTTTAGAAAGTGACAAGTGTAATAAACCCAAAAAAGATGATTGTTGATAAACTGAGAAAATTAGAGATGTAGGGTATAAAAAGTAGACAGTACTTTGATAAGTCTGACAGTCCACTGTGTGCTTTTTAAGTGACAGCAAGCTTTTCTAATTTAGTTAACTTTCACTGCTATATATCATGCATGTAGAAAACTAGAAATTAAAAGACTGTTGCTTATGGATTGGGGAGGGGGAAATGACATTAATGGAATGTGCTGCCTTCTAATCCCTTGAGACGGAGGAATTTGCGACGAAGGGAATTCCTGTCATTCAGAGGGAAAACTATGAAGTCCGGCAACCCGGGGCTGCTGCACAAGCAACACACACATTCACCAAACAGCACGGCTCAACACAAATCCCTACTTGTAGGCTTCCTGTCCTGACTGTTAGCTGCAACAGAATTGAAATTGAACTCAGAACACTTATTGAAAAAGCAGGGAAAAGGGGGATAAAGCTTGAAATTTGCAGAAAACAGACAAAAGCGAGTGAGAAAGTTGTTCAGTACCTGAAGGCAGGAGAGCAGAGCGCTGGCCGAGTGAAAGGCAAGGCGAGGACTCCTCTCTGGATTTTCTCCTTGCGTTTCTTCCCTGGGTCTTCCTTCGCTCATAGAGGGGTTTGTGTGTTGGTGTTGGGATTTTGGGCTGAAGAGTAGGGGGGACCACACAGCTCCTGGAAGACAACCTCTCCCCTCTAATCCTCTCTCCGATGTGATGACACTCTCTAACCTCGACCATCTGTTGAAACACGTCCCGGAGCAGTCAGCACCGCGCTGTGTCAAGAACCCCACTCCCCTGCCCAATCACAGACCGGCTGCTGGGTGGCTCCTTGCTGCCAGGAGGCAGGGACAAGGACACAACACAACACAGGGAGACACACACACACACACACACACACACACACACACACACACACACTCTCTACAAGATGCCGGCAAGAAAACCCCCAGTCATCGTAACCTGAGAGGCAGGGAAGGAGGAAGGGATAGGCAGAGTGAGAGGAGTGGAAAGAGAAGGAATGGGAGGGGGAGCGAGGGAGAGAGCAAGCGAGAGAGAGAGAGTCAAAAATAGAGAGTGCATGACAAAGATGGAGAAAAGTATGCCTATTAGCTGCTAATAGTTACTTAATACTTCTCTCTTAGACTGAACACATATGCATGTGTACACACACATACACACACAATTTCACCCTCCATCCTGACCCCCTTCGCTCCTTTCCTCTCATTGTAACAGCAGCCACAGACTTTGTGGTCTAGAGAATCAAACCAAAACGTCATAAAATTGCGTATTGGCTCCGTGCTGGGAATGCTGTTGGCACTAAACAGTGACATCTGTAGGCGCAGCAGCACAGCAGCAGCACTCACACCTTAGTGTGATAAATCCTTACAGTCCCACGGCTGCATTCCTGCCCCTCACCACCTATTGCCTTAAGTTAAAAAGGAGAGCGGAGGGGAAGACACTAAAATTACAAAGCTTGGGGAAAGAGTCAGATAGCAAGAGACAGAATAAGGAGAAGAAATGGAGATAAGAATAGGATATATGACTGTGTTGACGTAGATGACAAGAGAAAGATAAACCGTAGCTGTAAACCATGAATGAGACACCCACATTTACATCATAATGGTGCATTTCCTATATAATCAACCAAGTATGTGATAACTGACTTGAGATGTGTGTTACAATGCAATTTATCTGTGAACAAATGAAACACTCATTCATGGAATAATAAGTGAGAACGGCGGATACATTAATCATTTTGTTGAACCACTGTCCCACTGTCCTACTCACTGAGCCATTAAAAACGGATTGTGAGACCTTGATGATACTCAAGAGCAACTTCAAAGGCGAGCCCTAATGAGTTAATGCACATCTGATATCCAAAAGCATCACAGTGAGTTAATCAGAGGTGTGAAACAACAAACAAAGGCATCTAAGTGGCCCATTTACATTCTATAAAGAACATTCACACGTGGTCCCATGTTTGAAGTTGTCCTTTGATAAATATCACACAACTCACGTGTTTAACTTAGATAGAGACCTGTATCAATTGATGGTTTTGGATGAATCTATTTATGTACATTTGAAGCATTTAGAATTTTAAAGTTGTTTGCACACAGATCAAGTGTTCCATTTTGATTCAACTGCATCAGAGATAGTCATTTTTTAATTGGTGCCCCCAGTTATATTCACTCCAGGTTTATGTGTAAGGATACTGGATTAAACAAAACAAAGCTTATTTTCACCGGGGATATGTGAAACTTTCCCCAGCTTGGACTTTGATTTGCAACAGGGGCATTGGCCAGAAAGAGAAAGGGCCTTAGGGGGAAAGAGCTCAAATTAGATTAACTAAATTCACAAAGACTGTCCCCAGCCCCTCCTGCATGGCTACACCCCCCCCCAACCCACACCTCCAACCCCAGCCCCCATTCTCACGGCCGAGAGGTTTCCAAAGGGCCTTCAGGCAGGCCAGGGGCGACCAAATCCCCATGCTCTTTACTGGATTAAAGATGGCTGCCACAGTGGGGGAGAGGGGCTGTTTTTTCAGGAGCTGAGCACATCTGTAAACATCATAAATCCATGCAGACGGAAAAGGTTATCAAGTTCGGAGTTTCTGTGGAGGGAAATAATTACAGCAGCAGCAAAGGACCATGTAAGCTAAACCTTTCTAGAAATAGTTACCAGTTATCCCCCATCATCCATTTTTCATGACTACCCTTATTTCTGATTTCCATTTTCACTTCCGCTGATGGACAAAACAGCAACAAAAGCAAAAGGGAGGTCTATAAAATGGCCTCATCCCATGAATGACTGAATGACCCGCAGGGAGCCAGTCGTTCTCTAGTAACCCCCATTCGCTCTCTTTCATCCTCTTCAGTTCCTTCCTCACTTCACAAAGAACCAAACAATCCTATCAGGCAGTTATCTAACAGAAATGCACTTTACCACTTTTCTCTTGTATCATCTCTCTTTGAATGACCCATATATCTTACTCTGTCCTGTCCAAGCATTATTCTACAACTGGGTCCAAGTCTCCTTAGACTTCAAACCTCACTTCCCCCCTTCTCTACCAGCTTACCAGCCATCAGTTGGTCCTGCAGGTGCAGGCGGAGGCCAGTGTTGGGGGGTNCTCTACCAGCTTACCAGCCATCAGTTGGTCCTGCAGGTGCAGGCGGAGGCCAGTGTTGGGGGGTTACTCGGTTCACTAGCCCCATTCTCTATGGCTGAATGAGATACATAAGGGTGTCATAGCTGTGATCTAGCCTCTGTGTCAGTGTAAAGTGCTATAGCTGGAAGTGGAAAGTACAGCCATGGTGTGGGGAGAGGTGAACTTAGCGATGACACTGTCTTGTACTGCACAGCAAATTAAATTCCAACTTCATGTCTAATGCCATGCTAATGCTCTGTCCATGTCTATGTTCCCAGGATCTGACGTTCCTTCAAGATAAGCTAAGTATTGGATCTGTAGTTAGAACTTACCTTAATCAAGTGGTGTGGACTGCTTAAACTTAACCACATTTTGGTTAATGTGACTACGATCTTTGTCTAACCCCAAGCACCTTAACTCGAGAGAATCTTTGGCTCTTAATGCTTTGCCCAGTTCATAATCCCAAACTTAACCCTGGGAACATAGGACCTTGGGAATATACTGTAGGGTAGACGCTATGTTGTATACTTATGTCAGATGACCAGTGGGTATACAAATCTCAAATGTTTGAGCAACCTATGAGTCAAGATGTAACACACAGAAGACAGCAAGCTCAACAACAACAAATTTATCCATTGCAAACTCTGTTAACAGGGTGCATCAGGATCAGATTTTGTGCAGCTAAACTCAGGTGTGACTTAGTTTGTAAACAAAAAGTAAGATAATCTTCAGTTCTACAGTCATCTTTGTCCTAGGTATGTTTGTCTTAGTCGTTAGCTGGTTCCCAGGACCCCTTCAGGGGGTTGAATCATCTTCATCTCAAGTTCATGCCAGAGAGGCACAGCTGAGAGCTGGAAATGGCTAGGGGACAGCAGGAAAGCAGAAGATGACACACACAGTTGGTTATGAATGTATATACAGGGCAAGGAGAAAAAAAAATGAAAGGAAGGAGAAGAGAGGACGAAGGGGAGCCAGGAATACAGTAGGGACAAGTGGCAACAAGGATGAAGGAAAAACCAGAGGGAGAAAGTGGAGAATGGAGGGGGAGGAGGAGCTTTTGTGGTTCAGTGACAGCTGAACACGCAGCACATGCAAACATGCAAGTGGAGGGAGCCCTCCTCAAGTCCTCCTCCTGCTGTGGCATGTATGTGTCCTTGTAAGACATATGTATGTGACCTAACACACGAGACCATACGAGCATGTAGACATGCATGGCAGCATCTGTCACAACAGGTGAATAAGGCCAACAAATAAATCCTGATAATATCAGTGCATTTACTGCTCTAATAATAATACTACTCAGGGGATAATGGCATTACTGAGTTACCTTAAAATCAGAATACTACGACTCAGTAAAAAGAGCTGGTTTTCAATCCTTAAAATGACTTTTTTTCATGTATAAATATAACTATCAAACAACATGTACACCTGATCTTAAGTTAGGTTGCATGCCTTATCTTAATCAGCAACCTGAGAGTTTTTCCATCATGGAATGTTGCCACACATTACTACAATACACATCGAGTCTGACACCTATCTTAGAAAACCCACTGTAAAGAATCTAACAGGTAGTGCTCGAGACAAAGGGAATACACTCACACACATAATGAAGTCATTAACGGTAACTTGAGATTACATGTTTAGGCAATGATGATAGGATTTAGAGGTCTTTTTGTAATGATATTCCACCAGTTAACTTCAATCAAATGGCAAACGTCTTATCACCTCTGTGCTGGATTTTTACACTAACATCAACTTTGACCAATCATTGGTATACAGCAGGAAAGCCACTTAAAACTCAATATATTATGTATAATGATACAGTGTTTTAATAAATGACTGAGCTAAACTTATGGACTTTATTAACTCTGTCAAACAACAACTAAAATGTAATTAGTATAGTTCACTTTGCATATCTGTTTCCCTCTCAGTGAAGCACACGAGTGGATATGCATCATTGAAAGGTAATTGTTTCCATTTGTCACCATATTGTTATGTGGAAATCACAGATGTTGCTCTTTCAGATTCCTCAAACTAGTGTTGACTAAACCCTTCTTCTGGCTATTTTCAGTTTGAATAAGTTCTGATTTTATTTCCACAACAAATTGAATCAATGTTCAAGAGGAATGCAGCTAACACTACAAACATTTTACCATGAAAAAAAGTTTATTGATTAAACCTTAAGACACAGTTTTGCAGTTTGAGAGCCTAACATCTAATGTATCTCTAGTCAAATTATCAAATCTTCACTTCCTACTTGTTCAATTACTTTCTTGCCTTCAATAATCACAGTTCTCTTTTTCATTTCGCTTTTGTTGAGAGTTTATGTTTTACATTTAGAGTAAAGGCAGCATCCAGTGATTGTAAGTGGAGCAAACCATGCAGAAATCTGATAGACCACCCAGTGAGCCATCGTAAACAGGATTAAGATCTTCCAAGAACATTTACTAAAGCCAAGAACAGAGAGCGAGAGAAATCGCTCCTATCATTCCATCAATCAAGTGAATCGGAGGATGACGGAAATGATTTGGGGTTGCCTTCAGGTTCAGGTAAGTGGATAAATGGCTGGGAACCAGTGCTGGAAGGCATGATGATACAAGACAGATACAGTGGAGAGATACAAAAGATGAAAGACGTTCTGTCTGTTAGGACAATGATCAATCATGTTCCACAGGCAAAAGCCCAAGGACAATTAAGACTGAAACAACAGAGCTCTGCTTGTCTCAGTCACACATCATGCAAAAATCTCTTATAGTAACAGTGAGGAAAACAAGGTGATGTCAACTCATATATAAGAAATAAGATGATCAACCCTGCAGAGTCCTGTCGGAGGACCGGCAGGGGCAGTGGGGGTGTGTTTTCTGTGTCTTTCTGGGTAGGTGGGGAGTAGTTATGGCTGGCAAGTTTCTGCAGTCCAGCTGCAAATTACTAGATAATCAGTGCTGATGTCTATTTATCTCTTCTGAAATGAAGCTGGAGCTGACCCTGTTCACCACGCATGCCGGCAGCATTTTATCAAGTCTATACCAGAATGTGATGCACAACTTTTGCTCAAAGAGGCTTTCTTGATGATTGTACAAAATTATGAGTGTGTATTTCATAAGCTGCTAGAATTACAACATTCCTAAACAGACAACTGACATTTCAGAAGGAAATCAGTGTATTTTTTAATGTTTGAGTTTTCAGTCGTGACGCAGGTTTATTAGACTCAAAATATTGGATGTGATCTTAGACACAAATTTTGTGGCGGTTCAGGGAGTTAATTTTGTATAAACTGCAATTTGAATATCCTGAACAGAATCCAACCTTAATATGAATCCTTTCACTCAAGCTGTCAATGAGCCACAGCCAGTTTTCATGAAGAACATGCTTTGTCTGTGCAAACAGCGAAAGATTTAGCAGAGATACAGCAAACTTGATACAGCGTATCACTGACCTTGGAGCAGACTTTCTCTCTACCCGCAAATAAACAGTCATACTCCACACCACCAAACAATAATGCATTCAACAACTAATCATTTCCCTTCATACCCTCTGACTCCACTCTGTCTCTTGGGTCGCAGAACAATCTGCTACAAAAAGTTTTTGTTTACATTTTTATTCTCTGTGAATAACAGTGCAACTCTGTGTCAAAGTCTAAAAAAAATGTTGACCCATGTGGACGACATGGAGAGAAAGCAGTAATTGTTGTCATAAAGCCAGTGTCCAACTCCTTCCTGTCTCTGAGGAGATTTTGGAAGTCTCATCCTCACTGAGTGGTACTCCGTTTCCGGAAGCCTGACTTAATCCTCTCAGGTGAGAAGGTGAAAGGCAGAACAAGGAGAAAAGGGGAGCGCTGTACGTGGGAAGGAGGCCCAATGTAGGCTATAACATTCTAAATACCTGGTTGAAAATAATCCCATAAAGCATGCCGCCAGTGGCATGTTGAGTGGGAGAATTAGATTTGCGTAGGGCAGATAGGCCATGCAATTATCCCCTCTGAGGCCTTAACTGGCCCCAGACCATGATAAGAACAGAATTTTATTCATCACCAAGAACAAGTGAGATCAGTTTAGAGCATCTAGGCTATAACAGGTCTGCTGAATGATAAACTCAGCAAATTGGTATGACTGATCACATTTACAACCACAACCAAAGTAAGTACATATACAGGAACTAAGAATTAAACTGGCAAGCTAATAGACATTACACAGTAAATCCACTGCAATACTGGCTTCCACATGGAAACCTCAGTACACACGCTACTTTAATTAAAATGCAAACTATGTTTTCTGTGCCCAGAGAGATGAAAACCCTGGGTTGTGGCTGTGGTTTTTAACTGGGTGTTTGTTGAGTTCCTGGGCAGGGGAAGCACTGCGGCTCTGTGTGATTTGTGATTCGCACGCAGGTGGGAAGAGAGGCCTTTTAATCTGTGCCCTGGACTGGCTTCCTCTCCCCAGGAGAAAATCAGTGACATGAACGGCTCACCACTACACAAGTGCACAAGCACTGGGATGTTTATGGCCCACTGAAGGGCCACGCAGTGGAAGAGAATATTTGTATAAGAATAGGTACAAGAGCAAGACCTCCCTCTCTCTGAGCTCCCTCATCCAACCTCTCCTTTTTAACCCCTTTCACCATCCATTCTCTCGCAGGCCCTCTCATCCTCCACTCCAACTTTTACCTACTGTATATACTCGAGTATAAGCCAAGTTTTTATTACCAAATTTCACAATGCAAATCAGGGGGGTTGCCCTTATACACAAGAAATTCAAGTTTGATCCCATTACCACTACCCATGGAAAATAGTTTAAATCATACCTTAGAATGAGATTTCCTGACTAAACATCTTATCCAGCACATTTTGCGGTGGCCAGTAAGCGCTGTTATGATTGGTCAGTTACAGTAATCAGCTGCTGCTGAAATAAATATCATGGTTACCGGTACGTGGATTATTTTCAGAAAATCACAGGAATACTATGACAGTACCCAGAAAACAAGAAATTTAAACAAATAAATTGATGGAACAACATCAGGGGGTCGAGTTATATGGGTTTCTTTAAAAATCTAAATTTGCAGGTCAAAACTGGGTTCAGCTTATACATGAGATTGGCTTATACTTGAGTATACAGTATTCTGACTGATTCTCTCAGCTCACTCTCTTCCTTAAATTTTATCATTGTGTTTCACTGTCCTCCTCAAGGCGATTAAAGAATGCAAACTGTACAAAAAGAGCGAAAGAAGGCCATCTCTCAGGGGTAGATGAAGACCACAAGAGCCAGATCTTCAACAGGTGCAAATTCCAGTGATGCCTGTGTACGTTTGGATGCTATTGTGTCTCTATAAACCTGGGCCAAGTGGTGCACTGAAGGTGATGGCCAACAGAGATGCATGACAGCCAGACTTGCTTTCATGCCCCGTATCAAGTTCAATTTTCACATGTTTTAACTAAGTCGGCGTATGCATGTGAGAGAAAGAAAAGAGAGAAAATGAATGTGCATTAGTGTCAGAAGTTCAGTAATCAGACACTGTATAAAAATCCCTGATTATAATTATTATGGCTTAACAATATCAGACTGTCAAACACTTCCAGGTTTTACTCTCATCCAGCAGACTGTGGAGTTGACAGATAGCTTTTGCACAGTCCGTCCCATAACAGAATCAGGAATCCAGGCCTGCGTGGGTGGGTGAGCACTCATATGAAGAAAACTCCCAATAATCCAATTAAGCACATAATTTCCTTTAGTACACAGGAATTGAATCAACTGTCAGAAAGCAACCGAGTCAGACAAAGTGAAAAGCAAAAAGTGTGTGGGCAGAGAAAGGGAAAGAAAGGGCTTTTCTGTGTACTGTTCAGCTGGTGCAGTGAATAAAATGCAAACAAAGCTTTAGAGAAAGAGGCTTTAGATCTCAGCAAACATGGCGGGGCCTCCCGAGCTTCACTTTGTAACTGTCCTGCTTGGCTGGCGAGCAGCTCTCTTGTCCTGGACTAGTCTTTAGCAGAGATCCCTTGACCAACAGCCAAGCTGCCTTTCACAGTGTGTGATTGTGTGTGTGTGTGTGTGTGTGTGTACACACATGCTTGAATATGTATGAGATGGGGCTCCTACACTGTTCTGTAACCGGCCTCATAATAATAGACAAAGCCAAAGCTGAAGAGAGAAAAACAAGAGAAATTATGGCTGTGGAACGATGATGTGTAAGAGTGAGATGACACAGAAGTTAAGAAGTTGTTTCAGTGAATATAATCCAGCAAAAAGAGGGATGCAGAAGGGGAAAAACAGGAGAGGAATTCAGAATATCCTCCTTGTGAGCGCTTATCTTCCCTCTCAAGGCATGGAATCTCAGCCGCAACGACGAGGCGGAAGAGAAGAAAGCAGGCATAATCTTGTGAATATTTCAGTCAAAAACAAATATCCTGTAGATCTTTGGGCTACATGACCCTATTTTCCATGAACAACATTTGTGTTTGTGAATAGTTTTTATTTTGATTTATCAGATTTGAGCAAATCAGTGATATAAATCATCATTTCAGACATGGAGGTAAATAACATGTTTTTAACTTCCTCCCTGTTGGCCCTGAGGTGATGAAAAGTTGGAGAGCCAGTTGAGGACTTGATAGTTACTCAGACTTTACCTGATAATGTTGCCCTTCATCACTAGGGGCAACACTGGCACTGGCACGTTCTTTGGGTCCCATGGGCAATGTTTCATGTTGCTAGGCAGCACTCATAATAACATGGCAATAACTCGTCTGTCTATTGTAAATAGTCCAGGTTTCTAATCAGAATAGGCAAGGATGGAAGACGCTCGTCCAGCAGCTCACTTTGTGCACTTCAGCTTTAAACTGCGAAAATGGCTGCTGAGCTTTTCTTTTTAAAGCTTTCATATCCTAAAAAGAGCCCCTCTTAATACCTTGTTCTTCATTTCCTGTTCCTGTCCAGGTCCAGATGGCCACAGATCCACAGAACATCCGTAACGGAATGACTGAAGACTTTCATTACTGAGCTGGTGCCAAGCAGGATAAAGGGAGTGGGAGGTCGGGGGGGGGATTTCTATCATGAAGTCCAGGTCCAGCTTGTTGTACCCAATGAATGCAGCAAGTTATAAGTAACACAGGTGCTTACATGTGAAAATCAAGCACGGTTGTGATGAACCACGTTAGCGGCCATTTGAAAACCTTTACTTACTTTAAATACCAGACATATAACAGATGTGATTTATCTGACATTTTTATTACAGCTGATTACCTCAACAATCCTGCAGCTGAACTCTCCAAGGGTTCAATCTGAATTTCTGAAAAACAGGGAAAATAGCGTCTCATTTTATATGGTGATGAATGTGTTTAGGTTAGTGTCAGACGTGCTGAAACTATACACTCAATAGAGAGAAGGATAAAACATGCTGAAGGCTTTATGGACCCCTTGCTGCATATTGTACAGTACTTGAGCTGATGGTGAAATCAAAACTGTACGCAGACTGAATTAAAAACAGTCATAAATATTGCAGCCTATAGCTTAGATAAACATGCCTTGAGAATGCAAAACATCTCAGCTGTGCAAAAGTTTTCTGCACTTGTCTGAGCCCACTGGGGCTGTCAACAGAATGAGAGGTACAAACTGACAGGTTTACAACAGGCAATAAAGAAAAGAATTCTTCTAATGCGACACTTTGGATGGAAAATGAGTTGGAGATCACTATCACTACAAAACAGTGAGTGAGTGAATCAGTAAGAAGGTAAAACTCCCGCAGATCACAGATTCAAGCAGATGGAATGAGTTTCCTCAGCAGGGTGTTGGGAGTCAACCTTAGAGACAGGATGAGGAGCTCAGACGTCAGGAGGGAGCTCGGAGTAGAACCACCACTCCTTCGCGTTGAAAAGAGCCAAGTGAGGATCAGGATGCCTCCCTGGAGAGGTATTCCAGGCACATCTAACTGGGAGGAGACCACAGGGCAGACCCAGAATATGCTGGTGGGATTATACATCCCAGGAGGATCTGAAGGACATGACTAAGAAGAGGGAAATCTGGGATACTTTGCTTAGTCTGCTGCCTCTGCAGCTCTGACCTGGATAAGCGATGGAAAATGGTTGGATAGATGGACTACATGAGGTCCATTCACCCTTCCATACATCTATCAATTTTCCACAGATTAGTGGGAAAAGCCGTCTACTGTATTTTATGAAAAGCATAACTTTACAAAGCTGAGGTGTTTGGGTACTATACACTACAGGCCAGAAGTTTGAGGCCACCCCCAGATTTAGCATGACCAGACTGAAGCAAGTTAATCACAAAATGATGTGGGAGAAGGCAGACAGCAAGTATTGAATAGAATGTTAAAACACATAAGCAAGGGAGTCAGAACACAACTGGAGTGCCAGTGCACTAATACAGACTGGACATGCCTTCATTTACATAATGCGCTCTTGTTGACAAATTATTCTTGAAAACTAATTAGTTATATTTATTTTATATATTTTTGTCATTTCTTGTGCAATAAATTGTAAAACAAACAGTCTACTGGTGATTTTTTTTTGTAATCTGGGGGTGGCTTCAAACGTCTGGCCTGTAGTATACTGTATATAAACTGGATGACAGGCTTATCAAGAGATCAACATTTTTAAGCCCTTTGAAAGTGGGTATAATCCAGTAACACAATAAGCCACACAATGTCAATTTATTGATAAATCTGGTTAAATCATTCAGTTTTGGCACATCGTCTGCAGCCCATTTCGAGTCATCAGTAACCAAGCTAAGCTACAAATATCTTAAGACAGAAAGTGTGGCAGAAATTGTCTACAAAATGTGCTTCATGCACTTTCCACATCACATCCAGTTTGCCATATGAACTCCATGCTCTTGGCATCTTCTGTAACAACATTACACCATAGTTTTCCGTGTCAACCACCATGTCTGTCCTCTCACAGGCCAAACACAAAGCACAACAGTTTTAAATCCAAGACAAAGAAAAGGCTGCTGGACACACCACAATACAGCAATATGGATCAACAGGAAGTCAAGGGGCTTTCATTTCAATGTCTGGCTACCACAATTAAGACTATATAAATACATCCCAGAACATCAAACATTTAAAACTGAGCTACAGCGCACCAAATTTTGACTGACAAGGCCACTAGACTCCAAATGACTCACAGGCGCACAGCATGCAAACACAGTGTTTGGCTGAGATGTGTGTGGTGCCAGTGTGCTGTGTACAAGCCAAACTTGTGGAGTCAATTGTCAAGGGCATGAAAGTCTTAGCCATGAAAGCCATCTGGAAAAGAGAAGAAACGCCATTATTTACAGCTATAAACAGAACAAATACGACCCACAATCACAGTGATAATCCCTAAACAATGTAGCGGCTTTGTGGCATTACCTAATGTTGTGCAGCAAGACTCAGAGGAAATGTCCCGTTCCGCCAGAGCATCATGTTGTCCCTCCACGACAAACTGACCCTGAACACATTGCATGCTGTCAGAGCAGTGGGGAGGGCACATGACCTTTGACCTGGCTCTGAGAAGTCAGAGGGGTTTGAGGATTAGTAGGGTATGACACTTTAGTCATGCACTTTTACCAAATTCCCCTCATCTGAAAGAGTCCTCTGCGGTTCAAATGAAGCGAAGGCAAATTCTGCAGTCAGGTAGACCATAGCAAAAAAAGACTTAAGAGGAGCAACAGGTCAAGTTTAAATCATTTCTCTTAATCTGGCTGGAGGATTAAAGACAAATTTACCAGATGCTTTTCAATAATCTGGATTTATGACTGCTAGAATGTATAGGCAAAACATTTTTACATGGACACTCTAAAGGATCTGCTAGTCTTCATCACAGCGGATGCCCATTTGTGGGGGCTGAATGCCCAACCTGGCAACCCAACCATCTCCAGCATCTACCCACAGCTCTGCATTCAAAAATACATAGCAGCAGTTCTCTCTCTCTCTCTCTCTCTTTTTTTTTTTTTTTTTTTTAAATGGTCCTTCTGGGGCTGATTCTCATTACCAAATAGCTTTTCTCCCCCAAGCATTGTGTTTGCTCCTTCTTGCTTGACATGGGGGCAATATATTAAAATGCATGAGCCTTTATCCCAACCGTTTAAACAGAGCCAAGTTGGGTTTCCTCAGACCAGAATACAACACACAGGAAAACATGCACACAAATCTGCACAAGCACACACACACACACACACACACAGACAGACACACACACGAGGGTCAGCACCCTGTCATTGTTTATTGCTGTGTACAGGGAGCCAGAAGTGAGAAATCGTGCTTCAGAAACACAGACAACTATGTCAAAACCAAGAACATGTATTTAAAGTAGCAGAACCAATTTTTTGTGTTCCTTTTGATGCTCTGTCATGTTTTTTCCTGAAGACACTGTCACAAAGCCATTCCTCATTCCACCATCTCTTGTTATCCCCAAATTCAGGCCTTGTCACACTGTTTGTGCTTGAACTGTGTTAGAAACCAATTCAGAATAGCAGTTTGTATTTCTTAATATAACCACCGCATTACCCCGTCACACTGCTATACATCAGTTTGTTCCCCTCCTCCAAAACTGCTGATAGTCATTGTTTGCAAGGTCAGCCACATACGACAAAAACTGAACTTGTTGCAATGCAAAAGATACTACAGAATTAATGCTCGATGCTCCCATGATCCCAGCATCAGCTCAGGGCTCAGTTCTAAACCACATACCAATCATTATTGGCAAGTTTGTTCTGGCCATCCATTGGATAGCAGAAGGTTATCAGATATCAGCCCTCAGTGCCATGCGAACCAAACCCTAAGGCAGCGCAAGTTACAAGGCAAAACATCTTGTTCTTAGACAAAATGGTCTCGTTATAGGAAAGAAACTTATCTATCATATATCATATAGATCTTTACAAAGTTCCGGGCAAGAACTATTTGCAAAGAATGACAAATTCCAGTGTAATCGTAGAGACACATGGCCTATGCAGGTTGCTGCAGGGCATAATCTTGCCATTTTGGTATGTTGACAGCAGAGGCAGACAAATATGTCATTGTCAACATGAAGGCCTGAAGAAATAAGGCCGTAGGAAATAAGAAACAGAAATGTGAAGATTTTATTAAGTTTCAATTTAAAAAAAAGCTTCTACATTAAATTTGTTAGCAAGGAACAAGAATGTACTCCACTCTAATGATGACCCGACATCCTGCCTCTTTGTATTGATATCTTCAGCAGCATCACTATTAAATAAATCAGCATTTCTGTATAAGTCTCATAAAACCTGCACTTCTACTGTTGGCTGTATACATGTGCAGCACAAAAAAAACTTAAATACTAACCATAATCAGGACCATGTGCATGTTTATGTGTCATTTTCACTTAGAGGTTGAGATTTAAGATATCAGAACAGTTAATGTGTAATTCTAACTCTCCAGTTACTTTCTCACATCAATCTTCTGGGTTAGTTGGTGTGTGTGTGTGTGTGTGTGTGTGTGTGTGTGTATCTGTATCCTTGGGATTTGAGTGGTCTGCAGGCAAGGGGAAGCTCAAGTTAAACTCAGACTACAGATAAATCACCCTCCTCTCCTCTCCCCATCTCCTCTACTAACTCGTTTCTTTTCCTCCAAGACCTCCCAGCTTCCCTGGCCCAGCAGGGACGCAAGCCACTGAATTAAGACAACACTAAATCATCTCCACTGCAGGCCTGGATAAATAACCTCGTACACCACCATGTTAGATCAGTCTTATAGTAGACAGGAAAGCGCCTTGCAGAGAACAGTATCAGAAAAGTTCTTAAGTTTTTTTTTTTTTTTAACTTGATATACTTGCATTATAAATTCAAGGTACTAGAAAATACTTCAAAGTTAGCAGAGATTCATCTTATTATTAAATTCCATGTCCAACAGCCATGATTCAAACATACTCTACATCATAACAGCTTGTTTGATGCTCAAAGTTCAGTCTTCACATTTTCTTCAACAAACTGGATTCAATTCCATTCCATTTTTGGATTGTAAGATGGGGCTTAAAAAATACAAACTGTGTGGGTTATCTACCACCTGTACACATTACAAAAAAAATGGGTACTTAAAAGAAAACTGCAGTCAATACCATCTCTTCTCTCTGTAATGCATCTTTTTTAAAAATACACACCTCTGCCAATATTGTAGGTGGTCCATAGGACAAAGATTTTTAGAGGAAGAAAAAACAACCAAACAGAAATGATTTGTCAGTGATGGTTACACAAAGTATATGAAAAAGTACAATACATGACTTAGTCCATAGAAGTATTTTCATGGGTCAGAACCAAAAGTGGCTTGTGGGCACATTTGTGGTGTAAATTATATAATATATATTTTATTGGATTATGTTTCATATTTGGAACCTGGGCAGACAAAAGTCTTGTATTGAGAATTTGCAGGGCTGCAAAACATATCTTTTATTAATTTCATAGCAAGAACTAACTGGATAATTTCTGGATAATTTTTATACATGGATAATTTTTCTTCTGCAACATGTCAATGTCCTTCTTCCTCTCACATCATAAGCTTCTTACTATTTAAGATACGCAATATGATTCATGCTGCTCCATAGATAGATAGATAGACAGACAGACAGACAGATATATCTATATCTGTCTGTCTGTCTGACAGATATAGATATAGGACACTGCCTCTTTGGAGAATATAAATGAATCGGGTATTTGCAGTTGAATAGAAATAAAGCTGTAGTATCATCAAAAATCCACAAGTTGCCTCAACAGAGAAGAGGAAACTGTATGTTTTAAATAAGTAGTTGATGTTATCTCTTTAAGCACCTACATGCCCTCGTGAAAACAAAGGCCCTGTCATCAGCTACTTTACAACAGTACTGAATGACTAGTTTGGTACAGTGCACACACAACCATACAATCCATGACTGAAAATGTACATGGATGGATGGTGTGTGTGTCAGTGTGTATGTGAGTTCTATAACTACAAGACAACAAAAATGATTTATTTATAACACAACATGTAATGTAGATAATCTATGGAGGATAAGTGTCAAAACATAACAGAATCCTTTAATTGTATTCTAATATTTTACACTGAATATTTCAACAAATACATTTTGCCTGATTTGAGGTTGTGTGCAACAACTGCTGCAGGCTGTGCTCCTGACATAAATTACAAGATAATGCAGTTTGTGGTCAACTGGTGAACAGAACCTCCTTAAAAAGTAACCACATGTGGACCACACAAGGGTCCAGATTCCACAATACATACAATGAATGATCAGGATCATTAATAATACTTTAATGCAGTAAGCAACTGCAGTAAGGCAATGAAAAGTTCCACTTTCATTTCAGTCAGTCTTCTCCTTTCTATTTATGTCCTTTATTAATTTGTATGTATGGTATCTCTAATCATAGTGGTGTAGAGACCCAATGTGGCATTGATCTGATCCTTAATCGTAAGCCCTCATCCTCACCTAAGATCCCTTCCAATGAGAAGCAGACCCTTTCTAGGCATCAGTTGTGGTGTAACAGCTTTCAGTGATTTTGTTCTTAACCCCAGAACTTGTTTTGAAACCTCCAGGGGGCATTGGAAAATGAAATACAAGCGCTGTGGAAACCTTGTCCTCCTCTCTCCTTAATGCCCTGGTGAAGGAGCAATTGTACTGAGAGAGAACAATGTGTGATGAGCCAGGGAAGACCTAAAAAAAGAAAAAGAGGAGTATATTCCTTGAAGACAAAGCACATCTCACTGAGCTAAATTGACCGTGTCTCATCCTTCAATACCTACTGTTCTCAATGGAAAATGAACTACACCAGGTGCTGTATAAGAATCTAAAAGTAAAGAAACTCCTTCGTTGCGCCCTGCACCCTGCATTCCTGCTGTAGGAGTGGAGATTGGTCAGGCATGTCTGGATAGCCTTTGGTCAACACCTCACCAGCATCCAACCATGTCACACACTCAGGTCTGTCTTTCACACTCTCTGAGGTGTGCAGCACTATTTTCTGATGAGTCACATGATACACCTCTGGCCCATCTGCTTAAACGTGAAGCATGCCATCCCGCTGTAATAAGCATCACATTTTGAAGGATTTGGATGGAGGGCAAAATGTCCAGATGGCCCTAACTCAGTAGTAGCCACATTACCTTTCAAAATGTCCCAATCCTGAGTTACCATTTACCTGGGATGGCAGGGCACTTCCCTTTTGATTTCTGCACAGTTGCTCTGATCTGTCAAGCAGAAAAATAACCAGAGGCTACATCAAAGGCCAGGTCTACACACAGCGGTTGAGTCCAAAATGCTACTGCCTTCATGCAAGGAGCTGAAGCTAAAAGGCGTCTTTATATGAAAATTGGTTTCATTAAGATCACTGGAATCCTTTGAGGGTCAGTGGAAAAAAGAAAACACATGTTGACAAGCACAAACGTCTGCACCTTCTTATAAACATCAACCTCAATAATTTTCTTTTCACAATAATTTCATGATGTTTTTTCCATTTTGTCAAACAGAAAAGAAAGGAGAATGTATGTAGTCAAAAAGAGACAAAAAAGAGGCTTTGTACAAAAAAAACAAAAAAAAAAAAACATGTTGGGGTGTTTAAGTAGTTTGCAGAACAACAAGACCCTGTTCAGTGGTTGCCATGAGTGGTTTCTGTGTTGGTGAAAGCAAACGCTATGCACTAAAATTTCTATCTTAAGAGGTGTTTTACAGTGTCCAGAGAGAGGTAGAGAGGGAAAAGATCCATTTAATTTTGCCTCATGTAAAAGTACATACACTGTAATAAAATGGCCAAAATAGTGCTGATCCAGCAACTTGAATCGTCCTTGATGGTTTATTTATTTTGCCAAGGAAACTGCCAAATTTGGAATATAATGTGTCACTGCCAAATCCAATCAAGATCAAATAAATAAACTGCATAATCATGTACAAAAAAAAAGAGTTCTAAGAAAGATAGCAGAGAGCATAGTTCAGCATTTAAGCTGTAGGATAGAAGAGATCAAAGGTAAAAAGACAGATTCAAAAGCCCTTAATTTCAGGGGCTAATTTCAAAAGACTTAAAGCTGGAATGTGAAATTATGGGTCAGCTGCCCATTCACACCCTTCAGGTTGGCCTGGAAAAGCTTTCCAGCTGTAACTTGGCTGCAATAACACACCCAAACCCTGTCAAGTCAACTGATATGGGAGCATGGAAATTATTAGACTTTTACATAGGAGGAGATGGGAGAAGTGGAACAGGGAGGCATTTTTATCACAGTAGAAGCTCAGGGACCTGCTGTGGTTGTTCTCTGCCAGGGCTGGGAGAGGGGAGGGAGGGGGGTAACCCAATCCCATCAAGCAGTTTCTTATCTGGCTATGGATCAAACCCTCAGGAGCATGCTGTAATTTCTTACTGTGGCTTTGACAAGTAGCATGGCTTTTGGTGCGGTTTGGTTCGACTCTAGAAAGTGCTGCAACTCCTCCTCTGTGTGAAATGCCTCTCTGTATGCTAGACAGGACACTGGTGTAAAGTTGCTAGGAGTGGTTGTGACGTAGTGGGGTGTTTAACACCTCATAAGGTGATGTCTTCGGTAATCTGACCACGGTCACGTTCGAGCTCTTTTCCACAAAGTCTGCATTAGATACTTTGTCATCAAAAGCGCACGGTGAGAAGGATTTGAGCTCAAAGCAGCAGGTCTTGCAGATAATGGCTTTCAGTTAGGCAATCATTGCTCTCTCAGGTTCATGTGGATTGGTTTCAGAAGAAGTAAAGACATTTAAGTCATCTGTCTGGGTCTCTATGGATGCATTTTGGAGGATGGAGGGGTTATGAATTTGGCTCGTGTTACCTAGCTCTGCTGGAGCTGACCTGAGAGGGACCTACAGATTAAGGAACCATCTGGGACCTGCAACCTGAGTCCTGGAGAGGAGGAACAGCAGGGCCTGCTTAGGATACCACTTTGACTTATTTACAATGATACACACAAACACACACACACAGTGGCCTACGATGTCAAGTATTTTTGACAAGAACTGATTTTAAAAGTGGAACACTATTAAATTTAATTCAGATCTGTCACTTTTTTAAATCATTCTTCAGTTGTGTTGATGAACATCCTTCACAAACCCAAAACAGAAATTATTTTATTGGCTTGCACACAATTTGTCTACATCTAAATCAGAAAATCATGTGAATATTTTCACATTCTCCTTTTTAATGTTTTCCAATTCCTTCTCAGTAGAGCTCTTTGTTTATATACACATCACAAACAATTGTTTTCCCCCTCATTTCCAGTTAGACAGGATAAAAGTCATCATTTAAAACCAAACTAAGCTTCATTCCCATTTAAGCAAAGCCACACTTCTTGATGAAGAAAAATAAGAAGATGTAACTTAAAATTAATGGTAGGATTTAGTCCAAACGAGGACGCAGCTCTCACCAATTCGTTTGTTATGTGAAGAGGCCCAATCCATATTTCACGCCACTGTACATTTTTCAGTGAAGCACTCTATACTCCAGCAACTGAGATTTCCCCACAGTGCAATGGAATACAGAACCTCATCCATTGATGTTACAGTTCAGAGGTCAGCACAAGTGCAGGAGGAAAAATTAAAAAATAACTCCTGAAGATGAATGAAGATCCTAACCACACTTGCCGGAATTCACATTAGCCTATAATGAAGAGTGATTGCTGAACGATCCAAATTATGACCGGTGGTCATACACAACTGACATCTCCAGGTCCAGATGTGAAACGCAGTGGGCACAACACTGCTATGCTTATTTTCTGGTTCTTTGATCCATAAGATTGAAGGCATCTGCTTGGAATTTTGCTAAGATATTATGCCCTGAACAAACACAGGCAATGAGAGCCAAACACTGCCTTACTATATTGATGCAATGTAGGAAATTGAAGCAGTTGCTGATTCAATTTAATGAACCAATACAAGTCTATGTCACAACTCATCCACTGCTTCAATGTTCTTTCACCTCCAACTTGAGAACCATTCGAAAATCTGCATGACTTTCCCTTGGTGATGTTCTTCAGAAATTGCACGGTTCATGTCCACTGCACAGGCCGCCCTGAGCAACTTCCATGTGATTCTCAGAAGGATCCTCTGGGTTCCTGCGGTGGCAGTGCTAATCATTGTGCTGCACACACACATACACACAGAGCCAGAGGGCCAGAACAAGGCCTGCTTTCCATCTGAGGAAACAATAATAGCTCCCCATGCCATCCTCAGGACCCTTCTCCCCTGAGATCACACACGCTGATAGATCAATCTCTACGAATGACTTCGTCATTTTCAAACAACGCTTTTATGTCTCCCTTTAAAAAAAAGCCCCCTCCCAACAGTGTACGTCAAAACCAATAACCACAAGTTTAAAGATCATATACAGAAAATGTGTCTCTGCATGGAGGGGAATACCTCTGATATGAAAGCACAGGCACAATTATGCTGAAGGGCCACAATGGACATAACCACAATGAAAGTATTAAAATTGGTCCTTTAAAAGCATAATCATACTTTCCCATTACACCATCATCCATCTAAGGCCGCATTGTGATATTTTGGCATCGATCCGAGCCCGAATGATATTGTCAAGCCGATATTACCAGATAACATTGGCTAATCACAGACATGCAATACTGTTATTATTCTTGCATATGTTGGCAGATATAAAAAAGGAAATGACAGCATATAAATGATTTGGTATTTTATGAATATCTGGCCCACATGTTCTGAATTTAACTTTGAAATATTAATTGCTGAATTTATTGATTTATTTACAAAACATAAGCAGTGCATGTTTTCGTTATATGGAATGAATAATAATAATAATTTAAAAAATACTATTTCAAATGTATAAAAATTGTTTTGGAAAATGAACTCTTCATATTTAGTAGTAGTCATTACTTCTAATTATTTTTTTTCTAGTTCACTGATCAAAATTTACTATTATCTTTGCAGAGACTCTTTAATAACCAAATTTGATGGATTCCTTTCTATTTATGTTACGTGATTATTTAAAAACTGAATTGCTGTCTTATCATTATCAGATTTTTTATTTTTTTTTGCTTCCAAAAATCAATATTGTATCAGCCTCAAAAATGCAGTATCGGTGTAGCTTTAATGTCAATATAGTGGTTTCAGTGAGTATCTGCTCATCCATCTGCAGCCCGCATAAAGCTGAAAAGCCACCAGCCACAGCAATGGACTTGTCTCCATGTGGTCAAAACACATTGGACATCATCTCCTTGTAAAGCCGTTGTGGCAGTGACAGCCCGTGCTCCACACACACACACACACACACACACACACACACACACACACACACACTGCGTTTAACACAGGCCTCACAGCTGCTGCTCCTCTCACGTGCTCCCCAAAAACATTAGATCAGCAAAGCATCTGCTTGCTGTGTCTCTTCCAGATCATTAATCAAACTCCCCATCGCCACGCTGATGCAGTCAAAGATATCGTTTCCCACCACATCGTTAAGATTACAGAGTCCCACATTGTTTTATATATGACATCATCATGTAAAAGCAGTCGAACTGGAATGTGTGTGATGCGGTGAGTACTATTTTGGGCTGTCTTCAATGAGTGGATAAATCATTTCAAATAAGCCTTTAGAAATAATGGCATATACAGCAATTGTAACACACACACACACACACACACACACACACACACACACACACACACACACACACCATTCACATGCCATTCCATGGGTGTAAATAATATGTGTGATAGTGAAAACATGCATTATCACCAGTTACCCAGATTATTTTGTTAACACATAGATAGTCCAAAAAATGACATTCCTCTACAAACAACTACAACAAACCAAAGCAGAAAAAGAACACTGCTAATGGAAACACCCTTCTTTTATTTGGGGAAATTTGGTTTGGTTTTACACTCTGGAACTGATGCGTTCGGCGCCAGACAAACATCTTCATAGAACCATTCCAGAATACTAACACACCAGTTCCCTGAGCGGCGGCGGTCCCTCCTGTACACATGCTGCGCCATCCCAGAACAAATCCACTAACCACAGACCTCCAAGAAGAGGTTCTGGATGGAATTTACCAAATGGGGATGCTTTTTGCAATAAAAAGCTTTGAAATTATTTTGACATCTTGACAATGCACCGTGAATTGTTTTGGGCACAAAAAATGTAGGTATAAACAAGTGAATGTCCAACATCCCTCTGGGAAATCTACAGGTCAAGGTGTGCAAACCCTGCCAACTAAATTATGACACATGGCTCAGAACATTTTACATACCCAGAAACTGCTTACATATTATTTCAATTAAATATGGTTGCAGGTTTTAGTGGGGATTAGACATGGGCCACCAGTAAAAAAAAATAATAAAAATAAAATTACAGGACATATTGTTCCTCTAAAGAAGACCGCTGAATGTCAAAATCTATAAATCAACAACAAACAAACATCCATCTGCTTCTTTTAACATGTCATTTAAAGGTGGGGCCACACTACTTGATTTTTTTCAATCGTGAATGATTACAAAAATACTGGCAGCACACATTTAATGACTGAATCTTGGACAACGCAAAACAATTTTCAATCTCCTGTGCCCGCACACATAACAACAGCTTGGACAAAAACAAATATACAGGCTGAGAACAGACGGTCGCAGGTTACAGCACTCGCGAGACTAACATTTCCCGCAATACCATTATACCAAAAGAAACATGGATGATATCCAGCTTGTAACTGTTATTGTCTGCGTGGCGATTTTCTCAAAAGAAAAATAAAAAATAGAGAAATGTAGGAAGTGATGTAAGC
The DNA here is from genome assembly GCA_014773175.1 of Lucifuga dentata. NCBI lineage: Eukaryota > Metazoa > Chordata > Actinopteri > Ophidiiformes > Bythitidae > Lucifuga > Lucifuga dentata. The sequence continues at coordinate 71,050 of VXCM01000164.1, forward strand.
CGTGGATGGAGAAGGGAGTTGGGCAGCATGGGCTGTATTCCCTGAAGCGAACTGGAAGTGAGTACGTTTAATATGCAAATCATGTCAGTGTTAACTTCCTGTTTCGCTTTTTCCTTCCTCTGTCATGTCACCACCTGATGTTTTCATTGGCTGGTGAAAACTACCGCTGAGATTTGAGTCTTTAACCCATTTCAACATGTTTGATTGAATCGTGACCTAGCCAACTCAGATCGGCTTCAGACAGATTTGGATCAGTTACTCACACACACATGGTCAATTACAACTATAATTTGGCAGCGTGACTACCCTGGATTCTGCCCGATCTCTAATCATTACCAATCTGCCTTGAAAATCACATAGTGTGGCCCCAGCTTAAAGTAAATGATGAATGACCATCCAGCAACTAAAGGCTCCAGTGGTGAAGCCAGCAGAGATGCAACTCAACAGCAGTTTCCCTAAAGGACTGCTCTACCAAGAACTGACAGTGCTCATTTACCCAGGACGTCCCTTCAAGTTCCAATTCTGATTCTAAATCCAGGTTGCCTTCTGATTTATTACACTGAGATTCTAGGAAAAGTAACAACCTTGTTCTGCCAGCAGCTGAAAAGAAGGGGCCTATGGGCCTCAGTTGAGGGACTAAATGTCAAAAAGCAGCACTACCTCCCTCTGTCCCATCTGAAAACCATCCCCAAGGTTTGGAAGTGTCTATGTGTGAGTGATGGAGGGTATAAAGAAAGCCAGTGTTGTTCAGAAAAATAAAACTTGCTTCTTTGCTCTATCATCAGACACAGGGATTCCTGTGTCTTAGCTGGTTTGCAGATGTTAATTGAGCAAAACTCAAAATGTCTGAAGAATGTAAACAATTTCGTTTGAACAATGTGAGTGTTGACTGTCTGCAGAAACGTTCTCTTTAGTAATGTTTCCCATGTAGACAGTGGGTGTTACTGGAAAGGAAGGATACCAGCTGGTCCAAAGTATGGGCAGTATGGTAACAACAGTGGAGGGGTCATAAACTGTTCTCTGTTCTTGTTTTGACTGAATAGGTCTGTCACAAATCTCCCTGAAGTCCACTTGTACTACAATCTCCACCTATGGAGTTTAGAGAAGGAACCCAGGTAGGCTCTAATCTGCTCACCATGTCAAGCCAGTAAGTTTAAGGAATAGAATCAAATTTCAACCAATGATTGGACAGCAAATTTGTAGTATGAGATGCTTCAGAATCTTATCCTTCACTTTCTGATTGCGGCTCAGATGTCGAGGCTCAATCATTTTAAAAATGTTCGTATCATCAGAATCTGGACAAATCTGAAAGTGATCTTGGAGTTGGTGCGCAATTTAGTAAAGCATATGTCGGTTTTACACAAACTTCACAACCTCAATATAACTTTTATTAAAATCAGACAGTTTCATTTCCTTGTAGTCCAGGTCAGGTTTCAAAAGAGATGATTGTGTGGTGGAAAGGAGGTGTTTGGAAGTGGGTTGGTGTGTCACGTAGAAACACCTGTGATGGGAGGTGTCCATTTGATAAACTCTGTGACCCACTCTCCTGTATCTGCTGCTATCTCAATAGCTTGCTGTAAAGGCCGACATTAGATGCCTTTCAAAACTGCAAAAGGGAACGGCTTCTTCAGGGCCTGTGCTCTGGCGAAAACTTAAAACAACTAGCCTATTACTAATGCAAAACACTGCACATATAAATGTTTAAAAAAAAGTCCCACCAGTTCTTGTAACTATCATGCTCATGTTTGTACATAATGTAATTCCAAAATATTCCCATCTGGGAAGCCGAGTCGGGCCAGTTTTGTCTGTCCAAGTGGACTTGCGAGACTGCTACAACAACGCCCTCGGAGGCCTTTGTGTCTGTCCTGCTTCATGCTGCTTTATGAGTACACACTGTTGTCTTTATGCAGCTTTCCAAACATCTAAGGCCACTTTTCACTGCAGTTCTCCAGCTAAGCCTTTGAAAGCAGGAGTCAGCCTTGATGTTAATCCTGAGGTTGAGGGTACATAGTGGGTACAGACATTGCTAGAAGGTGCAGGAGGGGTGGAGTAGCGTAAGGTCTGTTTTCTTGTTTCTTTCACAGCTGCTAACAGCTGGAATGATCTTCTTAAAGGAGCACAATAGTGATTTCACATGTTTGAGCTGAATAACTACAACCCCCATACATGTTACATTACTGCCAGCTATTTTCCAAAATAAACTACTGAAGCAATACATTCTAGATTTGTTTTTCCTACCTTCCGCGCAGCCATTTATTTAAGTTCATTCCAGTATGTTATTACAATCAACTTGTGGAGTGTGGAGTCTTGAAGAGTGCTTGAGACAGGTAATCTATCACAGCGAACCAAACATCATTCATGTTTTTTGTCAAAGCTACTTAATTTACCAGGTACCACACTGAAAAATATGCTACTTTGAATTTACTTAATTTTTATATGTCAAGTAGCTACACTTAATAAATTTATTTAGATTTGTCTATATATTTTTAAGTTGACTGTATATTTAATATTTATAAGTAATTTCAGCTAAATTAAATTTATAGTTTTAGCTAAAACAAACTGAGGATATTTCACTTAAATTTCCTTAGTCATTCCAAACAGACCTATGTTGAGTATATTTAAACACATTTAGTTAGTTTGGCTCAATATTTTTGAGTAAATGTAACTCAATCCAGTGGTGTAATAATTAAATATTAAAATTAAGTGTAGTTTTTTTTTAAACCTTTGTTTTATTCAGGGGTTTGCTGAGCATTAAATGCTCTTTTACAGGAACTCGCTGCTCACAGACTCACATGATTCACACCTGGTGCCCAGGTAACAACCTCAGATTCCACGTCTCATTCACTTTCCCAACCCAGATTTCGTCTGCCAGTCCAAGGATTGAACCTGTGACCTGTCAGTCACCAGCTCACTTCTCTGACCTTTAGACACCACTGCCCATTTAACGCAGTTCCATGTGTATAGGCTTGGAAAAACTAATGTTGACCCCTTTTAGATGTTATAAAATTTAGCCTTATTTAATTGATTTAAACATGTTATTTTGTTCAGCTCAATATTTTTAATGAATTGGAATTAACAGATATAATAATAGAGCTGTGACATTTTTTTCCTAGTTGCTTTTAGAATGCTTTTAGAAAATTAGAATGTTTGAAGCATTGGGAGATATAATTCCAACTACTCACAAATGTTGAGCAGAACAAAATAACACATTGAAATCAATTAAATAAGACTAAATTTTTATATGTAACATCTAAAAGCGGTCAGTACAGGAACTCCACGGAAGAAAATGTATTTTTCCGCCAGGGAATATAGTTCGATGAGAAGATGACTTTTACCAAATCAAAAACAACCATGCCCTCTACCTTCAGATGTACAGTATGTGTTAGCAGGTGAAACACTGGATTTTAAGGTGCTAACATTTGGCTTAGAAAGATTAGGGGATTTGGCAAAATAACACAAAAACTAAAATATGGTTTTACGCTTTGGAAAATGGTTGTGAGTAAAGCAACGTGTATGCTGATAGTACTTTTTTGGGCTCACACATGTAAAATCACCTGTACGGTCCTTTAATGGTTTTTTGGAAAAGGTTTTTCTTCTAATAAATTTTGCATTTTCTTGTATTACACAGCATTTCTGTGCAGCTTTTGCAATCACAACCACTCTGTCTGGATAAGCAAGCAAATAATAAGAAAAGGAAATGTTCTTATCCATAATCCAAATTATCCAAACACAATAAAGAATTTTAAAACAGACAACTGTGGTAAGATTGTGAAGAAAGAAATCCCAGGCAGCAATTCCCAGCAGGCGGACAGTAGGAGACAGGCGGTAAACTGAAAGACTGCGTTAAAAACAACATCAATGAAAAACACCTGTTCGTTCAGGTTTGAAACGAGACCGCAGCAGAAGAACAAAGCAGCGCGGTGGGAGCGCTTCTTAAAAGTGTGGCGTAAACTGAAAACGACTCCACGCTGCCATCTGAAAAGATCATTTTCTCCCTTCTTCCCACTCTCACAATTTATGGCTTCTATGACAATATGTTCACTGTTTAATAAGGCCTGCAGAAACATCTGGATTCAACGACAGAAACACAGTTTATCCATAAATGGCTTAAGATGTACAGACTTAACTCTGTCTTTGCCTCGTGAAGCTGCAGATGAAATATGTGCAGTACAGACATTATCACCAAAACTAATGTATAGGATGGCTCTCTCTCTCCTAAATACTCCTCTGATGGCTGTTCCAAAACATCTGAACAAACTGCATGCCAAGATGCTCTAGATTATTCTGTTAAGTGGTTAAGTTGTAATGGCCACTGGATCGACATAAATCCTAAACAGCTAAACAACTTTAAGCAGCATTGTGTGGATATGAAACTGAGAGGCTAATTAATGTCCACAGTAAGCTGGAGATATCTACACAGTGAAATCCTTTTTGTGATGATGTCTATATATTATTTACACCATGGAATGATATGCCAGTATATTCAGAGTGAAAAGAACAGCACTTGTCAGCCATGAGAACAGTGAACTCAGAAACAAAATTATTTTATAAATAAGTAATTATATCCTCTGTGACTAAAAGGGTTTGGTAACATCAACATCTGCTGATATGCCGTAATTTGAAAAGTGAAATTAGAACAACAGAGAAAGAAGATATGAGCGATGCCTGATCTGCGTAACAGTCCACATGTGGCAAACAAAAATGAACTCAACGTTCATGTGAAGATAACCAGAGGTGACTGTGAAACTGGCCGTAATGTATCGCAACTGGAGCTCATCACAACCTGACGGCTTAACCTTGAGGTTTTTCATTCCGAGACCAAACCGACAAACCGAAAATCAAACAAACACGGCAAACATTTGGATGAGTTCTCCACTAAATTGGCTAAATTGAGTGCAAGCCAGTATGTGGGGCAGAGCATTATGGGCAATTCCTGTATTTATTTGGACCATGGTGCACAAAGAGAACCATGATAATTTGACAAATAAATAAAAGGGCTGGAAATTGAACACACCTGTTAATATGTTTCCCCTCCTTCCTGACAGTTGATGTGGCTCAGCCTCAAATATCCCGTGCATAATTCGTGTGTAAGAGAGAACAGACACTGGCATTGGCACTTTGAAGTGTTTATTTTTGTAGCCTTGGGGTACAAAAAGACTGCTGATAAAAGGCCGCTTGGCTTAAGAGGCAGAGATTTTACATGCTGAATGAAGGAGAGAGATGGATTTTGGACAATGAGGAGCACAAGTCACACTGACACAAAAATCCAAAAGAGAAAGAATTTCATTGCTGTTTTTGAGGTGAACTTCCAACAGACTGCTGGAGGTCTCCTGCTTGTCAAGGGTCCTCCTGTGTCAATCTGTCACACTGCAATATTTGTTGCGTTTTAAGAATGGACTGCTGCTAATGGGGGGTCATTATTTCCTTGATGCTAAAAATATGAAATTCCAGCTGTGAACTGTCCTTGTTTTCACAGCCGTGTAACGACAATAAAGTGAACATTAGCTGTTACTTTGGGATAAATATAATTTAATGAAAGCATTACACTATCCCACAGCAATGTAGCTGTGTTGATGAACTGCAATCCCTAAAGACCTTTTGATGCACTTTTACAAACACAGGTGTTTTAATAACCATTCATAACTTCATCTCATATCAACTCTATTTCAGCCCTAATGGGTACAGGGAGACCATACCAATGTTATTACTGGTCTGCTCTGTGAGGCCTTTTTTCTCAGTATAAGTTTGTTGCTCATTGTACTGGCTTGAAATATCATAGGCACAAATGTGATTCTAATATTACCAGCAGACTCGAGTTTTACTATGCATGTGCACACATTTGAGAGTGGTGTTTGCACAAATTTGCTTGCACTCTTTATGTCAGTCTGGAGGATTAAATAACTATACATACCAGTATAGTATTAAATACCAGTATTAAATACTATACATACCAATAATCCTGGGTTGCCACCAGAACACCTTACAAATGACTTCTGATTTCACTCAACAGTGTTGTTAAACTCAATCACAGCAGGGGCCAAAATTAAATATTGGGTCCAAGTCGAGGGCCAAACAGGGTCAACCTTTATTGAAAACAGACTTAAGTTGGCCTCGTTTTCATCAGAGGTTATGACATTCATAACTAATATGAACTTCACTTTAGCCACTGCTCCCAAAAAAAAAAAAAAAAAAAGACAAATGAGAGATCAAATTCTAAATAAATAATACTTCAGCATCATATATTTTTTTTAATGTCTTTCTATCAGAGACCTCTCTACCAATGAAAAGATTTTATCACAAGCAATCAAAAATAGCCAGAAAACTGTAATTTTTCTCAAGGGAAATCTAAAATCACTCTATTTTTCATTAACAACACCAACAAGCAAAATGAGAATAATATTTTAAATGTGATCATGCCTTTTTATGTTATATTCTTTAATTACGGCCACATCAGCTCTACAAACAAGGCAAACAGTTTATCCCTAATGGCAGCAAACAGCTTCTCTAACTCCCACCTGTGTTGAAAGCCTGGTTTCAGAGTCCACCTTTCATTTGGGCATTTCTTCCACAGGCTAGCTTAAAGTTCATTAAAAGTGACTGGATGGGCAAGGAGGGGAGGGGAGCTGGCGCTTGCAGGTGGTGATTGACATGCCGGCTGTTGCAGTGCATTCTGGGATTTGTAGTATCAGTAATGTGCACGCTATATACCAGCGGGCCAGTTATTATAGAAATTAGATATCTCATGGGCCAGATATAATTGTACTGCGGGCTGGATGTGGCCATATTTGTGAAAATCTAGCAGATTAGTAACTGCTCTGCCAGGTCCCCGTGCCCAAACACTATTGCTCCCAGTTCATCACTTCCAGTCTTCCCTTTTGCTATCACCTTTTAAGCTTTCCCTCTCACTCTGCCTGACTCCCTCCAATCCTTTACTCTGCTCTTCTGCCATCAATCCAGATGTTCTCTGGAGTCACCGGTGTGCCATAAATCCTTCTTTTCACCTGTCAGATACTAGTGTCTCTCTTTTCTTCCATCCTTTATCTACATCCCCCCACCCCAACCCCACCTCCACCATCCATCCGTAATCAAACTTTAGTTTAAGTGTCCCGCCCACAGGTATCCTGANCCCCACCTCCACCATCCATCCGTAATCAAACTTTAGTTTAAGTGTCCCGCCCACAGGTATCCTGATATGAGGACTTGCTGAGATGCTGTGTTTGCTTTAGGAAATGACTCATAAATTAGGGGGGCTCCCAGGCTGGCTGTGAAAGAGCCAGACAAGCATACATGAGGGTCCCTGATTAGTGTGGCTGGAAGAAAGGCCAGACAGACCGAGGCTGCAGGACCCATTTAGGGCCATCACCAACTTTGAAGAGGGAAACGAAAACCTATAGATCACATGGCACTGGCAGGGTCATTCTTGATGGATGGGAATATCATTTTTTTTTAAATGTGCTGATTAATGAGGAGCTTCATAAAATTTAATCTTTAAAGTGCAGAGAACCCTCAGTACATCTGCTGAAGCTCAAAAATACAAGAATCGGGAAGAAATTGATAACAGCAAACAGTAAAGACTATTCTCCCAATAAGAGTTTTAAAAAAAGAAAAAAATTGATGAAAACTAGCTTCTTCAGCAATTTGAGATTCAAACCATTGAAAAGCTGTAGAACAAGTTGATGAAATGGATTCAGACAAAAGCAGCTGAAGACAGTTTTTAAATCAGTTAAAAATTTCAATTACAGATACCAAACATTTGCTGATTACAGTTTCTCAAATGTGAGGATTTGTACGATAATTCAGAAAAATAACAAAGAAATCGATGGTAAAATAATTTCTAGTTTCAGCCCTCTTTATAAGGTCAGATGGAGATGCTGTGTGATTCCAAACGGTTCTCAGTCGAGAGGGAAAACATCTGCAAATACATTCCTTTCTCTGAGACTTTATGACCAGGACTCCTCCGTATGCTGTCAGGCACTCGTGTAGGTTTAAAAGACAGGAAAGGAAGATTTTCTGCAATAAGTGAGTCACCTCTCCCCTTGCTGCAATGACATCTGCCTCCGAATGACAATGTAAAGCACAGTGCAGCTCCATTTCTTCTTCAGACACCGGAAAACATGCCTATCGGGAAGAATCTGTGTCCAGGAGATAAATGCCAGAAACCTTCATATAAAGCTGTAATAACAATGTCTGCTGCTGACTTATACTAGCACTCAAGTTCTGGACTGGTTCCGCTGTTGTAAAACACTGTCCAATGATGAAAAGCAGGATGATATGCTGGTGCTTATCTAAGTGTTCAGCCTCTGCATAGTTTATTGAGCGATGATAGCATCAAATTCTCAGGAGTCATTTTGTTGCAGACTGGCTACATTTATAGCTCATTTCAGTTCGCTAAATTCCCGAAACATGGGGACATATTTTTTTTAAAAGGAGGGCTGCAAAGTTTTGTTGAACTTGTGCTGGCTCAGTTATTTATTTATTTTTTTTTTTTGGGCTCAGTTATTAAAATAAACCCATTCAAATGTGTGCGCACACACACACACACACAAAGTCATTTCGCACTCCACTCTCAGCACTCCAGCAGCCGCTGTTTTTTCTATCTTACAGCGCTGCCATCTTCATTTAACAATCATTTGCGACATCTAAAAGGTAGAAAAGGCCATGCAAAGCAAACATACTTTCCTCTCCACAGGTACATTAGAAGCCATTTGGGTGTTTTCTTTGAGACAGAAAATTGCCCAGTCAGCACACCTGTCTCAACAGCCCGACTTCTTCAGAGAGGCAGGGAGTGCACGGGGAGGCATGGGACGTCTAGGCTGAGAACTAACAGGCTAATAAAGGTTATTCTATTACGTCTTTAAACAGAGACACATAAAAGAGGAAATGACAGCCTGCAGAGACTCCAATAACTCCAGGCATCTCCTGATCTTATCTTAGCAGGTTTAAGCTGCTACGCCTCACCTGCATCTCCTGTCACACAGCACACCCACACATTTACTTAGAGCTGGATTTTTGCTTTTGCTCTCAAAGACACAACTGTATAAAAAGTTCAGAGTATTAGACTTTAATGTAACAGACTCCTAATCTGACTGTATATAACAGCACAGTACATTTATGGCCTTTTTCATTTGTGTGTCTTAAGCAAGACAAACAGCGGTTGTGCAGACTGCTCAGCGGTGGGTTATTAAGAACACTGAGGTATTTTCCACACTCACACCTCCGAACTACCTTAGACTAATTAAAAAGCTTCATGGGGTGAAAACACATACAAATTGGATTGGAGTCTGTAAAGAACTCTTTGTAATAAAATCAAGCTAATTATTTATATGGACAACAAAATCTACAACCTCTACCTGTGGAGATATTTTAGGTCGGTCCTGATGTGTAAAAGACTCAACACCCAACAAAAACAGCCCTGAATGCTGAATGAATGTCCTGCAATTTTCCAATCACATTTTCACTGAAGAGACAAGGGCATTTCAGTTGTGAAGGGAATTTAGGTTTATGGGTAATCCCCAAGGATCCATAGGGAGACCAGAGTTTATTTTTAGCAGTTTGTCTAGGGAGCAACCTCTAACCTGCAGCCCAGAGGAACATAAATCCAATTTAGGTACCTGCTGACCTATCAAAAAACAAACTGATTTAAGACAAGGTATATACATGCTACACATCAGCGGGTCAGTCAGCCTAACAGGATGCCATCCATCCTCATGCTCAAATTTACAGAGAATAAAAGCAGACTCACTAAAACATTCCTGGCTGTTAAACAGGGTATTGAAAATCCCAGGTCAAGCGTGTTTGTCACGTTATAAAACACTGACCCAAGAAGGTCAGTTGGAGCAGACAGCAATAAAGCAAACAGTAACAATCTGACCATTAAAACAAATAGCTACATTCAGCATAAAACATAAAGATTCTGATGGATTTCTGGGTAAGTAGGTTCTGTCTAGCTTTTGGAAGAAATTCCTTCAAAGCAGACAACAGCAGAGGTTTTTGTGTTGTGGCAGCAATATGAGTCTGAACGTCCCTGAGCTTGAACGGGACAAAACCCTGAGGAAGAGAACAGTAAAGCCCCAAGGAGAGTCCTGTGAAGAGCATTTTCTCACAAATCAGCTAGTTGTAGAGGAGCAGTCACTGCGCCTAACTGTCCTAGCCAGGTCAAACCCTGTTTTCAAGCCTCAAAAATAAAACCCTGGGACAATTCACTGGAAAATTAGCATTTTATAGTCAAGGGTTGTAAGGAGGATACAACAGGCAGCAAGGGAGGAGGTGGAGGAGAAGGCGGGCGAGAGGAAGTGAAGGGCTTTGACCTGAGATACAGCAATGACAGTGATTTCCATTCAAGCTGCTGTAAAAGTGTAGCAGAGTGTAATGAATGTAAATTGCTGCTAAAGGAAACATTATTCACAAAGGAAATTGTCACTGTTCATCTATGGGTTGATGTAAACGTTGCTTAGGTGAAATGAACAAAATACATATAGGAGGCTACACCTACAGCTGGACGACACTGAGCTGTGTCCTGTCAAGCAAACAACGCCTGAGGTATTTGGATGTTTCTGAATGCTGTCACCAGTATCAACAAGGTTCCTTAAAGATTTAATGAACTCTAAGGCCAGAGTCCAAAACATGTTCATTCTGTTAAATTTTTTATCTAATCGGGACATCTCTCTAACTCGTACAGACCCAGAATACACTGGAAGGATTATACATCTCATCCGTGACATCTTGGGATCCGCAGGTAGAGCTGGAGGATGATCTGTGATTGGTCTGTCATATTACACAATGTATTCTGTAAGATTTAATGCCAACTGATGCCAATTAACACCAATTACATCTATAAAAAATCCAGCTGAGCTGGATGAAGACGTAAAGACCACTGCAAAAACCACAACAATAAGACTGTGGATGCAGGAATAAATTGTAGTGGTCAAGAAAAAAAAAAGAAGCATAAAATACTTTAATAATAATTTCTATCAAACGACTAAAACACATGAAATCAGATAAAATGGTTTTCAATCTAAAATTTAGTATTCTCTAATGCAGACAAGTACAACTGATTACAGATTAGCTCTTGATTTAGTTCTGTCAGACAGGAAATAACAGAAATAATCTCACTTGAGTGTTAACTCATCTGAGTCGCTATGCACTTCACTGTGAAGAGGTTTTACAAGAGCACTGTCACTCCAATAAAACCTGCAGGTAATTTCCATGATCAGTTATTGTCTCACAGCATTGCCGCTTGAAAAGAGAGATAATGGGTGAACTCTTGACCTTTTGTATTGCTGTTTGTAATGGCAATTTCACAGATGAATCTGAAACTATCTCTGACAGACCTACAAAAAAGACAGATTAAATTTTGTACATTGCTTTAATAAATAAATTCAGAAAAAAAACACTGGAATAAGGCTTAATGGATAAGTATTACACTTTATAAAAATCTGCTTTAAATATTTGGCTTCAAAACAAATTGCTCACTGCTAAATCCTACAACCTAATTGTTCCAGGAAATAAGCTGATTTTTCCATATCTAGTCTTTATTTTGCATAATATTTGATTGCTTGGTCTCATGATCATAATAACTCACATTTATACTTGTGTGATGACAAAACAAGGATACAAAGTTTTCACTGCTCCGCAACAACATGAACATAGCGTGGAGATATTTGACAGAGCGATTCTGTTTTCACAGGAAACCAAAACCAGCAAGCCAGCAATGTGCTAGAGATTAATTAACAAGAATAGGCTTGTTTTTATGCCAGATAATATGAGCCAGTGGAAAAATCCACAATAATTGCTATTGAAACAGTGTAGATAATAAAGACACAGACCACTAAGAAAGTGTTTCTTCAGGTGTTTCAAGCTTGTAATTTAACTTAAAAAAAAAAAAAAAAAANTAAAAAAAAAAAAAAAAAACCTCATGAGTGTTTCTGCTGCTCCGTGGTAATAAAATCATAAATCCATCACATTCAAAATATTGGGATAGGTTACTGTTGCTGGCTTTTGCAAGCCACAGATGAAGTCATCGATTTTATTTGGAGGCTTGTCAATGGTACTCGCAGCTCATAAGACGCTTTATCAATCAACACATTGTACCGTTTAAGCAACTTATCAAATATCATAATGTATCCTGTGGAAACCAAAACCCAACAACAGCCTGAAACCTAGTCCTGACTTCCTTCGCTAATACACACACACACACACACACACACACACACACACACACAGAGTGAGCCCACAGCTGATCTGAGGAGGTGATGTTTGTACAAATCTAGGAGGAAGACAAGTCCCTGTTGATCCCACCACACCCTCTGGTTTCCTCTCTGAAGGGCCTGGAAGGTAAATAACAGCAGGACAGAGAGCATTCCAGCTGCACCGCTCACTGACCACACAAACACACACACACACACACACACACACAGGCTGTATCATCCTCTGACAGTCATCTCCTCACACCACCTCCACAGTGACAATGTTTGCATACACACAGAAAAATCCTCAATATTGAGAGAAGTCAAGCTAAGCTAGAAAATCTGACAACACATTGACATGCAGTTTAATAAAATGAATAAAACCCAAGTTTGAATGCAGTGGTATAGTGCCAAATTTCACCCAAAACAAGAGTAGAATATTTTGAGTGTATTAAATGTCAATGAAAAATGTTAAATAATTATATGAAGCTTGAAAAGATTTTTCTTTTTTTCTGTCAGAGCACTTGGATGGAACAGGATGTATAATGGGACAAGGACATACATTACAAGTTAATCGTTTCTTAAAGGTTGAATTAAAAAGAAAGATGATTTCTTAATCAGTGTTAAAGGTGAAGAGCAAAAGTTAAGATTTCTGCCAGAGAAAGCCATCAAGTAAGCATTTTTCCATATGTGCATGTGCAGGACAAAGAGCCAGAAAAGTAGTTGCGTGGCCAAAATTACTCAATCAAAATCCAAAAGAAACTGCAGCTAAGTAAATCAAAAGTTTGAACTGCTAAAGTCAATTTCCACCACTGAACAGAAAACCTCTCTCTCTCTCTCTGCTCCCCCCCCCACAACACATTCTGTCCTCTTAGTGTTATATCAGTCCAAACACTCTGACCTAAAAATGCAGCCTCATACATCCTAAACAGGTTTCTCAAATAGCATCTACTTATACACTTAAAATATAGGAGTAGGGCAGAAATCAGATTACTGCCCAACTGTATGCAAACAGTTGTTGAGTACTTTGCAGTGGGTTTTGCATTGCATCTACATGGAAATCTGGTTATTACATAAAGCTGGAAATGACGTGATTACATAAATGCATGCAAACACTTTGAATATGACTTCCTCCATTTCATTACTTTTGTAAACACACCAATGCATAACCAAGTCAAAGAACCAAACTAAAAATTACACTGACACACAGTCATACTTGTCGATGTTCAGAGGAAGAATGTGGAAATGTTCTCAAAGCTCTGATCCAAGCATCCACAAATTTGCTTATCATTCAGTGTGTCTGTCACAGAGTTTTCGCTCTCCTCTCCTTCATTCCATTTTCCTCCTTCACTTTCTTGGCCAACAGGTCCTTCCATCTGTTAACCAGCTGGTGAAAGGGGAGGATGGAGGGAGGGGAGTGGACTAAGGAATGGCAGGGGAAGGGAGGGGGCCGGCTCCACCTGGTGGTTTGCTCCTCTCAACAGTCTGACTTTCTCCTGGTGACTGTAATGACTGTTCTGTGGGTCTCATTAGGGCCTGACCCAACGCTGGTTCACCTCCCACCATGATGTCATATCTCTGTCAAATACTTATGTGGATCCATATCTTGGAATATTACTTGAGTGACACTGTAATAAAATAAGTTATTAATAAATAACTTTGTCGGTCTCTGATGTCACTGAAGAAATACTAGAAAAGACACTCTGATGTCCAGTATCAGGTTGTGATGATTAGGCTCATCTAGGATGCCAAAGCAAATAGATCCCTCAAGAGGAGGTTGTGTCAAAATGTGTCACTCATCAGGATTTTCTTTCTCTTTCTCCTCAGTCTCTGCTTCTGACAGACAGGTTTAGGACAGATCCACGGTCAACTACTGTACATGTAACCTGCCGCTTGCCTGGTACCATGTTTCCTAAGCTTGGCTCACTCCCAATCACAGTGTTGGTGTAACCTGCACAGGTGTAAATCTGCAGCTTGAAACAGTGCTCAGATCCACCAGGCTTAAGGTTTAGCATACATGCAGGATATTCTATGTCCTCTAACGTCAAATAGGATTTTTAAGAATCACAAACTTCAATGAGAAAGACATGTTTGCATGTCTATAATCACAAATGGACACATTTTTAATATGTACTGAGCATCACACTACTCAAAAACTCCTCATAAACAATTTAAAATCCTTAACAACATCTAGTAATAGTTAAAAGTGAAAATACCTGAGCTCTCTACACTGGAACAGTGTCACCCAGCGGAACAGACATTGAATGAAACCTGAAATTATCCAACGCCTACAGCTATTCAGCGCCAAAATATGCCAACAGCAACAGCCGCAACTTAAATGAAAATCATGAAAAATCCACCAGTGTCTGGCATTTTCCCAATTCACTTCTTCTTCTTGTCCATTAGCACCGCAGCAATACCTTTAGGGTGAGGTTTACTGCAATTGTGGGAAAGACAGTGATGCAATACAAGTTCCTGCCAGGTATTACTGGCAGCAACAACAACATCAGCAACGAACATCCTCAGGGATATCATGGCTTTTCTAAAGACCTAAGGTTTTCTTGAAAACATTCATATCCAGGAGACAAGGCTGAGAGATCACTTGGCATCACTGCCAATAAAGCGCAGCTAGTTATAATTTATGGGAAAATTCTAGTATGGCTTAAGGGAATCTGTGATTAAATTGTTTGGTTGAAACTATCAGTTGCACATTCTTGAAAATCTTGGTGTGTGCATGTGTGTTCTGTTCACAGGCAAATTTCACAAGTTTTGACAGGTGTTAGTGGTCTCACAATGGAGGCTGACATACAGAATTGTGTTTCTAATAATTATTGTATCTTTGTATGTGATTTGTTTGCATATAGAGTATGGCTTCCAAAGGACATTTTAAATGACAGAGTAGCAGACAGATAATATTAAATATGCTTGTAAGAACTTACAAATACAATGAGACGCATTTCAAACTTTTTTCTGCAATACACATGGGCAATTCTGCAAATGATGGCCATAACGACCCAACCAAACAGGTTGTTTTTTGCAGGTTGTTACAAGTAGCAGTTCCAGATCTGTATTGCCATGGTAACTTTCTTGACCT
Source organism: Lucifuga dentata (assembly GCA_014773175.1). Taxonomy (NCBI): domain Eukaryota; kingdom Metazoa; phylum Chordata; class Actinopteri; order Ophidiiformes; family Bythitidae; genus Lucifuga; species Lucifuga dentata. Next base: position 86,329 of record VXCM01000164.1, read on the forward strand.
TTCACCGCTGATCATGCCACACCTGTCAGCAAGTCACAACTGCACCGTGGGCTCTCCACCCCCCTCCTGTTTTAGTCCTTACGTTTCTCACAAGGGATTGGAAATTATTAACTGACCAATCAGGTTTTCTTGAGCTCATTCTTACCAGAGACCCTGAGATCAATGCTGTCTGGAGTAGTTTCTGCCATGGCAAAGTGGTCCAAGGCAAGAAGCCAGGCAAAGAGCAATTGATTAACCTGCTAAGAGCATGTTAAACAAAAACAAAAACAGCCATGTCTGGGATACTTGCAGGCCCTTCCGGGTGGCTGGGTGATCCATGTTTGTGCTCAGTCCAAAGACATGACATGGATCTGGCTCCTGGGCTTAACACCTGCTATGAGGACTGGGATCTAGTGCAATATTCATCATGCAGAGACAAAGGCAGCGGTCTTAGTAGATTGGAGCTTGGACACAGAAACTAGAGCTCACAACTGGAGAGTCTGCAGGATTGTGTTTCTTGGATGCGATTCTTGCAGATGCATTTTGTTTCCCACTGAAAATGTGCTGCTGTTCTATGAATCCCTCGTGGTTCCCTAGAGAAATACAGAAGTACTCAGCATGGAGAGAAACAAACACAGATGATTTCTTTGGTCCAGCTTTGAAGTTTTATGGTACCGGAGCTCTACTGAGGCTCAGAGGGCAAGGCCTGGACTCGCATGAGTTGCAACAGACAAGTATGGTACAGATCCCTGGTTAGCATCATTTTACCATATGTCTGGACACACATGCACATGATCAGTCAGTTCATTAGATCAATAAGACTAAATTGAATTTTTCAGGGATGTTTTGTCTTAGATTTACCACTTTAATCTTCAATCTATTCATCATTTTTAATATCCAAAATATGTTTTCCAATCCGAGCCAGAGAAAAAAATAATTACTGACAGCATGGGCCATTCACATTATACTGACCTCATCTCCACAAAGCCTCCCGCCCGAATTTTAATGCCTTCAGCAACCCGTCTCCTGCATCCCATTCAGGCGCTGTTGGGGGAGAGCTGTAAGTCTCCCCTCATTCAATAAGAGGCCTGTCCATTCCAGCCAAGGTTTCTATGTCTGTCCAAACACAGAGAGGCTAGGTCAGAAGAAAAGTCCACCAGAGAGAAATCCCATCTGTGTCCTCATCCATTCTGTGGGTCTGGACATGAGCAAACAGCTTGCTTTCACAACCCTGGCAACCCTTTTCACTTCACACTGCCAAAGCCACACATAGCGAACCAGGGTTTTGACAGCAGACCCAACATCCTCTAATGAATTGAGAGAGATAAATGTTTTGGTGGTCACACAGAACAAGACTTCCTGATTTTTGTGTTGCTGGTAGCATAGGAAGTCCTCTGAGAAGCTTAGAGATACTGACAGGAGGAAGTCCCATTCTCTCAACAAGAGCTCGATCTCTGGGCCAAAGCACTTTACATTGTGTCTAAATGGCAAGTATTAATCTATGAGAATATATATATTTGATGGTTATGATAACCATTGTGCTGAAGTAAAAGCTTGGCTTATTTGAGAAAAGGTCAATTGTCTTAAATGTGGTGTGTTAAAATAACATTTTATGATCTGGAGATAAAATGTGGTCTAAAACCAACATCTTTTTATCTTTTCTACTTAAAACATTTAATGTTTTGTTAAGAAGCTGCTGAAAATGCTGCCAAGTTTTTGTTTTGCTAAACCTGATTTCATTATTATACAACCTAAACATATTTTCATACGTTCATTTTTGACCACGTCAAAATTTAAAGGAACAAGTGCACAATTTGTCAGTGCAATTACACAAATCATCATTTTTAAAATGCAAAAGATGCCTTCTCCTGCTCAGTTCAAAAGCACAATTCCTCTTTCAATAATATGTCACACAACACAGAGCAATGAGATGGGAAAGTTCAGTCCTCAATTGGAGAGTTTGCTTGGACAGATTGGACAAATATTTCCTTTGTGTGGTTGTCTCCTTGCCCCTGTTCAGCCCTGACAGCCACAGAAGAGGGAGTGAACAAAGTGCACTACATTATGGGGTGGGTGGCTGTTCCATCTGAGACTCATGGTCGTCTCACCATCTGCCTGTGTGTTTACCCTTCACCTCTAGGCTTAGGTATCAATTAGGTTTATAGGGAAAAGGAGGCTAATTGTACACTTTGTGCCAAATTCTGATTTCTAATTAAATGTCTGTATGGTTTCTTTTGTGTAAAGATTACACTAAAGGGTTTTCTTTTCCCAAGAGCATGTCTTGATAAACTCCAGAAAAGGAAGCAAGACAATTAGAAAAGTACAAAATGTCAATTCCAATATCTGGCCACAATAAGCAGACAGATAATGATTGCAAGAGGGGAAAAAATGAAGAGAAAGTGAGAGAGCAAGTGTGCCAGAGAGACGAAGAGGGAAATTTTATTTGGTACTTATACTTCATTGCATTTCCTAAAGCAGAAAAACCAGAAAACACACGCGCTAGGATGACACTTAAAATGAGCTGTTGGTCAAAATTCTATTACTTAAGAGAAATGATACTATCCACTTTTCAATCAAAGTAAACATCCAGACATGTAAGACAACTTCAGATCTCTTTCACACCATATGGAGCCTTCTACAGAGTGGAAGGCTCTGCAACAGAGCACCAACTGCGAGGGCAAACAGCAGCTCTGACCACATGTTCTTGTAAATCAAACCCTGATTGCTTGTCTGCATCAGCTTCTCAAATCCAGGGCCAACAGGCAGGTGATATCATAATGCAGATAATGATTACTTTATAGTTTGCTTCACAGCTGGCTTAGCAAAGCTAAAACAGTCGTGGTCAACCAGGCTAAGAAGGAGAAAAACATTTAATGAGATTTAATGGCAGCCCCTAGGAACATTTGCTAAGATAAAAAAGTGATTTGGAGTCATTCATGTATGTTTATGTTAAACCTATATATATTTAAACAGGAAAAATCTGAACCAGCACAAATGCTCTTACAGAAAATAGTGTGGTAGGTCTTTCTTACTTACATTGTTTAAGTCATTACCACAATCATTTATTGATCCATTAAGCTTTACCTATTTGTAAATGATTACATCACACAGAATATTCTTGCAAATGTGTTTTCTAATCTCATAATTTATTGCAGCTTCTCTAGTTATTCAGTCTACTATTCCATCTATATTGTAGGAAACAGCACCAGAAAGAATGAAAATAAAACGTTACCAAGCATGTTATGCAGTATCTTGGCATCCTTTAGAGTTTCAAAATCTGCCCTTAAGTGTACCTTTCTATTGAATCAACAAACAGCTGCCACAAAGTAAAGTTTTCTAAATGAAACCAGCAAATGAAAGTCTACTTGTGGATAACCATGTATCAGATGCAAAAGTTTAAATGAATATTGGGTTACCATTAGAAAATACTCAGTATCCAGGGATTGCAATTTTTCAACAGACACCAGACATGTCTTTTCTAACATCTACAAGAGATTAATAAAACCAGAGGCAGGGCTCAACATGGAAGAAACATCATCAGAAACATAAGAGGACCAGGAAGAGAGTCAGCCACCTTCAGCCACATCATCTGTGCCCTCTTGTGGAAGACTGGCACAGTTCAACCTCCAGACACTTCTTCATTCCCTGTTTGATCTGAGACAAAAAGTCCACAGCTGCTGGCAACATCCATTTTTCGACAGTTACTCGACACCTCTCTGCCTCTCTTTAGTTGCTCTTCTTTTTCTTCTGACTCAAAAAACTTTGGCAACTCCTGAGCACCTCTCAGCTTCATGGAAATGTATCAGAGGAAACTAGTATCAACCAAAAAAAAAAAAAAAAAAAAAAGAAACTGCTCATTTTTTGGCCTGAGCTTGAAAGGCTCTGAAATGTCAGCGTGCTATGTTCATAAACTCATGTCCAACTGTGAGCTAAAATGTCACTGACATCATGAACACTAAAAAATGCACGATTATCAATGATTTTGCTTCATTCATTCAGCAGCACCCCCTCCCCCCCTTTAAGATGAGCCAAAATGTGACATAATTTACAAAACAACTTAAAGGGGGATTTTACTGGCAGTTTCTGGACATTGAGATGATGATGATGATGATGATGAAGAGACAATGAACGATTCTAATTACCAATCATGTAATAGGAACCACCGGTTAGGAGAGAACAGCAGAACAGCCAGCATGGAAGTCATCTGCTTTAATCATAAACTAATCTTTCTGCAATAAAATAGTTCATGGCTCATATTCAGCTCTAGAAATGAGTAACTTGATAAATGCTTCTTTTATGATGTTTAATGGCTGGTGGAAACTTACTGTGTAGAAGTAAGATAAGTATGCAGGGTGAGCATTATAGAACTGCTTTTGGCTGGTCTGAAACTTCTGCAAACACAATTATGCTTTCTATAAAAAGCTAATAACATGTGAAATGTACACCATATACCCAGCGATGATGTTTCTGATGCCATAAAGATGTATTTCGAACCCATCCAATAAATCCATTTAGTTTGCTCACTCTACTCAGACCGATGACATCATGTACCATAAAGTCTGTCTGCACTCCTCCAGCATTGTGCACAGGCCACACTTGTGGGTTACAGCATGTTAAAAGATTTTTTCAGCCATTGCTTAATATCTTTGTGGTTACTATATAGGCAATCAAACACAGTTTAGCTGTTTTCAAAGCGGGTAGCCAAGCTAGCCTACCTGCTGTGTATTGAAGATATTCAGTTTCAACCAAGTACTCAGTTGGAATAAGCATTGAATTTACATCCATTAGATCAAAATTGTCTAATAATGAAGAGACAATTATTGTATTGTTGTGGTGGGTATATTGGGGAAAAATATAGATAGCTGGTGCAGACATCCATTCAGGCTCCTTTGCTTCGCTGCTCATGAAAATACAACTGAAACCCAGAAAAATGGAAAGCATATTTGAACAGCCAAAGCAAAACCACCGATGACTCAGCCAGAATATCATCCTAGCTCTAAAAGTGCCGTAAAACATCAAGGTAATTCAACTTGATCACTGAAATCAAACTGCAGCGATACCCTGAGCATCTTAAGCCATTCACGACATCCTCTCTCACAGCCACACACAACTTGTTAATGTTCCAGCCCATCCATCACGCTTTGACTCATCACGCTGAAAAAAGTATCACGAGGGCTGAAAAATTCCACTTCGCATTACAATGCTGGGAAACTGAGGTCAGATTGCTGGCAGCATTTGTCAGTGATGAGGGGAAACATCGTCATCTCGGTGATTGGGAAGGAAGAGAACCGAACACTTCCAACGTTACTCACACGGTGACAATTAGTCTGTCCTCTGCCATTTCCCCTGCTTAGACGCACGAAGCGGCGGACCTCAACCGCCATCAGCTCACTGAAGCTGATGCCGCTGACAAGTATGCAGGAAAGAAAATCCCTCTCACACCATTTCATACACGACGTGCCAACTTCCACAAAGGGGACACTAGAAGGGGAGAGAGAGAAAGCGAGCGAGCAAGAGCGAGAGAGAGAGCAGCAGGTGTGAAGCAGCTGAAAACCGTCAAACATTTTCTGGCATTAGTACTGACATCTCCTCGTTTCCTGTGGTCAGGAATCCATTAGAGGTTATTGAATAGAGCTGATCAAGCGGCTCCTCCTCTCCCTACTGGCCAGTAACAGCATCATCATTCAGCCCTGCTCCACCCTTCTACTGCATGTGGTCACTTGGAACCCTCATCGAATAACATCAGGCAACAAAAGAGCCTCTAGTGCCAAATAAAACGATTCAATATTATTTCTACTTCATATTGAGTTTTTGTGTTGGGAGGTTTATACATGAGAGCAGTGGGTAATCTGTAATTTGTAGACAGTCGAGAAACTTTTACGGTACGAAGGAAAAGAGCGTTCATAATCTGACATAAATATATAGGAACAAATTTATGTAAGGACGGGATAAATTGGGGTTTATCTGTAAAGACAAACACAATTCACTCTATGCAAAGCTGTTGCGTAAGCCTATAATCACATTTTATTTGGCAAGCTAGACTTGACGTTTTATCAACATGTCATCCCTCAAATCTCCTCATCTAACAAGCCACAAATATTTATCTCCTTTCTCAAAAGAGGGAGACAGACAGTAACATGACAAAGCTTTTGCTGTAATATGAATCCAATTAGTATCTGTCAGGAGTATTGATTGTTGGTTTCCAGCTTTCTACTATTTTTTGCTTTCTCACGGCAGATCACAAAGCGGAGTAAACATATTGACTGTAGCATCAGGATTCAGATCTCTATCTTGCTTGCCTCTCATCCCCAGAAAATTATATTTGGCATGATGACAAACAGAAAGCAAGAGTTAACATGAAAGACGAGGTACTCAGGTTTTACAGCTGGTAGAATGCTTTGATAAATGGGCGAAAGAACAAAAAAATATGGTGGCAGCCAATTAGAATAAAGCAGCACGCAAAAGTGTAATAAATCACAGCCTGAGTAAAAAGCCATCTGCATACTCTATAAATTTGCAGCAACTTTATATGCAAATGAAAACGTCAACAAGCAGGGGTCTGGAGGGATCGTTGGCGTTTGTGGGGAACAAGACAGTGAAACCATCAGCTCTGAAGTGAAAATAATGTGGAGGTTGTCCATATAATCCTGAGGGAGCTTTCACTGTTTGACAATAGGTATAACCTCTCATCACGTTAACAGCATCTTTGTGTCCCTGCCACAGTATTTTCTTTCAATCTACTCCAGGCGCAGATAAAAAAAAAAAAAAAAAAAAAAAAAAAAACACATCCACGCAAGCAAATAAAAAACATTTTCATGACATGGCGCACCGCATTACCAAGCTTAGATCTGTGTATTTGAAAGAATAATAAGAATAATACAAGAATGATGATTTCCTGAACCCTGAGACAGGCAGGCAGAGTTTGGATGAGTCATCTGACCCAGGTCTAAGCCTCACCNCACACACACACACACACACACACACACACAGAGAGAGAGTCCACACAGAGTCCAGGCTTTGAAAAGATCCCCCAAGCGTCTGGAATAGTGACCACATTATGGTCAGTGAGAAGAACCATAAATTAGTCTGTGAGAGAGAGGAGACAGACATCCTCAGACTACCGTTCTCACACGGAACCCAAGGCTTCCAGGCTTTCTATGAGTCTGATGAAGATTTGACAGAAAAGCCTCACAATCAGCCAGAGATCACAACAGGATTTTTGTTTATCCATCCACAACATAATCCCTCAAGGGATTTTTTTGAATAACTTTTTGGAACAACATTTTGATGTTCCAAAGAATCATACAAACATCTTTCCATCCCAGTAGTAATTTTCTCTCCAAAACAACACACATAAGGGGATTAGCCATTTCCATGTCATTTATCATAAGTTCTGACATAGAAATCCCGACCTTTAAGCAAAATTATTAGCTCAATGAATGTCTGGTGAAAGGGAAGCCCCGTGAGCTCGCAGACAGCAAAATGTTAAGGAAAGTCTTTAGCCAGATACAGCACACAGTTGTTTAATACAGACAGTTTGTCCTTCAACACTGCACAACTCAAGCCAAAGCTAACAGTCTCAAATATCCAAACAACAATGATGAATATCTTCTGGTTTACAAGGTTGAAAGTAGGGCCGGTCAAAGAATATTTTCATTCTGCTGTCTGGGGTTTAAACAGTTCAAACTTGGATTCTGTAGGGATTAAAATATACCCTTAAAAACAGTAAGATACAAGAGTAAAAATTGTTAGTTATAATTCATTTTGGAGGGAAAGGCTTCTGTGACATGTTATCACAGCAGCTGAAAATATTAGTAAAGCAAAGAAAATTCATTTGTAAATCTTTCACAAACAATCTACAAGCCCTACAGAAACTGAATTTCCCCATAGGTAATAATCCCATAGGCCCACATGTATAAGGCTTCGTCTGGAGTCGTCATTTTTTATTTATTTATTTATTTTTACTGAATTATCATTTACACCTTAAGCTAAACTGCAAAAAAAAAAAAAAAAAAAAGTGTCCAGAAAATTAATGATGCTAGAAAAACAAACATCTATGAGGAAAGACACAATTTAAAAAAAAAACTTAATGACTTTCTACTTGATTATAGAAAACTATGGAAGAAGAAATCAGGAAATTCAATGCAAAGTAAAATTACATTAGGGGTTGTTTTCTGACTGAAAACACACAACAAACAAAAGCATAACATTAAATAGCTTAGCTTACCTTCAGACTGTAGTTTCTCTCTCGGTTTTACTGTGACCATACACTGATTTAATCCATGTAATCCGAAGACAATTGATATTTTTCTGCCATAACCACTTTACCGGATTGACGTCAAACCCCGTGATGACAGCTTATCATCTCTGCAAAAGACGCGGTAGCGTGGCTAGGTCGCTACTTATAAAGCACTACATTTGGCTAACATGGAAGCTTGCTCGGCTATTTCGTGCTCTATTTATTAGAAAAAGCGTTGCGTTTTTTGTCATTGCGTGTTTTGAAATATACATTACATTCATTACAAGGCTGGCGTTAGGCACGGACCGGAAGTGCGAACGGTTTCAATACTCTTTCGACAACTGTTTTGAAACTTCTCACGCGGTCGTCACGTGACGGTTTAGGAGGCGTGGCAAAACGCCACCACAGGCCACATTTTTTTTTCAATTAATCAAGGGAAAGGATTTATAATTAACTGGTAATTGGCTCAAATTAAAATACAGACATAATCATCATCTCATAAGTAAAATAAAAAAAATTGTTGTCAGTTGCCATGAGACAAATGTATGTCATGAGGTCTATAAACCATCAGCTCACAGTGGTCATTTCTTTGGTCACAAACTGTATACTGCTTGATTTGATAGAGTAATTTGACTGATGCACAAAAACTGCTCACGTTTTATAACAGGAGGCGTTCAACACTGCTGCAGTTACAATATCTGCCAGAGATGCCACACTGACAGAGGTTTCCAGATGTTTCGAAATTGCCATCCCTAGCTGGCGTACATCAACTTATAATGTGCGTTTTTCTGATAAGAGTGTAAGTTGAAGGCGAAAATTGCATCATTTCTGACCTCTGAGGATTTAGGTTTACAACGAGTTGAATGTGTCTGCTGTTTTTTTTTTTTTTTCCAGTTTTGAATTTTCCACAGACTCCTTCTTCAGTTTTCTGTTCTTATTCTCTCTGGTCCATGTCCTTATCAGTGCTGAAGATGATTAAGTAGATAAGGAGTCCACCTTTATACATGAAATACACAAGGTGAAATGAATGGTATGAGAGTTAAAGGTGAAACAAAAGCAAGGTGAAAAAGGTTTGAAAACAACAATGGGTAAAACAAACAAGGTGAACAAAGGAAAAGGTGAAGGACAAATTATTTTTAATTTTGTTTTGACCAAATGATTTTCAGTGTTAATCTGCAGCATGTTCAGTGTGTTCAATATTTCTATGTAAAAAAAAAAACAAAAAAATCCATAAAGTACAATTTGCAATAATGTGGGTAAAAGTGAATGGACAATTCTGCAGGTTCCACAGAGATGGAAAACTGCCAGGTGAGATATGTTCCCTCCAGCTTTGCTTGCATGGAAGCTTCTACATATGTCAACAAATTTGTTATTTCTTCATCCCTCCATTGACCCCATTTGCTATTGTAGCTGTCCTCCATATTGACTTTCAGATTTGAATTACAGTAGGATTGTTTTTTGTTTTGGGTAAGGGTTAATGTTAGTGTTACGGATTATGGAGTGAAAAAGAAAAGATGTGTGTGTGTGTAAATATGTATGCTTTGTGATGCTGATGTTTAAGGGCCCAATAAAGTTAAGTTTATTCATATAAACTTAGTAAGAATAAAGTGAAAAGACAGTATTGCACATCAAACATTCTCTGGCTTTCGATGAGGGCTGACAGCACAGGACAACCCTTTAATTTTTCACATGAGCATGTCAAACTTGAATAAAACAAAACAGTTAAGAGCAAAGGGAAAGCTGATTTCATTAGCTTTAAAGGAGAAAAGTGAGTTCACATCTGTGATCACAGAAAACAAAATCCAGATTGTAGATCATGTTTTACATTATGGTTACGGCACCATGAAAAGTACCCACATAAATCTCCTTTTGTGGTTAAGCAGAAAAGCCCAGAAGTAAAGCCCAAAGTATGGAGGTTCTCATACTGCAATAAACATAGTTGATAGTCAGCCTGCTTTCTCTTATTATTCAGAACAACAATGCACAAGGGACAGATGTAATAACACCTGGAAAAGTTGGCCAAAGACAGTAAGAGATGGCAGCAGGTTGAACTATGTAAAGCATTCAAATGCCTATGAAAATTAAGGTAGGCTAAATATAACATATAAACATATGAATAATGTTCTTTAGCACTGGGATAAGATCGTGAAATTCCACCTAGAGCTGAACCTTAGGGTCCCACTACCGCAGTTATAATTTTTCCAAATTGTAGTTTTACAAACCTACACACTTATACACTTACACTTACACACACACACACACACACACACACACACACACACACACACACACACACATGAGGATCCAGCCTAATACACACAAGTCACTAGCTTTTCCACATATAGCACGTTCTCCCCATACTGGAACATTTCAAAGAGTGAGCGATACTGACTTTATACACCTTCAAAGCATACCTCTCTTCCACCATAGATTTATTTGTGCTGTACGTCGGGCTAAATCCCAGTCTGTTCAGTTGTAAATTAAGACCTGGGTCAGTCTGCTGACCATTGATGGTGGTCCAGATTTCCCACTAAGTAGTGGTGTCTGCCTCTGTTCCTGGGTGGCCCTTACAGTGGCTTTGAATGGGCATGGTTTTCAAAAGCCTGCACAGTAAACATACTATAAGATACTGGAGGGCTCAAACTCCAGAGAGATGGCATTAATGATATGAAACCAAATAACATATGTGACTAGTAAAGATCTTCTGTAGTTTTAACCAAATAATCAAATATGTGCAGTGTAAAATCAAATATGAGCTATAAAAGTTGGAACATCACCAACTTTTATTATCATCTGGCTATGATCTCAGACATGATACTGTCTATAAGTAGCTCGCAAAATGAAATCCGATGGTCCCAATATCTCATCTTTACAAGTTTGGACATACTGAGGCATTCATAGATACACAGAGGGAAGAAAAGCATTAAAGAGAACCACTTTGTGTGACATCTGTGGCAGTAACTTAAGTCTTCATCTCTTGATATTTTGTTAACATGACAAATGAAAAAAAAAAAAAGAGGAGACATGAACTCAGAGAAAATATTGATAGTAAAAATGGAATTAGCATGCTGGCACTTTTTCAAACAACACACGGCAAACTCTCAACTGCTTTCCACAAAAATGGGACATGAAATATGAAAGTTGCAGGTCATTTCCTTTTTTTGACAGGAAAATGTTATTTAGAATGATAGAAAGATTATATCAAGGCACCACTGTGACTTGATTATGCCACATATCTGTCAAAACCACATCCTCTTCCAATGAGCACATGATGTGTTCAAGTATGTAGGATATTAATCTATGTGCCACATTTTATATGATGGGGTTTCGACTGATTGGTGTTATGACGCATCATTTTACAGGAATCACACTCGGTGAAATGAGATCTCTGATGGTGACCACATCCTAAGGACAGACCTAATATTTGGAAAGGGTTGGTGTATTACACCATATGAGATATGAATAGGGGGATCGGACCGCATTGGGCAGGAGGGTGTGTCCATGGTATGTGTGTTTTTGACTGGCGCTGACATCGCCTGTGTTACTCTCAGACAACCACAGTTTAAGCAACACATGCCCAGGCAAACACATGGCAGAACAGTAGTCACGGTCAGAACAGATTTCTACTGGATAAAACAGATGTTGACCATTTTAATAATCATTACATCCACCAAGAAGATTATGTTTTGGTCTCTTTGTATTAGCAGGTTAGTAGGAGATTTCAGACTGGGCATTATACTGACCCAGAGGCAGACCCAAATGAAAACATTGTAAACATGCTCTATTATTAAAATGGCTTTATAGAATTGTTCAGCCTTGGTAGAGGTTGTCTCTGAATGTTTCTCATTACTTCTGCCAAGTTGTTTATTAGGAAGGTTATCAAAAACTTATAGACAATTTGGAAGAAATTTGGGGGACAGATAGATAATGAAGATGAATAAGTGATTCAATTTTTGAGGTAATCCAAATCATATTCTGGATCCAGGATCCAAAAGAAGTTTTTAACCTGTAAAATCCCTGGCAGAGGTATGCAATCTCAGTGCATTCTTGTTTTAAACTTTTTAATGAGCCAGGAGATAATAATTTAAACTTTTAAACTCCTTTTTAAGTGTTTGTATGCTAAAATTAATAAAAGGTTATAGAAACAAATGGTTCACATAAACAATGTGAAATACGTGGGGATCAAAAGCAGAAATTTATAAGAATATGTGCACCAAATGATTTTAATTAGTATACAGCATTCTTGGAATTCCCTCCACAACTTTTATTTGCCATTTCAAAACCAATACATCTGAACAGTGCATATCAGAAACTGCTTCTAAATGTACTGTATGTGTGCTGCCCCTTGGCCTACCAAAAAAATAAAAGCATTTGTCAACAAAATGCATCTTTTTTTTTCTTGACTCCACAACGAAGTTCAATTAACATGCTACTGAGCAAACAAAAATAGTTATATTTCATACTCTGAAGTTATACTTTCACATTATACCATACAGCTACAGTACAATGTCTATGAAACGTCAGATTTTGTGAAAAAAGTATACAATTTTTTTTTATACATATGAATTATAAAAATAATTGTCTCCATACACATATTCAAAATGTCCAGTGGTTTGCATAATAGTTTGATTGGATCAGTGTCTCTGGTCTTCGTCACTATAGGCCTGTAAAAAAATAAATGAAAGACAAAAGCATCAGTCTCCTAGAAACCAGAATCAGACACATTCAACCGCTAATAAGAATAATAACTGGAGCAATTACAGTGAAACAGCCCTTTAAAATCTGTGTCATAGATAAACATGAGGTGGAAAATGAGGCCTGCTGTTGCCCAGCAGAGGCTCCAACGACCATATTTCACAATGAGTTTTGGGAGACGAGAGATTGGGCTTAAACAGTTGCTGTGGAGACGCTCTGGTTTCTCTGATAGCCAAGCAGCAGCAGCCTGCTCTCAGATCTCCCTCCAGGCTGGCACACTGACACTGGGAACTGTGGGCACCTCCTGAACCACAAGAAGGAGAACCGCAGACAACCTTAAACCAGACAGACTTTGCTCTTTCGCCCAAATGTTGACGCTGAGAGTTGACACTGTCTGCTGCATGTAAACTCAGAACCCAAGTGACTTAATGGAACTGGGCAGCAGGTTTCATCTCTCCACACATGGCCAGACCCCACCAATCACATTTCAGGGCCACTGCGCCCTCCATTTAGTTTGTGAGGGTAATTGAATGCACCATAAATGAAGGTGGAGGCTTCTTAGTCACCCATTGGTGGTTACTTGGGTAACATGCTGTGGCTCTACAGATGAGGTCATTGACAGACATTGAGGCTCTCGCAGATTCAGACAGTTGCTTACAATAGCAAAATGTTTAGCATGGTTGGTTTCTGGTGAGTCAGATGATACAGCACACGAGGACACAAGTCTGTCTCTGCTGGTATCAGACTGCAAGGCCCCTAATGACAAGTTCAGACTATATGACTTGAGAAATCCCAAAATCGAACTGCTCAATTGACACTGCAGAAAAAAGAGGTGGAAACTCATTTTTGTCACTTCCACCTCATCTCATGCTATTGCTAGTTGTTCTAGGGACTTATTGTACATCAGCTCAAATTAGAAGAGCATCTCCAACTTTGTGATGATAATTTAAAACATGCTAGAAAGTGTAATGTAGTCTGAGCTTGGTTTAACTTTCAGAATCTTACCTGAAAACACTGATCTCTTATTGGCATCTCGTGCTCCACCTATGAAAAAATTTAGGACAGAAAACATGTCAAGCAACATGAAAACTTCTAAACACAGATATGAGATCGGCAAAGTCAGGTGGTCTGATTGCACATCGTAAGGCATATCTTACCATAGAAAATACAATATACTTAGATTTTCATATTTTTACAACTGAAGAGACATTCAAAAGGTTATTTACTGATTTATTTGCCTTGTACATTTCTATATTTAATTCTTTATTAGCACCAGACACAAATGACAAAGTGGTTAGGAGTAAGAAAAAGGACAGACTTCTTTTCATCTCCGCTGTGGTATGTGTGGTTATCCCATTGTAGAACTTTATAGAATAACAGGAAATAGCTATGGATTTTTGCCCCATTATTTAGTGCTTACTGTATACTTGGCGCCAGTTCAGACGCATGATGGAGGGAAAGGGCTGTCACCGTGCTAATGAAGTGAGACCCATATTCATGCACACACATGCAGATACAGATATGTGGAAAGGCTCTAAGACACAAGAACACACATGCGGGCAAACATGCGCATACTGGGACCTACAATGCCCTTGACAATTCATTAAAAAGCAGAGAAACAAAAAATAAAAATGATTAAAAAAAAATTTAAAAAAAATACAAATAGGAGCATTTATTTAGATTTTCAACTTGTTCACAAACTGAATGAGGCACCATATGTAGGTGATTAGTGGAATCAAATGATGGGAAATTGTGGGGAAAAAGTGATTTGGATCAGAAAACAACTGAACACAAAGCAACCAAACATGTTGCTTATTGTCATGATGTTTATGTGCATATATAGAATAATAGAATGTAATTTAAAAACATATTTAGCGACACAAATTTAGCATTCATTTATGTATGCCGTTTGCAATACAAATTATTATTACCTAGTTTAAAAAGTTGCCCTGGATTGAAAAAACTAATTAAGAGGGTGAGGGTCTCTCTCTCTCACCTTAAATCCAATGTGAGGCTTATATCCTCTTTTTTTACATGCCATCATGTTGCCAAGGCTTAACATAGGCTCCCAGGGGCTACTAGGCAAATACATTTATTTCATAATATAATCATTTGGCAAAGCAGCTACCCTCAAGAGAAACTTGTCACGTATGGTTATATTTCCAAATGACAGCCTTATGCTTTCTTGATGTTTTGTTTGAAATTCTTGTTTTATGAGGTCTATAAAATCTGTCTTTTTGATCCCCAAATGTTCTTGGTTTTCAATTTAAGTAGCTATTGTTGGATTTATGTCTACTGAGAAAATAGTACCTTCAGAGTTAGCATTTTTGACCCCCAGCAGGGCCTTAAAATGATGTGGGTCAATCTGGTGGTCAGCCTGTCCATCCAACAGCAAGACATCTTGACAGCTATGTCCAGATTTGCCATGGAATTTGGTAGGGATATTGATGCCCCCCAAGTGTATGACTCTCAGTGATTTTCATAACAAACTAACTTTTCATTGAGTGCTGCTGTCAGGGCAACATTTCCCTTCATAAACATTATGTGCTCTCCAGAGGATGAACACCTGATGGAATGCCCAGTTTGGGCATTCCATAAGCTTTCTTTTGTTCAACCCTGGGGTCAAAATGTCATTGTTTAAATGAACATTTCTGTGCACATTCATGCCTGGAATGGGATGAATCTGCTGACTTTAATGACCCCATGGCCTTTCTTCAACAAGCAATTCTTACTACATGTTCTGCAAAAATATGTAATGTTTACAGAAGCTACTTTTCATTTGTTATCTAGTCTATCAGTCCTTACAAGTCCTTCAAGTCCTTCTCTTTTATCCCTTTCGGGATAAAAGAGAAGTTTATTCTTAGTGAACCTCAGTGAACTGAGAAGTACTCTTTTCATTTTGGCAAGCCTTCGAGTATCAGAGCACACTGCCATATACACTCATGCAATTTATGGCCTGGAAGCTTCCAGGAGGTCTGATCTAACTCTGTCATGTTCAAAGCCAGAGTAAAGATAGCTATTATGATAGGATTTACAACCCTAAAGCAAGAGCCATTTGTGTCTATTGACTAAATCTTAATAGTGATATATATAT
The DNA here is from genome assembly GCA_014773175.1 of Lucifuga dentata. Classification (NCBI taxonomy): domain Eukaryota; kingdom Metazoa; phylum Chordata; class Actinopteri; order Ophidiiformes; family Bythitidae; genus Lucifuga; species Lucifuga dentata. The sequence goes on from VXCM01000164.1 coordinate 102,336, forward strand.
ATATATATATATATATATATAAAATGCATGATGCCAGGAAAAGAAATCGTACATGGCAACACATTTCACCTCTGACCCCCTCGGATATCACCGTGCTGTGGAATTTGGAGAATTTTATGTCTCAGCCAAAAGAAAGAAAGAAAGAAAGATCACCATACTTTTGTCTTGCTCAGGAGGCTCCAGGATGTCACTGTCTGTGTCACTGGGAATATGCCAGGGCTGTCTGATGGCCTGCAACTGCTGGTAAAACTCATCCTGATCGAAGAGAAGAGAAGAGAAGAGAAGAGAAGAGAAGAGAAGAGAAGAGAAGAGAAGAGAAGAGAAGAGAAGTTCTTATTCAACTCTGAACCAAAGATGAAAAGGCACACAAACGTAAGACTTAATACTTCTACAGCTGTTTTTATTTTCTTTCACAGTAAGTTCACCTCAGGGCAAACCTGCCAAAAATACCTGGTAAATTGCCCTGTGTGCCCCCTAAGACTTTTATGCTGTCTTATTTTTCAGTGCTAAAAGGTGATGGGATCTCCAGTTTTGTAAAAGAGAAACTACTGAGTTGTTCAGGAATGAGTAGCTAGAAAAGAAAAAAGAAGAGAGCCTTTACTTCCTTTCTTTCCCATGTATCCAGTATTTTAATAGGTTCAGGATTCCTCACTCTCTAACCTGGCCTCTTTTGGGACCAGGTGGCCTCAATAAAAGCTGACTTGATGCGTTTTTGATAACCCCACTACACGGCAACCAGCGTAACTATCAAAAGAATAAAGAGAGACTTGCAAAATTCCTGCCCACTGTTAATAAAGTCCTCAAAAATGCATTGAATTTAACTGCTGTTGAGTAGATCATGAAAAAAGTATGAGAGAGAATTCTCTGTGCTAAACTCCACACGATGCATGTGTGTGGTATGTGTGCGGTATGTATGTGTGGTATCATGTTCTTGTGCTGTCACTTGTAACCTCTGTGTGTAAAGGCTCATGTTCTATAGAAAACTTTACTTGGGCATTGAGCCTATTTGACACTCAGCATACAGCCATACTAACACAGTACAATAAGTGAGTTTAATGACTATGACCCAAAGTTTTTGACCATTTTACCTCATGTTTTACATGCTGTACATGTACTTTGAAAATCTGATCCATTTCACAGCTGGAAAATTCTTACATCTAGAAAATATCTAAACTATATCTACAAAATGCATGAATCCTTTATAGGGAAATGACTTATTTGACTGTGGATCTTGGGACACCTTATCAAGCATCATGGCTTCTGGGTATGGAGCAAAAACATGTTTTTTGGTAAAGTGTTTCTTATGATCTTTCCATCTGGGGACTTACCTCAGACAGGTAAGCTCGTAAGCTGGCACCAAGGCTGTCTGTAGTACTTAGGCCAGGAGGTGTGAGCAATGGTCGTGGGAGCATGGGCTGACTTGTGGGTGTCACTGGGCGGCTCCGTGACCTCCTGAAGGTCACCTCCTTATGAGATCCAGTGTTAAAGGTGGAGCGTGCTAGTAAGCTATTTGGGGTCAGGGGCCTACTGGGGGTTCTTGGAGTTTGAGTCCTGCTTCCAGGGTTGCTGGAAGATTTAGTCCAACCCATGACCAGGGAGGTGGGCTTGGGGCTGAGGAGGGGGAGCCCCACACTACAGGTTTTAGATGAAAGGCTTCCAGCTGGAGACTGAGGCCTGGAGAGCTGACTGGGGAGAGGAAGTGTGTCGGGGAGTGTCCTGTGACGCAGAGGGGTGAGAAGGCTACTGTGTGGATTATTGGAGCTCCGAGTGGTCATCTTCCCTGCTTCTGCCAGTTTGGCCAGGTCTTTCTCAACCTCTGGAGAAGAAAAAAAAAAAAAAANAAAAAAAAAAAAAAGAAAGAAAAAAACACGATGAAAATGCAAGTATGCATCCAGATCCAAGACTTACTGTGGGACTTAGTGTCCTCTTCTTAAATTTTCTCTTGCCCAGCTGTGTTATGAAGTTAGTATACATTCTATAAAGAAGATGATTCACAGACGCTACTAAAGCCCAAAGTGGACAAGACTGTTTTCATTTAATCCTTCTTCTGGGCAATGATGGCAATATTTATAGACCCTGTAAATTGTGGTGAATCCTGTTTCCTTAGTCAGAAAAGGTTCCAAGTTGATATAAGCAGAGCCTGATACTATTTTCCTGTTCCTGACAAAAACACATTTGTTTGCGTCAGCAGTAGTCTCAAAACATTTGTGTTTGGAAGAGAAATGATGCTGCCAACTCCTGTGATCAGCAGCTGGGTCACTTTTTCCATGTTTTCTGCCTTTTCTCCAAGATCTTGGCAACTGCATTTCAACAGTCTGGCCTGGGAGTTATCATTTGGGAAGCAGAATTTCAAACATGACTCATCAAAAGTGACTATTTCTGGATGACTGTGTACGCGTGACATTAAATAAATAATAAATAGAAGCATGACAAGTATTTCACAAAGCTTGACTTCCTCGTTTTCGAGCAAATGGTGCTGTCTGTTAAGCAAACAACATTTTTCCACTCAGCAACGTGAAACACATGATGCTCTTCACTGGCCGCTATCCATTAAGTATGCAAAACAGAAAACCTCTGCAATACTACTTTAAGTGCAGCTTTGGGACATGATTTAGTTTGCTTGAACATATTCCAGACTGTTTTCTACATCATCCTTCTGGGATGCAATACATTTAATTCTTTGACATGCATAATTAGACTGCTGTTTCTTTGTTTAAGCAACTCTGATCAGACAGGTCAAACTTTACAGTGAGATACAATACAGAGCACATGCATAGTGCCTTGTCTGTATGCTCCATAATCTGAATATACAGTATACTGCATGACAGTGTCTATGTTGCTTTTAGCTTAATGCATTCTACACGTGTTACCTCTCTAAATCAGAAGAGGTACAGGTTCATGACCAACTCAGTCTGAATACTGGAAGATAATTAACTCTGCAAGGTGTTAAGGGTCAGTCATGACATGGCAGGACTGCAGTGTGTAACTTACAAACCATAAAAAAGCACTGATAGTTTTGTGACTTAAGCCTCAAAATAAAAAGGACAAGTACTGTGTGAGTGAAAATGGTAAAGTAAATATGTACAAAAAGGAACACTGGTGTAAAGAGAAGCTCCATGTTTAATAATTTCCCAGTTACCACCCACACCATTACCATCAAGACTGATTTTTTTATTACATCATAAACAGGATATAAAGCTGATATTTTGATCTTGAGTTATTTACCAATGTAATGGTAAACACATTTTTGTTATTACAAAAATCCATCCTCCTTCCATAAGTGGTAAACTTAGTCAGAATTTTATTGTAAACGAGTTGCTCCCACTAACTTCCTGGCATTAATGAGTAGCCTATGACAAACAGCTTCGTTTCGCAATTCTGTGCAACGCAGAAATGACTATGGGCCATCTCACAGACACTGATATAAAATGACAGCTCCTGAATATCAAAGACATGGAATCAAAAAATTCACATGTAAACCTTTGGTAAGTTTCTATCCAATATTTATATATGAAGACAGAGAGCGAGAGAGAGATCAGGAGGAAAGGAGAAACAGATCTAACCTATTATAGTCTTTGATCAAGTAGCAATTGCACTTGGTGAGCACGGCAGCATGCTATACAACTATTCAGAGGTCATCTGATCTTTATTGGGTCCATCCTCTGAAAATAAATGAAATTGCTAATGACACATTTCTTGTCTGGATCACATTTGCTGTCCTCCAAAAATATGATGTATGGTACTGCCTGTATAACTTAAAATAGTACGCCTGGGACAGATAAATTATTTAAAAAAACCATGTCCACAACTTGATGTTCTTACCTCCTTTAACTTATGGTAAAAAATTCAGCAAATTCAGTGTTGAAAAAAAAAAGTAGACTCATTTTATTATGAAAGACAGACAAAGAGCAATTACCCAGCCATATAATTGGAGCAACAAAATAAGATGAAAAGTGGGTCCTTGGCTCTAAGCATGGAAAATATTAGCAGCTAATAAAGGCTTGAAAGAGTTGAATTAGCTTGTTCAACAGCTTCACTTGTCTGCCTGGCGGGAGCCCTCAGACTGAATATTCAGTAAATCAGCATAAAACAACTAGAAATCAATGTCATCTGAGTACCATTTGGGTTAAAAGTGAGTTTGCTGTTAACACACAGCTGTATCTGTAGTATTCTCTGCCACATGCAGATGAGCTGGGAAGGTTGTAGCAGCTGAGACAACTGTTGGGTGACAGTTTACTTAGTGGGGCCAATTTACTCTGGAGTGTAAAGGAGTGTAACAGGTGATGCTGTTGAACAGAGTGTCAAACAGAGTGACAGGACATGCAGAAACAAACAAGTGGGTGACACATGATGGCAAACGTCCCCTTTGGTCTCCATTCCAGAGTTTCATCTGGTTCACAAATGAATAGTTGATCATCATGACAATAAAAAGCATTTTATGACTCATCAAGATATCGCATATCAAACAGAAGAACTTTGAAACACATTACAAACATTGACTCAATCTCTCACAAATCCTGTTTTGTCAGACAAAACAAAACACATTTAACCCTCAATTAATTCCAAATGACTCAGCAGCATCATTTGGAAGTTTTCAGGGATGGAGATGAGAAAGATTCCTGGCTTGCGGAAATTATTCTAATTTGTTTTTCTATTTTGTTTTGACACATTTTAGTAAGAGGGTAAGTTTTTAATTAACCAAGGAAATACTTTGGCTAAAAACAGTACATTCTTTGGCTTGACTCTTCAAACTCATGTCTGCTTCGTAAGTCTCTGTAGTTCAAAGTGTGTGTGTATGTGCATTTTTTAATTGTGCAATTTAGTATTCCAGTGCAAGTTTTTTGATCTGGGCTACCCACACTGTTCACCGTTAAAGCCACTAATTCACACAAATGCAGTGCCACATGTCCATGCGCACCACACAAACACACACATAAAGCTGTCATACGTAGAGATCGGCCTACCAGCAAGCTGCTTGCCCATGTTCTCCAGCTCTTTAGAAAAGAGGGAGTCGCCCAGTAGCAGGCCCGTCTGCCCAACAGAGCTCCCACCTCTCACAGCCTTCAGATCAGCCTCCCAGACAGCCTGACGCTAGAGCCAGAAAAGAGAAAGTCACATCAGAAGAAAGACCCTTTAGTTATTCTTTATATAATTTTCTGTAATCGTTGAAAATATCCATATCTGTTGAAAAAAAAGAGGCAATTATTATTTTGTGAGCTTTAGAAAAAACATTAGAAACCACATCAAATGAAGATGAAAGCATATAGCATACAGCACGCTCTGTTTAGTGAATGCAGGGCATTAGACTGTCAGGTGTGGTGAAGGACATTTTTTTTTATTTTTTATAAGTATCGGTAAATCTGTAGGAGCTTTGCACACCAGTCTGCTGGCAAAAACCAGCAGTTGTTGAACAATACATTTGTTTCATAAACTCACAGGCCAAAAACAAGATGATCACATGCAATCAAGAGAGATGATGATTGCTGCTAGTGAGGTGGTGAGAATAAAAGCGGCCTGACAACTGACCCTTGCTGTATCCCAAGTAGTCCTAGTGGGTAAGTAATGCAATTTAGACAACTCCTCTGCAAATGACACTGAGAGGTAGGACTCATAATAGTAGAGAACAATTAAAAAGAAGCCCAGTTCAGTTGAAGACATTTCCCTCAGTGAGAGGGAAGTATTCTTTTAATGTACCTTGAAATGTCTCAATTGTCTCACTCTGATCATGTAGATGAGAGCAGACAGGATCACTAATAGCTGCTTGTTTGTCTATTTTATCTACCAAACCTGGCCTAGTACATGATTTAGAAAAGGGTCTTAGACATTGGCAACTACTATAATGTCAAATGGCTTTCAGACCAATATGGCCTCCAAAAGAACATCTGTTTAGTATGAAAGGTGGTAAAAAAGCTAATTTCAGAACATCAGAGGGGCTTGCATTGTTGAATTTTCTGACTTTTCAAAACCCTGTGTCTTTGCTGCTGGAGTGATTGGTCAAGTGTGAAAGTGTGTAAAAGGGAGAGCTTAAAGTGCACTGCAAATTGTTCTCCTCATTCCTCACATTCCAACTTCTGCCACTGTCTGTGTTCTCTGAACCATACTGATGGACTGTGTGTTCGCAGCGAACAGTGCTTTCAGAGTGCAACTGAAATCAGGATCAAGTTGTGAACAGAAACTAGGACAGACAGATACAACCCCACTTCATGATTTTGAGTTATAATAGCTCATGTGGTAGCCATAATCCCACTTCCTGTAATGTTTGTTCACACAATTTAAGTTACGATATCTCTGGTGCCAGCAGTTACATAATTTGATGTGCTTAATGACAGACTGAGGTGACAAAGGCCAAGAACATTTAAAGACAAAGCAGGGATATGACAGTCCAACGTGGTCTGAAAAACACATTGACAAAGAGGAGGTTTGGTGAAAAACAACTGGCTATCTCAGATCAATGACGAAACATGCTTCCCAGGGCCTGTGGACTTGATTTTTGTTCCTATCAGATGCATGAGGCCATTTGTGGTAGTGGAACCACAACACCATAACCCATCTTTAATTGCAGTCCTCATAAAGCAGGAAGGCGGGTTGAACATTACAACCGATACCGACCCTCCCCAACTTTATTTTTTCTCTTTGGTGGTATCCCCCAATCCAACAGCATGACATCATGTTGTCCTCCTTTTTCTGGGTCCTTTCAGCTCTCGCAAACAAGGCCACCAACATATCTTGCGTTTAAGATTCCCAGATGTATTTTCATAATCATTTTTTTTTACACTTTATTACTTCTAGAGTTTGTTTGGACCTACACAAAACTTTATCAACACAGACAAGATGATATAGACCATCTCTTATTGGCAATGTCAGCAATGTACCATCTGTCTTGATCCAGCTTTCAAACTCTCCAGCTCTTTCTTCTAAAAGAGCAGACTATACTATAATCAGGACCATATATCCTGGAGACGGCAGGCTGGAGGTTAAAGGCCATTGGTAACGAAGTCCTGCGGCCACGCCAACAGACAGGATATGAGTGTGCACGATAACATCCAAAAATAAACAGACATTACAGTCAAAATATATCTGTTATTTAATCAATGGATGTTTTTGATTAGGATAACAATGCTGCACTAAGAATGATGTGTACTGGTTGTCATCAGGTTTCTCAAACCATGAACGCAGACCAGTAGAATAGGTTTTGCCTTTAAAGTCTGAACCCATAAAAGTTTTGCAGCTATGATGGAATATTAACCATGTGGAAAGGACATCCAAAGCCTTTAATGGAATGGGATTTTGAGCTAATTAAGACTGATAGTTCACAATGCTCAATGACTTTAAGGCCGTAAATGGCCTTTTCAGGCCTCATCATCCATTGTCCATTGTTTGGTATGCTTAGATGCTTTCATCTATAGACAAAAAGATGAGAGGGCATTCTTTTTCATCAACAAAGTTAAGTGCTGCAGTGATTTTGCAATGACTGACAAGCATATTAATGTCACCGGTAAAAATCTCAAGTTGTATAATTACCATCCCACTATGACCAACACTAAAAGAGCAAAAAGAGAAAAGGGAACAACCCTTTAAGTGATGCTTCTGCTCAGCTAACAAACATGGATCTTGTTTCTTGCAAAATTGATTCCATGTTGAGTGCAAACAAGACAGAAACTGAGGATGGCAGTCCAAAGCTAAATGTTTTACAGCCTGCATGTGTGCAGCTATGCGTGTGTGGTCAACAGTAATAACCACCACAAACTGGGGTTTGGTCCAAAATTGCCCTCTGCACAACAAGCACTGTGCAGCAGTCACAGTCCCAAACAGGCTTGGGCTGAGTTAGAGGTTTGAGCTGACTGCTGCTTTGCAAATCCCAATAGATAGACACTTTTGTTGTGGTTAAGCCAGCGCACAGGGACCAATACACTCCACCACAAACAGACACACAGGTGAGCGGCATCTCTTTCCAGTCATTATTTTAGCAGCTTGTGGGTTTGCTTTGCATGTCTCCTGCTACAGCTGCTGCAGGGAGTTGTGATATCTCAGTTTAGTTTATGTTCTCTGACGTCTGTCTTGCCATATATCCATAGCAGACGAAGGAGCCACTGTTCCATCCTTACACTCAGAAGTAATACAGAGCATCAAACAGACAGCTATTACTTCACACTAGGCCTGAGGGCAGAGAGAGAGAGAGAGAGAGAGAGAGAGAGTGTCTAGCCATTGCTATTCATGTGACNGCCTGAGGGCAGAGAGAGAGAGAGAGAGAGAGAGAGAGAGTGTCTAGCCATTGCTATTCATGTGACAGAAGGCTCTCTTTTCATTTGACTTCCTTCTTGTTTGGTGTAAAGCAACGCTCTTCAACAAATGTGCCACTGAGCTCCATTAATGATCTGTAGCATTCCTTCAGGCCTGGAAACATGCTGTTTTAGTAATGGATCTTCTGAAAGTTACACATTCACAGTTCAAGTCCAAGTTACATACATTAACTGACCTGGGATTATCAATATAGTGAGTAAGTGGTTGTCTAAGGGTTGGTTATCCCATCATATTCTACATAACTGTCCTATTTTTCCCCACCATCATGAGTGAAGGAAACATCAAGATGTCAAAGATTCCATAGAATTTCATGAGAAATCCAATAGCAATTTCAAGTTTGTTTTCCTCTAAAGTCCCTTGGGATTTCCTGTTTCCGTCAGCCTCTCTGAGGCTTCATCTAAACACATCAGGTAACAAGGATAACAGGAGCATCGTTGTGTTCTTTTCAGCTAGCCTGGCAAAACCTCTACTTGCAGTTTTTTATTTTGTGGTTGTGATTTCTGACACAAAATAAAAAAGCTAAGTGAGATGTGAGAAATTTCAGTGTCTTGATTTCCTAGAACGCCACATGTCCTGAATTTGGTTAATCTGTGAATTGACTGAGAAATTCAACAGAATAAAAACAAAAGATGCTATATATTTTCCAAATAACTGGTTCAGCAATTGTACCCATTCTGGTTTGCATATCCATAGGAGGATATAGGATATGAGGTGTAACACTCAACGTTTAATGCGTTCCTGTTGTTTTGGCTCACAGCAGAATCACCTAATGGATTTTATGGACTGATTCAGCTCAGCCAAAAGCAAACAGGATATTGACAATAACACAGTTAGATTTTAATTCAAGAATTCCTCTTGAGGAATTACAAAGACAGGTCATATGACATACTGTCTATGCCTCGGTCATACATGGCCAAGCAAGAAACGATTCCAACCAACTCAAGCGTAGCACCAATAGCACGTGATTTCATGTTTAAAAATTGTGAAAACTACCAAAGGGGACAGAAAAGTTCAATCAGAGAGTAATCAAACCAGCATATGTTTAGCAAAAAAACTCACTCAGCTACATTCACAGCACATCTGGATGGCCAAGCATGCAGAAAGTGAGTATCAAATAGCAGCGATGTTTGAATTAAAATCTGAAACACAAACACAGACTACAATTCTCTTCAAACTGGATTAGTTGCTATACTTAACAGACTTCAAAATCAGTGTTCAACAGTAAAAGAAAAATTTCTTGAGTTCTGGAAACTGACTTGCTTTTGTCTGTCTGAGACTTTATATTTAATTTTACATGAGGTATGATTCCCTGCCGGGGCTCTTTTTTTTTTTTTTTTTTTTAAATAATTTTTGTTTGTAACACTCATCTCATCTGGTGTGTTCCATACATGGAGGAACAGATGCAGTTATGTTATGACAGACATGTTTACTGAATGTTTATACTGGAGAATGTCTCTACAAGAGGCTATACATGTGTTTGTTAGTGTGAATGAGTCTGATGCATCTATTCATCTGTGAGGATGTATGCACAGCATGAAGAACACTAAGAACACACACTAAGAAGTGCATTTACTTGCTCATTAAAATTTCAATTATGAACCATCTCCCAGTCTAAAGTGTTTACTGTACATACACATACATAGACTGTGTTATTACATGTAAACATTTGTAAGACTTAAATCAGTCCATGTGCTTGTCACTAAATGGGACACAAACTCATTCAGTAGCTTTACATGCACACTGTACTCCAATTTTTTTAATGTACTGCAATTAAGGCAGAAATATGGGATAAGACATGGATGGAACTAAACAGTATACATGGATGGAACTAAACATACAGTATATACTGTATGTATTTATATCATTCCATATGGCAAATACAAGTAAAGTATCAATGTAAGTGTATATGTATTCACTGAGAAGCATATAGTAAGTATTTGTACATTACAGTTGCTGTATACCTCCACAGAAATATCTGGGGAACCTAATGTAAAAGCCAGTAGCTCATTTTTAGTGTATCTCTGTAGCACATTACAGGTGGTATAATGTTCAGGTTAGACAATATCTGCTTGAGAGATCAAAAGGACAAAATAAAAAGAAGCATCCTCTAACATCTTAAAAAATGGCTGGAACTGCATGGGGAGTATTTCAACAAAAATCAAAGAGCATTAGGGAAAATCAAAATAAAAGTAGTTTCAAATTGTAAAAAAAAAAAAAAAAAAAAAAAAAAAAAAAAAAAAAAAAAAAAAAAATTGAATAAGCCTTCAAGCGAACGAGTCTTTCAGCTCCCTTACTGTATTAAAACAATAATTTTGGGTACAACGGACAGATGCCACATTAAAAAAACCACCAATATGGAAAGTCTGGGAATTTTAAAGAGACAAACCTTTGCAGGAGTAGAACTGCTCCAGGGCTACCTACGTTCTAAATCATGGAGATTTGTTCTGAGGAGAATCATACATGCATAACGGTGGAGGTGTGAGAACTGCTGCCAAATACAAAAGGGCCCCTGCATTACAGTGTACCAGCTGAAATTCAGCCAAATTCCCCTGGAAATAAAAATAAACCATCACAATGGGGCGGCCTTCTATCATACACATGGCATTTGCATCATTTCAATTATCTTTTTTCTAACATAAAAACTAGTTTTCCCCTGGCAGCTTTTATGATGGTAACACCCAAACAACTTACAACAGAATTTGATTAGAACATATCACTTAACACGTACAAAGGAAACTGTAGAAGAATTTTGTGGGGAATTTGCTTTAGCAATTACTTTAGGAAAGTATTTGTCTTTATGGGGCAATTATCACCTAAAGGGGCTGGCAGAGGCAGGGGGCCTGTTGAACTAATGATAACCATTAACAGTGTTTACTTTCCAACATCACTAAACATTTGCTGCCAAAACCAGAGCAATGTATAATACAAGGCATCCTTCATTTATGAACAGCTAGACACTGAAATATTACTAATGAAATGCAACTTCAAAATTCTAAAGCCAGAACTGGATTTTTATAACACTAATAATTTAATTTCAATTTGGACACTTTTCCACCCAAAGTAAAGACATATGTTCTTACGTATTAAGTTATTGTACATCAAGCAAAGCAGCAGATATACATGTTGTATGACTTCAACCATTGTTTTTTTTTTAAATAAAAGACTTGGCTCATAAAAGAATTCCATTTTGTTTTCCATGCCATTTAGTGATTCTGGTGCACGATCCTCTAAAGGACCAGTTAAAGTAACAAGCCATTAGGCAAACAAATTGCATTAGTCATTTAAAAGAGGGCCAAACATAAGCAGTTAAACACAAAATAGTCACGTTAGCTATAGTAGGTGACAGAAGACTTTCACACTTGTGGTTTCCATATGGGACACATTAGTGTGCCAGACAGGGTTTAAACCTATGGGGATATAAATGTAGGGAGAGATGGAGCAGTAAAGAGTTTGGTAAAAATCAGATACAAACTAGAGATGTCAGGTGGATGTGAAAGTCAGTGAGAAATAGAGGAAAATCAGCTCTAGTTGGAGGTTCCATTTATGAAATCAAGTTATTCAGATAGCTATGTGGTAATTAAAGTTGACTAATCAAGCTTCATACATCTCACTTGAATGAAGAAATTGAATTAATAATTTGTAAAAGTAGGGAGGAAAAAAAAGACGCAGTTTAATTTCTGATGCCACACAGTTTCTCTCACTTCTAGATGGAGGCTGGGTATTTGGTCTAATTCAACGAATATCCCACTACAGGCTCTGAATGTATTAAGTCTGCAGTCTGTTAAAGTCTGCTCCCAGTTAGTCTGGAGCCTCTCTGCATCTGCTGCACACACGGAGCATTGCTTTGCAGTAAAAGCCATTTTTCTAACACTTAGATTGGGTAATTATAATAAGGTTTCAGTTTTTTGGCTAATTATTCAAAGGTACAGGCGTCTTGGCTGACCACTTTGTTAACAGCATGTGAGCGTCTGCCTGAGTCTGGCTCTCTGGTTCAAGCCACATTAGGTCTCTATAAATTTATTTCCCATAGCATGCAAGGCTATCACGCAATCTCCTATTGAAGTAAACTGTGTATACACACATAACCCATAACCATTTAGGTCTATTGTATCAAACTCAATGCTAACTGTGCTACTGGATATTCATTTCATTTATTCCTTTCAGATTGCACACAAGTGCCCCGAGAGGACAGCAAAGTGATACAGGGAGAGTCTTAATTGAGGTATCATTTGTTCAGCACTATCAACTGCTGTGTAAACAAAAATGCCCGCATAAAGATGGATCGGTCCTGCTTGGGTTTTGTCCTAATAAAGAGAAGCTTGAGGTGGTTTTAGCTCTCTGTGTGACAATAGAGGCTGAGGAGGAGACAGCGACATGGTAATTGATGGGTGTAAAGTGATCTTAATTGTTGGGTGATGGATGTAGGGAGGACTTACTGTGCCTGACACTTGAGACAGAGCGTCACATTCCTGCCCCCGTCCCAGCAATGTGTCCACCCCGGGCAATGGACCTGGTCCAGAAAACACACAAAACACACACACGCAAGGTAAGCATGAGAAAAATTCAAAGAGTTGAAAATGAACCATGTTGAATGTGCACTGTGTTGTGTAACTCACATGAGATGTCAGGTACAGCTTGCTCAGATGTGCGAGGTCTGTGCTGCTCTTCAGATCTGTTGTCTGATAGACTGTTCCCCTGCAACCTAGAAGCAACATATATAACACATTCACTACTGTGCACACTGGCAGTGGAGTGTGTTTAAATTATCTCTGGATTCGGCAGTTTTCCACTGCAGCATGTGTTTGGGAAGCTGATTGTCAGATCATGAAAAGACAAGTAAGTCTCTATCGGTCTGAGGTGATGAGACGAAGAGGAAATGTTCTGTGGGTTTATAATCTCTTTTTCAGCCATCAGGAACAGGAGGAGCATAGGGGAGAGTTTATGGGCAGAAATCTCTTCATCACAGCTTCTCATCCCTCTGAAATTAAACCTGAAATACAATATGCCTTCCTTGAGTGTAAGTATGATCCAGTGAAATCCAGACATGGTGCATGGATAAAAATGTTTCACTTGCTTATTCAGCAACTACACTATGCTTGCTATTTAAAAAAAAAACAACAAAAAAAAAAACAAACAAAAAAAAAACCTAAATAATAAATCGGTACGCAGATTCTGTTTCCCCTTAAATCATATACAGTATGTTCCAAGCCCCTATAGTCTTCTATCTGGACTGAAACTGAAGCAGGTCTAAGAGATTTGGCTGGTTCCTTAAGGTAGTAAAAGATTTAATGTTTTCTGAGACAGGCAAGTATATTGTGGGTGAAAGAAACAGCTATAGGAATGCTTTTCAGTGGTAAAACTAGCTACCATTCCTGCACTCCATCCTGTGGTGCACTGAGAGATAAACAGGTTACATGTGGCTTTTCACTATGTTTATGATCCTCTGCAAACTAATTCACACACTCTAACAACATCCATCCATCCATTTTCTACTGCTTATATGGGTCCAGGTCACAGAGGGAGCATGCTAAGCAAAGTAGCCAAGATGTACCTCTCCCTAGCCATATCCTTCAGCTCTTCCTGGGGATCTCAAAATGTTCCTGGGATATCCGTTCCCTCCACCATATTCTGAGTCTGCCCTGTGGCATAATCAGGATGGATGCCTGGGCTCCTTTCATTGCTTAGTTCCAGAGTTGGTGATGTGCATGAAGATGAGTCAGGTGTTATTGAGTTGGTATCGCTCAAAATCCCGCACAAGCTCTGGTTCCTTTCCCAACAGAAAGGTGCCATTCCATATCCAGAATGACAAAAGCCACAGGTCGGTCTGACCCGGCAGCCCTTGACATTTTGACATATTTACATCATATTACACGTAATTACACACAGATTTGGCTCCAAATTCTTCCTTCCATGAAATCTCCATGTCATCAGTGCAACTATTAGCTCAAGACAAAAAAAAAAAAAAAAAAAAAAAAGAAAGAAAAAAGCAATCTATGGTCCCTCATGGTGTGCCTGAATTCCTTTACAGCCACAGGCCTCTAGATTTCTACCTCAATGATGAGGGTAAAAGCAGAACAAAGCTTTTCAAAGCATATTCTGTTTCATTTGCTCTTAATACATCCCTCTCCATGGGTCTCTCTCCCTCTCTTTATAAGACCATTAAAAAGTCTCCAGGATGACTATCACCAGCTCTTCCCATTCTCTGAACAAAAGCTGCTCATAGCCACAAGTCCTGACTACCATTCCTTTAGTACATTCCAGATATGAAAGCAATTAATTTAATGAGAACTACAAGCCCAGCAGAGGACTGTGGAGATCTAACCATCTCCTAGGACTCCTTCGGACTATTCCCAGGATCTGGAATGTGTTTGCACACAGGAGGTTTTGTGGCAGGAGCACATAGCCATTAAAAGGACTGATCTGTTGTACGAGGGAGGTGGATGAAGGCTGGTGTAACCACAGCTGGAGCCCAAGAGACAGAGACATGCCCACAACACACAGGCCACACGGCACTTCAACACTTCAACCAACCAAAAGAGAGCCAGAGGAAGCAGCATGTTTCCTGACCTGCCAGTGCTGGTTAGGAGCCGCACGGGCTGACTGGACTACAAGGCCGCTTGGTGGCGTGTGGACATTGTCTGGACTGAACAGGACAGGACTTCACTCTGTGGCTATGAAAGTGAATGCCACCAGTTTCTTGGCTTTGGGTGGTAAATTGTGAGTAATGTGGCCCAGTCTCATTTGACTGGGAATTGTGAATACAGCATATATGGTTTTGACTAGAAGTGCAGTGCACAGAATGCTGGACTTCACTGACCCCCGGAGTTCACTTGCAGAGAGAGAAAGAGCATGAATTCTAATGTGTTTGCCTGAGAGTTGAGAGGTATGTGAGGAATGCTTTTCCATTCCAGGGAAAAATCTTGCCAATAATGACAAGCAACCCATTCCTATTAGGTTATTAGAAAGAATCTCCTTGATCTGTTGAGACCATATTTCTATACTGAACTAACTGTATAACAAATCCACTTTGAGGCAGAAAACTTAATTCCACAAAGCAAAAGTCTGAAGAATCCTGTGCAAGGTCACATCTGTACAGTAGTGTTGCACATGTGAAACACAACAGCTCTAACAGTGCCACATATGTCAGTCTTCTGGGAAGTCAGTGGTTGGTCCCATAGTGGGCCAGGTATGATGGGTGTTTCTGGGAATCCCATCAGGGCAGAATGTTAAAACACACAGCTTTGTCAGGCTACCCCTCTCATCCCACACTCTGACCTCTGCCTTTACCATCTTCTGTTCACAGCAGCTTGCTTCACTCACAAACCACTGATCTTATGCCTACAAGGACATGCATGCACATGTTTGCATGTGTGGATTTAAGCATGGTTGCATGCATGCACATCTACACAAACCGATTTCAACACATGCTGTACCTTGTGTTTCTACACAAGGCACAGCATGTGTGCAACACTTTTCAAGCTTACTGATCTGTTTATGGTCCTTATTTACCAAAAATGACTATGAAAGACCACAACTTTATTACAACTTGGGAAGGATTTGGTGGTCAGGTTAAAGAGGAAGAAGTAAGAATGTGGTCCAAATCAGAAAGAAAGGCTGAAAAGGAGAACAGATGTCTGACATTTCAGTCATGAAAATGTTAGACACTGATCCAACCAAGGAACCTGATGATGAGACTAAGATATTAGCTAACATCCAGTTGATAAACATCCAAACATAATTTGCTAATACCACTCATTCTCCTGCAAGACTTCTGAGACTGTCTAGCAAAGCCAAAGTGATAAGCACCATGAATGAATGAAGAGTAGGAAATTCCAAACTCCAACAGAGGAGGTTATGCAGGGAGATATGTGCCTGGCGTCTCATTGACCAGATACCTGTTTATCTGTGCCTGGCATCAAGGGAGACTCCTGCCCATACCTGCCTATGGTATCACAACCAAACACCCAGAAATCTGAGTGCTACACTGATGCTGCAGATGAGGGGAACAGGAAATGTGTCGGAAGAGAAAAGCTGCAGTAAAGACAGAAAGAGTGATAATGGAGACAGTTATCAGAGCCAGGGCTGCTTTGTGAAAACAAGCAACACCGGAATGCACTTAAGATGTGATATTATTCTCTGTTCTTGATCTTAAGGTATGCTTCCTCTGATGAGCCTGGATATGGATGCTGAGCAACTGTGGACAGCGTGGGGGGGGGGGNGGGGGGGGGGGAATAGGACAAGAACAAAGCAGGTGGAAAGGTGGAGTGTTAGGACTGATAACGATCCTGTACTAGTCAGTATCTTTTCCAGGCACCAGACAAGTCAGCGTGATTGGAGCTGATCAGGTGGTAGCGTTTACCTGGCACATCTAGAGCAGATGTTGAGTGTAACTTTGGCTTGTGGCTCAGGCTGATAGGAGCTTCGTCCCTGGCTAAATTTGCTGCCGGATGGAGCCAGCCCCATCACACCCTCCATCCGCAGGTCATCTAGGTCCTCTGAGGGGAAAGAGAAAGAGAGAGAGAGAGAGAGAGAGAGAGAGAGTAATTAATCATACTTAAGTCTTTGCCTTGTCAATATAAGCACAAGTGATGACAGGCGGCTCAGAGGGAAACGAGCAAGCATGCACATTGGGTAAATAAACATTCTAAACCAAGCCCCTGCTGCTGTGTTGCCTCACACACACACAAACACGCATTTAGCAGTGAAAATAAAAAGTGATTGTGCATCATCAACACACAGTTCTTTTGTGAGGAGTGATTTCAACGCTGTGATGACAGCATCAAATCATGACGAGAGAGAAACAGGAAGGGAACATTAACAAACTGAGGACGAAAGGGACAAAGAACAATGGAGTTGGCGGTGCAAAAATCAGCAGTGAGACACACATGAAGAGCTGGAAAGTTGGGTTTGTGTGATGTATCCCTGTGTCCTCAAGAGTAATTTCTCTGCAAACACACACAGTCCCTCTTCCCGCTGTCTCTCTAGAGAAGTCCATGTGTATCAGACACGCCAGCATCATTCACTTAACCTCCTACTCTCTCTTTTCTTTCTTTTTCTCTCAATGGATTTGCACAAGCTTGTTCGTGCACACACACACACACACACACAGTTAACAGGTGCAAAGGTGATGGTGGAAAGACAGCCTTTATTCCTATGTCTTCCATACATACAAACTTCACTTCAGCCAGTCTTCCTTCGCTTTTCTAAAATATCTGCTTTGTTTTAGAATACAGCTGTTCCCTACTAAGAGAGCGATGAAATGCTCTCCATATGCAACATCTCGAGTGAAATTTTGGCCATGATCCAAGGCTAAACAGGATGCTATCATATCATGGATGTTTCAGTAACAGACACTCTTAGCATGATAGGAAAGGAAAATCATAAATCTTGCCAATAATGACATTTATGAAAGAACAGGAATAAAGCAGGATAATTTAAGTCAGTGTTTTGTGTTGCAAGAGTACCAGTTAATAAATATAACAAAGAATCAAAGAGGGGAGTCTGACTCCACCACACGGTTTTAGTTATACATCTTTAAGAGATAAAACATATTCCAATTTTGTGAGAATGAATAGCAAATGTTGTCTGGAGTGAGGTGGTTAAGCTTTTTTAAAAACATGTTGAATTATACATAACATTGTGGCTGGTCAGATACACCATAACATTATTTGTCCCATTCTTTTCATCACAGAAAGAATTTAAGATCTTTGCCAATGATGAGGGTCAGTTTCAGGATAAGCATTCTCACCGCTCGCTGCTATTGTTTGTGCTCTTTTACATACGTGCCTGCCTCTGTGTGTGTGTGTGTCTAGTCATATGAAGCGAGCATTGATACTTTTCAATTAGAGGTCACATTACATTGCCCCTGGTTTTGAAGGAGAAAAAAAAAAAAACAAGCCTCACACCTTGAAAGAAGAGAATGCATGACTAATCACCTGGATTAGAGGTATGACACTCGCTCATGAGAACTCTCTCCCTCCATCCATCAGCCAGGTGCCGAGCCAGAAACTCTCACCTGTCTCCTTTATGTGTCAGGGAATAATTCTGATCCGTCGATCCAAGCCAATGATATGTGACTGCAATCCATGACAGTTTTTTTAAGCTCAGTTTTTCCACAAAGTTTAAAAAAAAAAAAAAAGCCACAACACACAGTCTGATTATCAAGTATCCATGGATGTGCAGTCTGGCTTTTTTTCTTTTTAAAACTATCAATGACATTAATCATGTCGCTCACATGACGTCCAGGCTGGGCAGTTGTCTGAGAAGGGGTATTGTTTTAGTGTGTGGAGGGACAGTTGCATTTCTGTAATACCCTTAAGCGGTGCAATATTAAATGTCCCATTCATCATGGCATGCATTGGAGGGGGTGGGGAAGCGGAGAGCCACAAGCGATGTGGGCAAATTGCCGGCCGTGGGAACTGCTCAACTTCAAGCCTTCATCTTTTCCTCATTCTCCTCTTCGTCCATTCCCACTTCTTCCCCTTTGTATGCATTTTCCTTTTTTGGCTCCAAACTAATGTGCCATGCCAGATTTTCTGTGGGTGATAGCCTAAGATATATAATCATTACTTGACACTTGGAAACATTCACTTGGGAACCTGCAGTTTTCACAAAGCATCGAAAGAAAACAGCACCCAGCTCTGACCGTGAAAGAGAATATGACCTCAGCGCTCACAGCTGCTGTCAGCGCAGCTCCTGCTTTGTCTTCTTCCCTTCGGGTCAATATAAAGTGACACAAAGAACGGGAGAAAAACCTCCATATTTTGGAAGAAGAGATAGTATCTCAGATACTCAAAGGTCACTGAGGTAAACAAACCTTTGTGTGGAGTGAACATCGCACACAGATAAAAGATTAGACTTGTGTGTCTGAATTCAATGAAGCTGAAATTGTAATGTGCGCATCCATTTCTCTGGAGTCTCCAGACTCATTTTGGCTGAAAGAGAGAAGATCTGATAATATCAACAGTCACAGCTGCAATGGAAAGGGATGAAGAACTCAGCCTAACTTGATTGTGTATCTGTGTGCAAGTTTTTTGGATATAGATGAATGAAAAACTGTTTGAAAGAGATTCCAACTACTAGAAAGTGCCCTTGAGCAACTGCTGTAAACCCTCTAACTGCCTCAGTGTAGTTGCTTAGTGGTCCACAGTAGCAAACTACGGCACAACAACATCTTTGGATATAAGATGGTTTTAAAAAAAAAAAAAAAAAAAAAAAAGAAGGCTGAGTTGGCTTTTTCGTCACAGGTGAAATCATCTTGTCTCTTCTGTGATGTGCAGGTAATCTGAAGCCAGAAATGGATTTTAGGAGCGTGTATAAACCTTCATCTACACAGCAGCAGCCTGAACATCAGCCATACCAGCCCTCTACAATCCAACTTAAAGGACCATACTGTCCATTTTGCATGTTTGAGCCTAATATATTCAATTTTCATACATGTAAGGTTACAGACAATCATTGCCCAAAGCATACTACTGGAACCTTCAGACCTTCCAGACTGCCACTGATTTCAGTCATTCTGGTAAGCTATTAAAATCAACTTGTTGATCCTTGAAATGTTCTTGGGATAGGTAATCCATCACAAACAACAGTGTATATTCAGGCTGTTTTTTTTTTTTTTTTTTTTGTTTTCAAAATTATGTAATTTTAGCATTTAAGCACAATAAAAAGCATGGCGCGAATGTATGCCTCCACCAGGGAATATAGTCCCAAAAGAAGGCCTGCGTTTATCGAAAAATTTAAATGACTGTGACTTCATAAGGCTGCGTAACTATTANCAAAAGAAGGCCTGCGTTTATCGAAAAATTTAAATGACTGTGACTTCATAAGGCTGCGTAACTATTAGCTGGCGAAACAAGGAGGTGGGTGTATCGCTTGAATATTTGATTTTGAAAGATTAAGAGATTTTGCAAAATATCAGGAAAGCTGAAAATACGGTTTTACCCTTTGGGAAATGATTGTCAGTAAAAACATGTGTGAAAATTTAATATATTAGGCTCAAACATGAAAAATGGTTGGTATGGTCCTTTAATACTGACACTGCTACAGAAGAAGGAGATGTAACACATTTCTGTGTTGTCATGGGGGGGGGGGNGGGGGGGGGGGGAATCAATGTATGAAGTGCTAAAGTGCTGAATATGATGTGTTTTACCAGTGTGTTACCACTGTAAATAATTTCTGTTATGCACATCAATATTCTGATTTTACTCCATGCTCACACTGTATCCTGATGAGCAGAGGCCTGGATGTGATTGGTGAAATTGTTTACTATTATCCAGGAAATGTAGGCTTATGTGGTTTCTTCGGGCTTTTTCCATGTCGATATTTGGAGTTTGTGGATCCTAGTACAGAGAGATGCTTGAGATCATTGCACGAAGGTGCATATAAAACGCACATAAGTACTTTTAATGAATATGTCTACGTCTAAGTGTTCTCAAACACGTATGACTGAGTGCATTCTCTCTCTCCAGGTTAACAATACAGCTCAGAAAGACTCCCACACAATGCCACCGTGATAAGTTTACAGTGTATCTCCCCTGAGACCATTTTACCCTGAGAGCATGACAGCCTATCAGGCCTCTGTCTAGACACAACAAACGTCTGTCCACACTCGCCTGTTTGTCAGACCGTCACATTTCCACTCCCTGGGCACCGAGGCAGCCATGCATGCACCCTGTGTCTAACGATGAGACATGGCAGATAAATAAAATGAGTCTGCACTGGGGGGGGGGGGGNGGGGGGGGGGGTGGTGGAAACTATTCGAGCGATGCAAACTCAACAAAAGGCCTGAGCGACGAGGCATTCCGTGCCGCAATCACTCACTCTCAGGAAAAGCCAGCACGGAGCAGAGTGCAGAGATAAAGTGTTTGTGTGCTCCTCTCTCCAAGTTTCCATGTAATTTAATGTTGTTTAGACAGAGACGGACTGACTCGCTCTTTGCTGCTCCTCGATGGGCCTAAAAACAGAGCTGAAGTCATAATTAGCACACTCCCTTCACAAATAACTTAATATACACCTACGTGGATGATCTGTTGACAGATTGGAATCATCTAACACCCTATCCCACACGCGGAGAAGGCAGACACGCATGCACACACTTCATCATCTCACATAATCCAAGACATTTCATCAAGTTCTGTGAGTTATTGTTCCCATCGGAGTGAAATAATTGATTTTCCATCCTTTCATGAGCAGTGACGCCTCACCACATAACACATAACCCTAATTAATAGACTAAGTGACAGATATCCGACTCCTGTCAACACACACAGACATTCCACACAGGGACCCACATGTGTGAGCAACATACTCAGACATATAGATAAAAAGGCATATGGCACATAATCAACCCAGTGCATACACATACAGTGACACTTGCAGACCTCACACTTTTGTTGCCCTCACACACACAGCCAGCATTTGTGTCTCATTAGGCTCTGAGCACAAAGCCTCTACTTGGCAGTTAGTCGTCACACATATCTTTGATGTGAGTGGGGGCAGAGACGCATTTGTTTGGCTTTGTAATAAAAACAACGTTCCAACTTACATTTCATAATTATGTCTCGGCTTTCTCCTGCCCTTCTGCCCTAAAAATATGCCTGTTAGGCTCCAAAAGCCCACATCGCTGAATGCCTGATCAGAATCAGATGGGGACACACATGAGCAGGGGAACATCACAGCTCCAAGGCCAGTGGAAAGTCTTATCACAAACCTCAGTACAAACCTCCTTTTAACTCACTTTCTTACCACAAATACTCCAAAGATTAGGATGCTACTTCAGACAAAGCATGGATTAAAGATGTATTACAATTACATTCATTATTTTTTTTTAAAAAAAGAGTCAGTTAAATTCCAATTAATTCCAAAATGTTGCTTAATTTGTATTTAAATGCTTCATGCAGTTAATATAATAAGACAGCCATCTGCCAGGATCAAGGCTGCCATCTACAGGTCAAAACACTAAATAATCACTGAAAAAAAAAAAAAANTGAAAAAAAAAAAAAAGAAGAAGCAATCCACCAAAAATAAGAGTGCAAGAGTTCATGGACAGAAATTGATAAATTAGCATCAGTATTTGGATAATGTGTTCAGGTGATACAAGCAGTTTTCTCCTTGGAGCTTTTGGAGATGACTATTTTGTCTGCTTGTTTGTGATAAACACATAGTTACAATAGCGTGCACACACACAAACAGTCTTCCGATTATAGCAGCTACTGCCTAAAGGCATCCACTGAGTCCAATTCTTCCTGTTTATTTTTTTGTTAAAAGTAATTCTTGAAGCAGAAAGCAGCCAGAGACATACCACAGAGGCATTTTTCCCCCCTTCTTCTTCGTCACAAATACATAAAGATGAACACAGCACTGCTGGGAGTCAGGAGACACAGTACACAGGTATGTGGTCTTTGCTTCAGGCAATGACTCTATAGTAACACAATGCATCTATTCATACAAGGCCCTTATCTGTGGAACTTGTGCTCTAGATAACAACACTATCCGTCGCTGTCATCCCAGGGCTATCAGCCATCTTTTTGCTTCTGTGGGGCAACAGTAGCCACAATACAGCATCATTTTGTCCATTATGTCGGATAATCTTCTCAGTTCATCTAAGCTGCTTATGCACGAGATACTGGCTGGAGTTGGGCCGTCCTCGACGTGATAATGACTACTGATTTATGGTATGATCACAGAGGTCTACTGCTGCATTGGTAATTGCTTCCAGTAATAGCATGGTAATACCACAGCAATTTGCTTCTCGATTAACATATCCATCTGCTTTTTAGACTTTTTACAGGCGTCAAATCAGGAACGGTTTGACTTTTTACAGCCATCAGGCTGGCATAACCTTCAGGGTCCAGCCCTTTCAAGCTTGTACTTGATTTTGTGTGGGAGTAACTCACACCACTCACATTATATGTCCTCATCCAACTCCTCTGCTTCCCTCATCATACAGTGATGATGCTGTTGTTTGTTGATAGTGTTTCCAGGGCAACTGTTGTGTCTTTTTAGGCAACAAAGAAGGGGCAAGAGAGAGAAGAGAGAAAGAGATAGCAAGACAGAACAGAGAGAGAAAGAGACAGACTGCGAGAGAGAGAAAAAGAGATTAGGTTTTTTTAATATAACGTTTTTTATAATGTAAAAATCACTCAAAAGTTTCATTAAATTATTTTTAAAAATTAATGTAGCAAGGCACAAGATATTACCATTTATTCCTCTACTGTCTCTACGGGCAATTTCTGTAGATCTACATTACCCACAATGACATTCAACAGTAGTTCCCCTTAGACCCTCCCTATCATCCTTCTGATGTAGCATAACTAGCTTCTACGTGGGGTTTCATTTAAGAAAAATAATTTTCATAACATCATAGATGTTATGCAAATTATTATTTTTCCTAGACTACACAGTCACAAAAGCATACAGTTGTTTTCACATGAATAGTGCTGCTCAAGACCAAAAAATTTAATTTGATATGTAAAATTAGTGGAGTACTCCAAGAATTTTAAGGAAGCTATCCTTCATATTCCCATCAAATATTTGTCAATCATCCCCTGTCATAAAGGTAAAAATAAAGGCTGTTTCAGAGTAAAAGTTAATTTGGTAGGATAGCCTAAATCTGTACTGGTTCCACCAGTTGAAAGGCTCAACCACAACCTTAATCATCCTCAGAAGTGAGTGGATGACTTCCTGACAGTTTTTTTTTTTTAAACTTTGATTTCAGTGTGTAGAGAAAGAAAAAGAAACTTCCACTCCATTTTCTTTACATATTCCATTTTATATACAAATCAATGTCTCCAAAGTGTTATATGAGCTGATTTGTTCAAGAAAGATAGAATGACCTCATAACAAAAAAAAGAAAGCCAGAAAAACCCACACACAAGGAGCCACACAGTCATTCTAATCCAGCCACCAGATACTGCTTTATTCCTGCATGTATCAGAGATCAGACAGCTTTATCATGTCCCCCGCCCCCATCAAGCTCTTTGTCACTGAATCAGCCAGAGTAGCTAAAGATTCATGTCCTACTGTTTCAGGAATCCTGTCGGTGTGGGACGACATATTAAGAGGGTCTGTTGACTGCTATGGGGGGGCCTGATGTTTGCTGTATAGATGTTACACACTGATACCAGCTCTATCACTGTCTGCTGTGTGTGTGTGTGTGTGTGTGTGTGTGTGTGTGTGTGTGTGTCTCAACTCTGATGATTTTTCCCCTTAAAAGCCCAGAAGTCAGACAAGATATTTTTACACACTGTCACACAGAGTCAATGTCTGGTTATATTGTGCTTATCATGTGCCAAATATTCAAAAACCAAGAGGCCATATTTTTGATTCCACAGGAATACATCAAGTGGAATGATTGGAAAGATAGATGTCTTGTGTATCATATTATGCTAATTTCCTGTAACTGAGCCTGTCATATTTCGTATCTTTGGAAACTTAGGGATCATGGCTAGAATTTGAAATAAGGTTTAGAGGGTTGGCTGTGCAACATGTCCAGTGAGTTGGAGGGATTAAGAGAAGTAAGAACCTCTTCTTACTCCTATTAATCCCTCCAGTTTGGGTGTAAACTTTGCATTTACAGTATGTCACATAGAAAATGACAAATTTCTTTATATTCAACCAATTAAACTTGATGTTTTCCAGTGCATTTATATATATGGAAATAACACACACACACACACACAACAGACACCGACAAAAATAGATTTAGCAAATTAAGTGGACTTGTCCCCGAAATGTAGTACTTCCACCAAGGATGATGAGAACAGTAACTTTAGAGTGGGAAACTGGTGAACTTGTCTCATTAAGTTACCATAAAATAACACTACAGGGCCAAAAACAGGGTGTTTCTTCCCACACACTCCATTCAACTTGTTTCTGATTTCAGATCAGCAGAAAATTGTGGTTTCGCCGCCCAGCGAAAGCTGGAACTTTGACATTTTCCATGGTTTGAAAAGAGTGTGTGAGTCATATTCATTTTCAATATGGTTTTGATTGTGGTAAATATTAAGTGCCATCCCTGAGAGCAACAAGAGAATCAATCCGCTAAGCTGATTCTCTCTCTCTCTCTCTCTCTCTCTCTCTCTCTCTCTCTCATATCAACCTTACGCCATGATTTGGTTTTTATATTGGTATTCAATCTGGAAAACTCACAGCACTATAAACAATTCCAAGAAGATCTTATTATTTTCTTAGAACATCCTTACTCAGGTGCTGGCAAAAAGGAACCCAGTTTGAAAAGCCCTTCTGCTCAATATGGATATGTGGATTACTTTGTGACTTTTGGAATCTGTGATGGCAGATTTTATTTCATACAGTGTCTTCTCACTGAAGTTGTTGAGCAATAAGAGAGACTACTGCTCCTTTCCTTCCTCCCAGTGGATATTTTGCAATATGCTCACTGTAGCTCTGTTTAACTCCCACCAAAACTCCACTCCTGTCCTCTAGTACAATTGTCCTCATTTAGATAGTGCTGATTTCTCTGTAGCCCAGCAATGAACACAACAAGGATGCTCACAGCCAATTAGCAGGTGTGATTTAAAAAACAAAAAAAAACAAACAAAAAAAAAAAAGCTCTGTTCAACTGATAATACAACAACTACGTGGAAAAACTATCAATGTACATCTGGAGCTGACATGTTCCTTTGAGATAAAACTTGTCGGCATTGAGGTACATAACTGTAATACACCAACCAAAATGTGCCAGACAACATCACATCGTAGTCTTGGCTCACTGCTCGCAAAAATGCATATGGTGCTAATATTGTTACAGTTAGTTATTATTTAAACTGACAGGACTTGGAGTGTGTTTAGTGTGTGTTTATCATTTGAGCTGGCTCATGGTCCAAATGTGCTTTTATTTGCATAGTCCGTTTCAGAATTCTTATCCAATGTGCAATTCATGGAAAATTCTGCAATATTTTTCTGCTTTCTACTTGACTGAATTCAGACCTGTTCATCTGATACTTTGAGCTAAGAAAAGCAAAGGGAAAAGAAATTTAAGCACTTTACACTTAGCACCTGTGATACCATTTTGAGCCACTAGAGGTCAACCTAAGCTCATGCATCCACAAATAATTTGGCAGGCAAAGTAAGATTTATTTGTATAGCCCGGGATCACATACAATGTCTCAAAGGGTTTTACTGGCCCACACAGCAGCAGTTCCCAACTCAGTCCAAGCTCTTTAAGAAGACAAGAAAAACTCCCTTAAAACATTAGCATGTAAAGGAAAAATGTGAAGAAACCTCACGAGAGGCAAATCAAAGAATATTCCCTCTCTCCTGTAGTTGAGGAAGCAGGCAATTACAATACAAGAAGAGAGATTTAACAATAAAGGAAGACAGATAGTATAACAGCCATGATCCAGCAACAGGATTTTAAGTCTGCAATGATGAACTTGACTATGAGCTCCAGAGGCTCCTATGTTTTGACTTCCCTATAGACAGCTGCAGGGAAAAAGACAAATCTCTCCTTCAGGGATCAATATTGTATCCAAGACCACCATCCATGCTGGGGATCATCACTCATCTTTGGCATGCTTTTTGTCTTTACCACAAAATCTGTGCCAAGGGCCTCTTTCAAAATGAGGGCCAGGAATACTCTTGAGGGCCATTCAATTCCCAAAGTCCACCACTCCAGCACAGGCTGCAGGTTAGCATCATTTTAATCAGTCCACAGTGATGTGGCAGGCCACTCATACTGACAGTCCACCGGCAGCTGGGGTCCCTGTGGTGAGTGCTGTGGCCAGGCTTTGACAGAGAATCAGAAATGACCTCGCTATATTATTTCCTTTGAGTTACTACCCGGGACCACAGCGTAAAAGCCACTAGGGGAATATGCCTGGGATCCAGAGCTATGATGAAGATGGGTCATCTCAGACTATCAGCATCTGGCTTTATGGCTGTATCTGTCACCATTATGTACTGCTATTCCTGGTTGTGTTTGATTGATAGAAAGGAAAGTTGGGAGTTTTGGTATTTTGGAGAAAATTTCTTCCTCTTATCACTGAAAAGCAAAATGACACCACATGTAAAAATCAACATCAAACTCCATCTTTATCCACATATGTCAGAAACACTTAGTCCCCTCATGAATCCATTATGCTTTATTGATCCACTGTATTAAAGCAAAACCAATCATAAAGGGGAAACTGATCTGGATTGTACAAAAGTATTTTGTCATTTTGTCATTCAGTGACATTAAAAAATTTACAGCGGCCATCTATCATCATCTATCAATATTGATGCTTTATTGATCCATGCTCCCTGTCCACATTCTTCATTCTGGGAGGACAGAGGTCAAGGGTAGCTATAGAACAGTACCTTAGAACCTGGTTGGAATTGAAGACTTTAGCAGGAAGCTAATTTCTGACAGAGCTTAATTTAAATCAAGGCCTTTGCAATTATGGTAATCAGATTAAAAAAAAAAAAAAAAATTTAAAACATGTTTGGACTTTGATTATTTTGACCATTTAAACAACCAACTAATCAAAAAAAACAAACAAACCAATAGCTTAAATGATAATAAAAACTAATCATTTGTTGCTGTCCCAGGCTGTCTAACGTCTATGAGACAAGGAATGCAACCTCTGAATGACCGGAATGAAAAGATCTCTCAAACAAGCAGAAGAGCCTCAGTATGACAGTGACAGGACTTAGATTATGCATTGCCACAGAGTTTCTGCTCCAAGGACTGAGAGACAGTGAAGCATTCTAATTAGGGCCTATCTTACAGACAGGGAAATGAAACGAGGAGGCTGTTGAGAATTATTCCTCGAAAAAAAATAACTGTATGTCAAAATTTTTTTATGTAGACTAAGGAAACTGATGGCATTTGAATAAAAACAAATGTCATGTCTACACTAGTCTGACTAAATCTGAAACACTCTTCTTATGTGTATGAACAACTTTTCTCCACATTCACGTTTTCAGGTAATTTTTGAGAAAAGTTTGCAATCCACTCTGAAAAGCCACAACAGTAGGAAGGCAGCTAAATCTCTAATTCTTTGTTTCTTTGCAGTAAATCACAGCTCATACATGTAACATGTTAACCACGGCAAACAGTCGCCTCTGTGCTCCTGCACTGAGGCTGAGAATTTGGCTTCAGCGCTCCAGCCGTGTCTGTGAAGTCAAGTCATCAGTTTAAAAAAGCTTAGTTTTATCTGTCTTCACTGCAAAGTGACAGACATTTTCAGATTCATCTCTCTATAGGATTCTTCAAAAGCTGTATTATTGCTGTTAAAAATGGAAATGAAAAGATGTTTACAAATCTAGCTTAATTCTGTCTATTATGTGCATTCACATTGAAAAGTATTTGTTATGCAGATTGCTTTTCATATTATTACTTTGTGTATCTTGACCATACAGATTTTGAGGGAAGCATGTACAGTAGCTACAATCTTATAAAGTTTATTGCTAATATGGTGGTACCTTTCTTTACAGTAAGGTAGAGCTGACACTGCAAGTAAATACTACACACACAAACCAGTGACAGAGGAAAAGAAAGAACTTTATCTGACAAAACTTTACAGGGTTCAACCGCAAACTGGTACTAAGCATTACATCCTGCATCTGGGTGACAAGTTCTCAGACCCGGTGAAACTACAGAAGACTTCAAATCAGAATTTTTAATACCTGTTTCTCACCTACTCATCCATCAGCACATAGTGGCATGTCTGGCATGAACAGAAGGGATGTGATCACACAACCTAAATCCAAGCAGCAACTTTGTGATTCACAGTGACCTACACTGGGTGAGATAATTTCAGGGATGTAAGCACTCTACTAAAACAGTTTGTGCACCTCAGTGGAGCACATAAGTTCCTGCATTACTCACCCAGCTCACCTATTACATTAGTTAGTACTGTATGTGTCTACAGGCCTGATGCGCTTATGCAACATTTTCCTCCCTTTTAAACAATTTCGCTATCAAAAGGAAGTGCAAGAGCTTTTGTCCATTTGAGAGGAAAAAAAAAAAAAAAAAANAAAAAAAAAAAAAAAAAACATCTTGTGACTGAACTGCTTTCTAGCCGGTAAAGAAATTTCTCTGTCTTGTCTCTTAATGAATTTCTCCCTGTACGCTGGTTGAATATTCAATGTGTTAAGTGTTGAGAGAACCTCTTTCCTTTCGATGCTGAAAAGCCGACACAAAGATCTGACATTTAGCACTGAAGTGTTAAATAGTTTGGCATTTTGTCTCTGTTATAAAACTCTATTGTGGCTGTACTTGAAAGGCTGACATGATATTTAACCATGATATTTTATCTGTGGGATAAAATAAAAAATAAAAAAAATACCTTGTTGTGTTTACTTTAATCATAACCACGACAGCTACCACACACAAAACTCCAGCCTTTAGCCTAACCATAACCTAATCCTGATTCTAAGATTAACTCTAAATCTAACACACTAAAACCTTATGAGGATAGTTGATATCCCTACAACCTGCGAAATGCCCAATACACTCAGACACACAGAAAAAGCCTTTTCTGGTGTGTGTGTGTGTGGGGGGGAGTGGGGGGACAGAAAAACAGTGTCTCGCACACAAACCGGGAATCTGCTGATAAACACTGAGGACTTGTGTGCTGCCTGTCATATGCACTGCAACTGCAAACCCTTTCATGCTGCTACTTTACATTCTCTCTCACACACATACACACACTTTGTGTCTGTGTGTAGGCAGATGTGAGTGCATATGTGACATTACCCAGAAGCTCCATGGCATCGTCCTCATCCTCCATCTCCTCCTCTACGATGGAAGGAGCATGGCTATTAACCGAGTCAAAGGAGTCCTGGGACAACATGGCTGCCAGGAGCTTCTTGTGATGCTGCTGTTGCTCCTTCAGGCCTTTGCTCTTCGTTTCCATCTTTAGGCTAAGGGAGGTACATAGAAGAGGAGTTAGCTCTTGCGAAGGAGGAACTCAAAGACATTTCTACTCTTATACAACATGAAGTTGCCATTTTTTCACCTTTCTTAAAATGTGATTACATGACATAATTACCATGTTCCTAATATCACTTCTGTCATTGTAGTCCATCAGGCTGTATCACAGCAACCTCAGGCTTTCCAGCTACACTTGCCTTTAAGTGTGTCTCGCTGTGGGCTGCACTCGGAAGCGATTCCACAGTTGTTAGGGACAAAATACCACACAATCATTGCTAATGCCATGCAGGTGCAGTACACCTTATAAATGGCCAGCAGGAAAGAGATAAGAAAGGATAATTGTTGAGGCGAGCAACAAAGCCATACTTGTGCCTTTAGCCACAAACCATTAGCAGTCGTATTAGAAGGCATAGGGTCAAAAGGGGGCTACTACAGATACAACTGTGTTCTGAGCCTGGGAGGTAATGGGAGGAATATGAGGTACCTGAATGTATATACGCTTTATTCATGAAAGATCTTTTTCAAATGTTTTTGATTGAAAAGACATTTGAATAGGGAGAAATCTGATAGTTTATTCTCCAATTTGTCTGTTTCTCAGGTTAAAAAAAAAAAAAAAAAAAAAGCTCAAACTTCCAGAAGGGCTGAAAAATCAGCAAATAATGCCTACACAGATAACAAAATGCATTATACTGGCTGACTTCTGCATTACCTCTATTAGAAAAATTAATTTGCATATCTTTATGGCTAAGAATGTGGATTAGAGGGGAAGAAGAGGATTAATTTGATATAATCTCAGTTTAATAGCAGATAATGGGGAGTGGTCATAAGCAGAAAAGATACTTCTTCATACTCTTTTTATGGTATTTCTATGGTAATTATAGGTCTGCCAGTATGGGAAAGGCAAGCTGATTTGAATCCATGCATAATGTTACGTTCTACTTCCATAACTGTTTTCTCCATCAATTCCTTCTCTCATGAAAGGATGAAGAACATCTCTCCGTGGTTGTAGTCTTCATAGGAATGCAGTTCACACATTAAGTTGAAAATCTCTATGCAATTCCCATTGAGGGTCAAATACAGAATTTAAATAAACTGGGTGCGTTGGTATCTTGCAGTTTTTTGACCATTTTTATAGAGTGGCAGTTCACAAAACATACTCCCACCAATTTAGCAATTAATCTTTACTGTATGTGTCAGAGAGAGAGAGAATATTATAGGCTTATATCTTCTAAAACTGTGGTTCTCAAAGTGCATAGGCATACCACTGGTGGTACTTGAAACACCCTGGTGGTTTGCCTGTGTGCTTTTACAGTCATTGGCAAATAAGATGAGTTTCAATAATAATTTCTTGAAGTTGAATTATCTCCTTTGAAGAATTACAGATTTGATGAAAATAGGCACCTTGTGAGTACATGTGTTCTACAAAACCGTTTCACACTGATACTGTAAATTTCTCAACCACCACTGTTCTAAAAAAGTCTCGCTATGCCCAGTTTACAAAAAAAATGTACCAAGAAGCTAAAAAGCTAGTTGTCTTTCTTCTTGTTCAGTATTATCTTTGTCCGTTGTATGTACTGTACAATAAGTAACAATGTGAATACTAAGGCAGAATATAAGGTGTAATGGGAAATTGAGGAAAGAGAGAAAGAATAAATTAAAGAGAAATGGCATAGACAAGACATGAGATAAAAATGAAACATTTCACTTGAGAAAATGTGTCAAAATAAGCCATTTCCTTGAAAATAATTCTTCCACTGATGCATCTGATTTTCCATGTGTCTCTTGCAATTCTCCTAGATTCTGAAGCCAAGCATACAGAATCAACTGTCAGAGCTCCTTCTAGTCCTCTGTGACGTGGAAGATTGACATGAAAACAAATAAATTTTTAGACTGGTGTGAAAAAGGGAGTCAGATAAAAGAAAAAAAATGTGAGGAAACTTGTCTGGATGTTTACTGGCACTAGAGCTGAGATGGGTTTTAGGACAGACAGTGGAGAGGGCAGCATTGCTCTTAGCCAGTTTTCCATTTGCTCAGAGTGGTATTTATAATAACTCCTTTAAATACAAATTATAACCATTTATACTGTAAACCTAAACAAAGACTACATTACATCTTAAATTCACCGTTTCTGATACTTGCAGCTTGGCCAGAAAACCGCTCAGAGGGAAAGAAACTGATCTGAATCCCAAAAGAGAATCCAAAGTGGGAGAAAGTTTCCAGCAAAAGTAATTAAGAGACTATATAAGTGATCTATCAGAAGTGCCAATTAATCCTCCTGTTAATAAGAAGGAATTCTGATTATTTTGAGATGCTGCCCCTTCCCAAACACGCAGGGCATAGCACAGCAGCGAATATCTCCAACACACACACACACACAGAGCTCATCAGTAAGCCCACACGTATCCCTATCTCCCAGCTCAGGTTCCTAACTAAATGATTTCTCCCTATAATCCACCCATACAGTAACCGAATGAGATTAACTCTGCGTGTATGGCAGCTCAGGCCCGCGCATGATTTATGGTTTTATATCCGATCCTCCTCTAATTAGTCACATCAGTGTTACCCTGCGTGTGACACACAGAGACACAAACACATTTACATTACAACACACACTGGCATTAACATCTGGCAGGAAATTTAGAGAAGAGTTAAGCTATTTGGAACCCGAACAGTTTTGCAAACATGGAACAAAACACATATTGTTGTAGACCATCTTAGAAAAACAAGCACAACAATGTCTCTGGCCTTGAGCAGAAATGAGTTTGGCTTTAATTAAAAACTGAGTTGAAGCATGTTTGATGGTACCTTTGGAATGAGGCTAGCAAAGCCATTCAGAGAGGCATTCTTCAGGCAGCAGGAGCTACATTTACAAGAGCCAACATTATCTTTGCGACATTTGAGCTTTGTCATTTAAAAGCACAAAGAAGTACATGGATGCACATTTGTGAACAGATGTACACAGACACTCATACATGTTGCATATATCAGGTCCTGGACAACCATCCATCTCTATAACCAGGAGGGGCTGGAACCTATCCCAGCGTTCAATGGACACCTTGGACAGGTCTCCAGTCTATCATAAGGCTAATACACACATTTAGAGTTTCAGGTTCGCCTAATCTGCATGGCTTTTGACTGTGAGAGGAAAGCGGAGCACCTACAGCAAAATCCACACGGACATGGGAGAGAACATGCAAACTCCAGACAGAAAGGCACATTTGAATCCAGAGCTGGATTCAAATGACTTTCTTGCTGTGAGGTGACCATCAAGTTTCCCAAAACCAGCACAATCCAATGCAATTTAACACAATAGCCCTCTGACAGATGATTTTTTTTTTTACTATTAGTATTAAATTGTATAATGATTAAAAATTTTCAATGTGTGGTGGTCTTCTACTAGGCAGTGTTTTAGTGAGAGGTGTTTGTAATACTCTGTCCTCCTCCTCGTGAATGTACAGAATACTATAAACACCTTTCAGTATAATGTAGTCCACTAGCACCACCACTAAATATAGAATGCATGCATTACCCACCTCCCAGCAGGACTGTTGGCTCCGCTCCCCCACACTTCAGTCTTGGCCCGAGGGACGGGGGGATGCAGCATCTCAGCAGCCAGCGGGTCTGCATCCTCTTCCTCCCGGCCAACCCACTCCCCCACCACCCGAGGGCGCAGCATGGAGTTATAGCCTCCCAAGTTCTTAAAGAGTGATAGAAGATGAATAACAGGAGAAGAGTGTGAGGGGACTGCAATAAAACTTTATCTTGACACTATACACTTTCAAATCTAAGAAAACACTCCCACAAGCAGTGGAGATGTAACAAAGAGATTTTATGCCTCTCCCTCATGATAACAGTGGTGTGTTGTTAGGGAGGGAAAGGAGGTTTTAAAAGCAGCACAGTTTTGTCTGAGACCTGTCTCCCAAAGCCAACCGGCACACATTTACAACCCTGCTCAGAACAAAAGATGTTAGACGTGTCTGCTTGTCTTTGACTAAATCCAGGATCAGAGCAGGTGTTTTGTATTCATTCCCTGTCCCATTCTGAAGAAAAGAAGGAAAATCTCTGGGCACTGAGCCAAGGACATGGACATGTACTGCTACATAGAGCAAGAAGTGAGGTCCTTGTCAAAACATGCTGTGTATCTCGTCCAGACCATCATTCCTAAAATGTTCAGCGCATCTCCAGTCTGGCCGGACGTTGCACTTTGGTGCCGAGGAAGATTTGGGGCTGTGTCTTTTGGACAAAGACACAGCCCAGACAAGGTTTGTGTGAAAGATACTGGAGCAGCATGGGAGAGGAAGAGGCAGATGGAGGAAATATTTACTGAAGTATCACTCTCACGTATCACTCCCATGAGATAGTAGTTTATCACCAGACAGAGAGCCATGCTGCTCTGTCAACCCAGAAAAGTTAGGAAACATGGTATTTATGTGACGTAATGTAGCATGAGCGATGTTGCAGAGTGAAAAGTGACAGAACCATATTTCCACATAACTGTAATGTCAGTATGTAGGAAGTTAATAAATGTGGCTAATATCTACCTGGCCAAGCTCATCAGAAATGGCAATGCCTGCAGAGAGGAGAGAGGAAATAGATTAAAGCATAGATAAGCATTTAATACAGTTTAAAATTCCAGGTTAGACTTCTTCTGAGTTTAGTGATTTGTATAATTGTTTTTTTTTTTTCTTCAAGCGTTTACAGAAAAGGCTGTGGTTTTGCTTTGTGTTGAGATGTATTAAACGCTGTGCTCAGTGTCACCACTCACTTCGCGACAGGCTCTCCAAGGCCTTTCCCAGCTTCTTGCTCTCTTGCAAGATGTGGCTGAGCTCATCAAAGTCCCGGCTGTCCCTCCAATCCCAGGATGGGCACTCGATCGACCGTGGAACTACACATCCCAAACAGAAACACAAATAAAGACACAAACCTACAGTTTCCTGTTAGATCTCCAGAAACCAACAGAATCTGAATTTTGTATGACTACACCACCATACTGTAATCTGAAAGCCACAGTTTTAAAGAAAAAGGTGAATATTTTGATGCACTATTCATCCAAACAGAACATTGTGATAAACTGCAGGACAGAGTAGAGGAAATACTGGCAGAAAAGTCAACATGTTCTTCCAGAAGCACAGCCCTCCTTGGCTCCAGGCCAGGGGACGGTGTCTGTCATTCCGTTTGATTAACATTCAAATGAACTCAAACAGGAACAGGAAATGACCCACATACTGGATGAAATTCTACCCATGACCTCTAGCGGGCTCCCTCAGCCCCTGTTTGATGGTTAATTCATAAAATGCAGAATACAGAGACATTATTCACAAATGGAGGAAGAGGGATTCTTATATAAAGATATCATTTTAAGTTCATCCATATCTAATGTTCTGCTCAGTTTACATGAAATAAGGATAGTATAAGCCTGTATGATATCTGTATAAATGTGTTGACTAACATATAATGTAAAGGATTTTAGAATGTATTTCAATATACTTTATGCATAGATTCATGCATAGTAAATTTATGTTTGAACAAGTGTCCTGACAGGTGCAGAACAGAAGCATCACATTTCTGTTTGCATCTGTGCACTTACACCAACTGAGTAAATTTGACAGTACTGTTGCAACAATCCATTTCCCTCTGCTTGTCATCATAACAACCGTAAACAAACAAACACCTCTGCCAAAGACTGACTAGAGAAAAGTCTTTACCCTGTTGTGTATGTTGTGTTGCTGCTGCAAAGGGCTGATCTGTGGCTTAACAGCTTAGATTAGGGTTAAAGAATCAATTTCTGCAGGAGCTGCCCGTTAAAGCATCAGTCATATTGAAAGCCAGATGTACACAGCAGGCTGTCGTGTAATAGCAAGGGATTCATTGTTATCAGCACATTAGCTTCCATGTTTTTTATGACAGGTCTGTTATTCTTGCTGCAATGCAATTCTCCTGATGTAAAACTTTCATGAGCTTCCCACACAAAACACCTATGTATGTATTTTTAATATGATCTGAATTAGATTGGGCTTTAAAGATTTCTTATTCTAAAGGGCAGCAGGAAGTTTGCTAACATTCTTCACTCCACATCTGCATGTATCTGTGTCTTTGTGTTCAGTTTTCATTCTCACTTTTCTTTAACACGCGCTCCACCATTTCCTCTTCATTGTGAGCAATGCACTGACCACAGCTTGAAATAGATGTAGTCTGGCAGAGACAGAGCTCCATGTTGAATTATTGAAGCAGTTTCTGCCTCTGGGCTATCTGCTCACACCCCATTTCACCAAACCTCATAGTCTAAAGTGTTCATGCTAACATCATAGCTTCAGTAAGGCATTTTATTTCAGAAAGTACCAAAACTAAAATAATTACCACAAAACTTTTATAATCTGCATGTACTCGGCATGAACACGAACAATTCATCTCCAGAATGTGTAGTAGTGCAGCAGCAGCACAGCAAGTGAATATAATGTGGCATTTCTAATGAACTACTCTGCAGGGCCATAACTGGAAGGAGGCCACAGGACTACACACTGTGACTAACTTTAATTAGATGTAATTATATTAAATTTAAAATGGAGATTAAAGTCAATGGGGTGTGTAATTGGGATACAACAGGTATCAAAATTGTGATACTTTACATTTTAAAATAGTAGGTGCATGAATACAATCTATTCTGTATATGCTGTAAAGTGGTTATTTAAGTAGGTGAATAAATCACCAGATTATGTAACATTGCAATACACCACTTTTACATTGCATTAAAATGGCAAAACAATTTTATCATAGGTCAGTTATGACTAGTTGCTTACCTAATTACATTAAAAATCAACAATAAAAACAAAAATGCAAAGAACTATGTGAAATTTCAAAAAGAAATGCAGGAGCTCACGTGACTTGGACTCTGGTGAAGGAGGAGAGATGCTGGACACAGCCAGGTCACTCTTGGATTTCTTCGGCTTCTTCGGGTGAATCTGCCACGGCTTCTCATAGCTGCTGTGCTCCCTTCGAGGATTTTTGCTTTCTGCTGGGAGTCAAAGTCACAATATTACTGTGATTTCCTGTTGAGCAATTGCATTTGAAGCTTACTGCAAAGCTCACTTGTCTGTGTGTGTATGAAGAGAGGAATATCAACAAATACAAATGTGTAATTGTGTTTCTGCATACGTGTGTGTTGTGACCTACCTGCAGAACTCTGTGCCCACAGTGCTGCAGAGCCTGACAGAGCTCTGTGCAGTTTGCCTGGGCTGTCTTGTTTCGTCTGCAGATGATCAATGAGAAAAGGGATTGGATGGTCTGGAGTCTCAGTTATCAATTTGGTCATCAATTCCTACAGGAGCAGAGTAAAGCGGAGAGTAGTCAGAACGTAGAGAGACTGAAAAATGTAATTGCTGGCATCTGAGGCAT
Organism: Lucifuga dentata; assembly: GCA_014773175.1. Taxonomy (NCBI): domain Eukaryota; kingdom Metazoa; phylum Chordata; class Actinopteri; order Ophidiiformes; family Bythitidae; genus Lucifuga; species Lucifuga dentata. The sequence goes on from VXCM01000164.1 coordinate 139,909, forward strand.
TGTGCATTATGGAAAAAAGGACAAACAGAAAGACAGAAGACAAAGGTTTATTGATAGGTTCTCTTGTCTGATATCGCTGTGGGGACTCATTATCCAAAAATGAGCAGAGAACTGAGCGACACCAAATAATTCCCTCTGAGATTTTAATCATCTTTACGCATTAATAACTTAATAATCTAGTTAACAATGCAGGGAAGGAGGGATAGTGTGCAAGAAGCAGTGGGAAAGTTAATTGTACTGTGTAGAGAGATGAGACACTGAGGTACTGAGAAAGAGTAATAGAGAAAAGGGAATTAAAAAAAGAGAGAGAGAGAGAGAAAAATAGTGCCAGACAAAAGAAAGAGGGAAAGCAGATAAAAAGGTCTCAGTAACAGGTGCTGGGGGTTAGAGGTCGCATCCCACACGGCGTGCTAATTTAAAAACCCTCAAATGCATGATGGGAATTCAGCATCAATGTGCCAATCATGTCATATCTAATCATACCCCAGCTCTGCACTAAGCCAACTAGAGCAGAGCATTGGGTACATAGTCATACTAATAACAAAATTTTTCATTGAATAGTACACAAAAGACTAATCTATTTGAGAACCTCCTGTATATATGGGCAATAATGTTCCTCTATGTGGCTTTATTAGAGCTGCAGAGGAGAACAGGCGGCATTGCTCCCAGTTCCCACAGCCCCTCTGAAGCCTAATGATGTATGAAAAATGAATTGTGCATATGTCTGAACTGTGTGTGTGTGTGTGTTATGGCATGAGACTGAACTCTGACCAGTTTATTCAGCAACAAAAGTGAGTCGGACTTCAGAATGATAACTGAAAAAACACAGAGAGCCACTAGCGGACTGCAGTAATGTGGTACTGTATATACACAATACTGTATGTGAGAGAGAGTGGGTGTGTGTGTAAGTGTGTAACATATTAGTCACTAACAACCCAGTAAGAAGACATGATGACATTTGACTGTCTTCTGCTGCTTATGTGCTTTACGTGAAATCAGACAAACTTAACAGAACTGCACAGGAGGTTTGAATGAAGACTGGCATAAGCAAGACCAAACTAATCAGCACTGGGGAAGCCCTGAGCCGCACAATTAAAGCTAATAATCAAGACCTACAATCAGTTTACCACTTCATCTATCTAGGCAGCATGATCAACATGCAGGAAGGAACTGATGCAGACACAAAACCCGCAAAAATAAAGCAAGACATACTTTTACGATGCTAAAACCAATCTGGAAATCATCAACTATAACCCTGAAAAAATAATTTAGCTCTTAAACTCAAATGTAAAATCAGTGTTGCTATCTGGGCCAGAATATTGGTAAGTAACACCTAATTAGACAAAAATCATTTACACGTTTACCCATAAGTGCCTACTCATGATCAGATGTCCAGAAAGGATATCAAATACAGACCTCATGATAAAAATGGCAGAGAGAATATGGAGATGAATAGGACATGTGCTAAGATGGGAAGACACAATGCCAAAATAGCACTAGTCTGGACACCGGAGGGAAAAGAAAAGGAGGACCGAAGCAGACGAGGATGGTGGAGTGGAATTTGGGCAAAGGCATAAAAGATGGTGAGGCACAGAGCCTATTGGAGACATAATGTGCTCAATGGCACCAAAAGGACTGAAAAAGAAGAAGCATGCACATATTGTGTGTGTTGGAGGTGCTGGGGGGGGGGGGGNGGGGTAAAAATGAGCCTGGCTGTGTGTGTTACAGCTGCTCTGCCTTGGCTGCGCTGTGTGTGCTCGGAAAGCTAATCAGGTAATTGGCCAGGGGACATTCCAGCCCAGCCTGTGTGTCTACAGCAGTTCTGACAGCAAACAGCATGCGAATGAACAAATAGGAATCAGACTTCAGAGAGACAAAGCAAAAGACAGGAGAAGACACTCTGCCCTGCCTTTAAGGTCCACAAGCCCTTCAGACAGCAGCGATGATTTATTACACAGCACACTAGGAGTTTAGTAAAGCATTTCTTCACATCTGCAGTAGGTTTCTGTGACCTGCATCTAACAATTATTAACTACTAACGATTCTGCGATGTAAAAGTTGTAATTACTACGTCGTAGCTCCTGCAGGTAATTTAACTAACCAAGCAACAGGGGGTCTATAAATGAAGGTTGTAATTTGGTAGATTATTCAGGAAGCTAAACTAGCAGAACTCTGTTAAATACCCCAGGGTTTCCAAGTCTTAATAGTTTCGTGGGGAAGGAATGGATGTGCAGTGTGTGGATGAGTGCCGAGTGGGTTTTTTTTTCCTGATTATGTTTCCCTGAGGAAGCCACACACATACACACACAGATGGAAGCATGAAGAACTACAAAGAGAGAAGGACATGTGGGTATATCTGCATTCTGCCCACGTCTGTACTGTACGGCACTCGTGTGTGCCAACATATATTGATTACACATCCTGCAGAGTGTTTTGCATCCAGTATGACAAAAGCTGCTGATTGAGCTAATGCTCTCCAGTACTTCCATGTCCTTCACATCTACAATAACATCATGAGAAGGTCGTGAGACATACTATAAAGTAACAGATCAACCATATCTACAAGGCTATGTATACATTACATAAGTCACAAGGTAACCGTATCTGACGCTTTCACTTTCTATGATAATGAGGCTCTTTAAATAACACCAGTCCTGTTTCGTGAGCCAAAGCCGTTTGTCTGGTAATCACATTTGTTTTTGGCTGGAACTGCAGTCAAATGTAGATTCAAATTTGGATCAACATCTTCATACACAAGTTGAATTCAATGCTTTTTGGCTTGGATCAACAAAAAATTCCAGAACATTTGTTTATGTGTATGAGAAAGAAAGAGATACACCAATAGTTGGCCAAAAGTGGCGGTGAGTAACCATGATGGAAAGTAACCAAGTACATTTATTCAAGTATTGCATTCAAGTACAATTTTGAGGCATTTGTACTTCATTTTTTCCTACGTTCTTCTCCTCCACTACATTTTGGAGGGAAATATTGTACTTTTGCTCAATTACATTTAGCTGATGGCTGTAGTAGTTAGCAATTTTGCAGATGAAGACGTCACATTAGCATTAGCCACTGGAATTGGTAGGGTTACTGCTATAATTTCATTTCACATTTATTGTCTTTATATGATGATTTATGACTTTACAATTATGTAAAATGTTCTAAATCGCTGAAGACCAAGAATTTTACTTGTAATGGGGCATTTTTTCCTATTTACTTAAAGAATTTGAGGATTTCTTCCACCACGGTCAGTACCTGCATGTTTGTACTGCAGACATATGGTCCATATCAGTGCATACTATCTGTTGTTGGGTGAGATTTCTCTGTAGCCACAAGCAGTTTGATTTGGTGGCAGTAAGAGAGGAGGCTGTCAGCCAGCCAAGAGACACCCATGTCCTTGGCAGCTCTCAAGGACTCCCTCTGGGGACAATGACAATCCTGACTTTCTCATGGTGCTCTCGGCATCTCTGCAACCTAAACAAAATCAACAAAGTGAACACAGGAAGTAGCACAAAAGGGGTTTTGAAGGTCATACCTGGGAGGTGGATGGAAGGACAGAGGGAGAAATCCAGTAATAGGAGACTTTCTTTTCAAGTTAAACACTAAATCTTCCAGACCTCAGGGGTGCTTTTCTATTCCAGACCCCTTCACTCAGCAAGCGAAAAAGACAAATTTAGCCAGTGGGAATCAAATAAGAAAAGTGTGTGTACATGAAAAATGTGAAGTGAAATAGATATGACAGAGTTAATGCCACTACATAAGTTCTGCCATTAGAGTGGTTTTACTTAGACCTTACTCCCTTTTTTTTCCTGTCACCCCAAGAGCTGCTGAATTTCCACCTAAGCAGTTGTGGTCTCCTGGTGGGCTGTTTGAGCTATGGATGTCTAGATGAGAGGAGACACTGAGCCACTTCCACACATCATTAAATTTCTATGATATTCCTGTACAGCAGCACAGCCTCCCACAAAGACAGATAAGACATTCTGTGTGCTTATAAGTAAGTGAGCTTGTGTGTGTGTAGGATCAATCAAAGAAACTCCAAATTTGTGGTTCTAATTAGCTAAAACAAGATAATCTCCTTTCTTTGACTTTTCTTTGTATGAAAAGGAAAGTTAAAAGCAGCACAAAGCTCTTTCAAGACTCCCAAGAGGTTCCATATCCCTGTCCCTGTCCTAGAGCCTAATGACCGTCAATTTACAGATTTATCAATGAAACAGAGGAACATAAAGTCATATCCCAGGGTATTTAAGGTACTAACTGTGTTCATGTCCAATGAGCTTTATATATAGTAAACTGTATTGGAAAAATGAGAATGATGAATTGATGGGCTAGTTTAGAGAGAGAGAGAGAGAGACCACTGGAAGCGATCCAGACCTTGAATAATCAGACAAGATGGGGAGATCATGCGGAAGAGCAGAACATGGGAGAGACAAAAGCACCTGACCAGATTATGCTATAAGTGGAGAGGATTTTATGTTCTCCACTGAATAGAAATGGGTAATATGGACAAAATTAATAATGCAATAATATAGTATTAACATTTTGATTATCCTGATTCAATGTGTTTTGATATTTACGGAAATATTCCAAAACATTGTTAAAAATTTAACCCTGATACTTGTCCCATTACAGATTTGGTGAAAGCGTGAAACCACATTTTCTCCATGTAGGAATTTTGTCACAATATGAGTATATAGAGGATAAACAATGTTATCATTGACACACACATGAAATAGTTTCTTGTCCTCACTTGCTCATTCCTGCAGCACTGCATGAAGTCTGTCTTCATCAGTCTTCATCACTGCTTCCATATTTTGCAGCTGCACAACTATGGTCTGTTTCTACACCCTGGCAGCATTTACAGCTCAGCTGATTTAATCCAATGTTCTGCAGTGCATTGCACTTTTAACGAATGACACTTAAAAAAAAACAAAAAAAAAAAAAAANAAAAAAAAAAAAACAAGGGACATATTTCATAGAGTACATGCATACATAGGTTACACTTTAAACCTGTAATAACTGATGCTTTTGATAGCAGCATTTCATCGAATGGCTCTGTTGATGTTAAATCCACAAATTATCTCCAAACTCTGCAGCTTGAAGGAAATTTTAGAAACTTCCTCCATTCTTTGGTTTCCAGTCTGCAAACACGCTGCATATTTGCCTTTTAACAGCTGTCACCAAACCTGATATAAAACCATAAGCAGTCATTTCCAGAAAAGCAAGCTCTGATAAACTCACTGTACACTGCCAAAACTCTTAAGATTGAACTCTAAAACTAGCACCTGGACTCAACCGGGATATATTTTGCTGTTCTAAGCTCATCCTGGCAGTCATCATTTCATACAAAATATTATTTTATCCTGTGGTTTTAATCTAATCCTTAAAAGTCACAGTTGTTTAGTATGTTTTAAGTGCGCAGAGTTCTTTAAATAAAGGAATAACAAACATAATGCTGACATTTTCTATGACCTCTGAAGGTTAAGGCACTATGTATATGTATGTATATATACACTGTATATAAGTATAAATCAGGTCATTTTGAAGATTTTTCTTGCCCTCTAGTGGCTAAAAATAAACTATTACTAGTTTACATAACTACTTGTGTTTATTGGTTTATCCACCCACTACAAGATTCCCCTTTTGTTAAAACTTTATTTTCAAAATTTTGGACCCATAATATACCACACACATTCTGGACCCATAATATACCACACGCATACAGTCTAATTCTAAATACATGTGCAATATTAATCTGTCAAGTGGTTATTAGTCACCGTAACTGTCAGGGATGTCCGTAACAAATGATCAGCTCTCACTATTAATACAGAGCAGTGAGCCATTGGGATCCTCAGGCTAAAACAGATCAGATAATTTTATTAGTTTGTACACCAGCTGCAGTCTGTCTCTCTCTCTTTCTGTTTCCCATCCTCTCTTAAATGTGCACACACTCCCATACTGTTACTCCCCACACCTTGAAATCTTCCTCATCTGAGTCTCAACTTTGTGATCTCTCAGTTCTCCTTTGCTTCTCCTCCTCCTCTCCTCTACCTGTACTCCCCAGTGGCTGACTGGGCCTCCGGCTGTGTGTTCAGCTGCCTGTTCTGTAATAATTACTAAGACTGTGCTGAAGGGGCACTGTAATAACCCATGCATGACCTCATGTCTAAGCACTTCTATTATTGATAAGACCATCACACAAAAAGTGGGCATTTACAAAATAAAAAGCAAAAAATGGCAAAATAATGGCTTTGATTAAGAGTGTGACTGTGTTTTCTAATACAATATAATCAGAGACACATTATGACAGTTCAAGTAATCATAAAACTGCTTCTCTGTCATCTGAATTTTGATGGTGTTGACTTCTAAATTTAATTCTACCATCATACCCCAAGATAATAAAATGCAGTTTCAATTTTCACATGGTGCCATACTCAACTGCCAAGGGAAATTGCAATCATTTCCCACAAAATTGATTGTACTGGCATGTAGCATGCCTCCATAGATCTGATTTTTTTTTTTTTTTTCAAAATTAAACTCAGATTGATCATCTTTGTGTTTGGGAGAAGCACTCTGCTGTAACAACTCAATGGCATACAAATGAATGAATGAAAAAAAAAAGCAAGAGCACTATTTTTGCTCAATAATCACTACGGTTTGTAATGATATGGCATAATGTGATCAGCCTGGACATTTACTGAGAGTTGTGCTCTGTAGTACTGGATCAAGTCATGATGATTGAGCGGAGGGAGTGAAATAACAAAGCAAACTATGCTTGAGATAAAATTAACAGGTATATTAATTCAGTGTGTGTTTGTTTAAGTAATATGTATTCCATTAACTTCTTTTAGATACATGATTCAACCTTTTATGTGCTAAATAGGCAATAAACATTCCTCTAAATGTATCTGAGGGGTCAAGGATCCACAAACACTTCAATACAAAGACTCCAGTCAAGAAGACATTTCCTTCCATTTCTATGGAAAATTGAAGAATATAGGTCAGTGACAGATAAAAGTGAAATTCAAATCATGCAGACACTACAGGACAAACTAGTACAATTTCCCTAAAATCCACAAAGTTATGACCAACTAAATGCTGCCTAGTGCAAGAATAGCTCGAACCCAATTACCGTAGCTGCAATAAATTACTTTGTAAGACAGTAGATCAATAGGTCAGTCAGTGCGCGTGTGTCCATGTCCTGCCTGGCTGACCTCCATACAGGACTGTATCCTATAGCTGGAGACCCTGAGGATGGCAGATTAGAAACACTACACATACTACCGAGCAGGTTGAAGTGGACTGAAAGGCATTGAATCACTTGGATTTTTTCCACGTTGATGGATATTCAGCTCCTCAGAGGAAGCTATAAGGCCCGAGTTTAACTTTACCAAACCAAGCAGCAATACCAGGAGTAGGTACAGCACAGCTTACTTATTTAGTGCAGGATATGTGCAGGATAAAACATGCAATCTTCTATAAACAATCAGGCATGCCTCAAATAGCTGCTAAATCTGAGAATTACAATTAAGGGGGAATGGAGGAAAAAAGAATTTGCTTTAGAAAGAACGCACACATTGGCTGGTGATCACAGCAGGTCCTGCGGTGAGACAGACTTATATTCAAGCTATTAAAGTCGCTATAGTAACAGATTTCACAGTGAAAAATGACTCCAATTCTTCCATGAAACATTATACCAGTTCAACATACAAATGTTATACAATTCCAAGATCAATTCTGTGACATTTTTTGGTCTAAGCTGCATTTTCAGGCCCTACTGCAGATGTTCATTGCTCCAAACAGAGCAACTATTGTATATTCCCCAAGACAGGATTGGCAGATCACAGCAGGGAGTACAATAAGAGTGCAATTTATGCTGTAAACCGATGGAGTTGACGACTGTTCCATTTTTAACCTACTGCTTCTGTTACAAAAGTTCTCATGTCACAGCACCTTCATGGCTCTATAAAGAATATAACAAAAGGTCCTTAACATGTGGCCTTTAATGTAGTTCCTACTGCAACAGAGAAAAAGAAAAAAAGCAATGCCACACTGACACTGTTGAGTGACTGGAAAGGATTAGGTGAAGAATATCAATTTACCAAAATGGGCAAGTGGCTGACTATAATCTAGAGAGCAATTACTTCAATTATTATGAAAGGCTGCTTCACTTTCTGGAGAATGTTCCGTCAGTGTTGACTCAGCGTGCCATCTCTGCAAAGCAACCATTTCATTAGCAGGGGGGTAGGGTGGGGGAATCAATTCTCTGGCAATCATAAGCCGTGTTTCATCAGGGTGAGTAAATGAACCCTCACTCGCCTTCGCTGCTAAACAGACGGTTTAATATTGTAGCTGTGTTGTTGGTGTGTGGAAGAAATGATCATGTCTTACAGATGAGATACATCTACATTCTCTACATCTGAGCAAAAAAAAAAAAAAAAAAAAAAAAAAAGAAAATGACAAGGACAATTCCAGCCTGTCTTTTGGATTCTTATAAAGTATTTTTTATTTCCAATTCCATGCATGAGGCTGGAGTTGCTTTGGTATTTCCAGAGTTTTTCAAGAGAAATACCAAGGTAGCAGCTACTTTGTTTCCTCACAAGGCAGGCAGCAGACCCTGGAGATTTGTCATATCCTCCTATTCTCCAGATCTTTTTCACTTCATATAAAATGTCAGTTCCCCCTGCAAAATACTACAATGCAACCTCACAATACATCTTTCAGAGCCTAAATACTTTGGACAGTCCAGCAAGGAACCATGCCTTTACTGGTCAGAATAAAAGGTGTGTTTGGTCCCTTACCGTCACACTCAAGCCAAGCAGTACACAATTACCCTTAAACCTGTACCTTAAAAGCTGGCTGATCTTTGGAATAAAGGTCTTTTTGATCAGAGCCACAAGCAAGTCCCACAAACCACTTGCTTTAATCATCTTATAGTCACATGAAGGAAACATGATTAAATTGTGCTGCTTCCATCAAAAATAAAGGGGAAACAAAGACACGGGAGCTGAGGCGGCAAATAGAGACATGAGAGTTATATACAGAGAGCAAGTGGAGAGAGAAAGGTGGAAAAGGATGGATGGAGAGGGGAAAAACAAACAGAGGAGAGCAGAGAGAGTGAGAGAGCACAGACGGCTATCATTGTGCTGTACACCCTGATGATCAGCTTTCCTGTTTATTGTATGTATGGCAACCAGAAGTCTCTGTCCATGGTGCTGAAACCATCCTCACAACTGCTTACACTCTTTAACATGGTGTGTGTTTAAGGCAAAGCAACATTCAAATGCATGTCATGTGTTTTACAAAGTGCTGATGTTTCAGTTCCTCGCTTCAGTTGGAAATGTAGTAGCGACACACACACGCCTTCCCACCTGTCAGTCTTCTTTAATTGATACTGACAAGCTCACAGATCATCCGTTTCTCAGACAAAAGGCTGTTTAGATGAATGTTTTTCCCTGTTTCTCTATATTCTTCACACCTGTGCTGTCTTGTTTGACAAGAAATCCAAAAGCAAACAATGGATGAAGTCATGCCCTCCCCTGGGCTGCTTTAATGCCACTCTGAGAATACCCTGGGATGAATGGATCCCCGACTGACAGACACGCAGAGAGTCAGCTAGTTATTTTGCAGGAAATTTTACTCTGAAATCTAAATTGCAACTGGTTTCTGTGCCTCAAACTTTAACTAACCGAAGCATTTTTGAGTCAGGTCTCATCTTTTAAAATGTGAGGGATAACCATGAAAATATTGCTTTTCTGTGATGCCTGCACAATTAAGAGCGCACTTTCCATTTACAAACACCAAAGTTCATTAGAATAAATGTCTGGATTTTCCCCAGTTTCACTATTCACCGTATGATTTCTGAAAAACTGCGAGACATGATCCAGTCCAGTACATCCTGAGTTACAGTATGACAGATCACAATACAGCTGTGCAACATTTAACTGCACATGAAAGCGGATTAAAGCATTCTAGTGCAAAGCAATCCTCCCTTTGAAATCAGCATCGCGACTTTTCTAAGTTCTGAGATGCATTTTGCGCTCACCTCAAACAAGGGTCCGATTTTATTCTTTTCCAGGTACGACTGAATTCTTGACTGTTGTGGAGACGCCATGAAGAAATAACTGTTGTGCCTAGTGGGAGCCTTTAACAGGATGAAATCATAAGGTGTGCCGGTGTCATTTGTCCTTCAGGAGGCGTCTCGACGAATAAAAATGTAAAGATGCCACCAAGCAGGCTGCAGCGGAGCCACATTAAGTTATGTCGGGTTGCGTCAAGCGCAGAGCAGCCACTGCACGGTCCGGATCATTGTGGAGAGTCAGCCCGGGACCATCCTCATTCTCATCCTCTGAGCAGTCAGCTTCCCTCTACAAGCCAATGGAAAGCAGCTCTGTGACAGAGATTACAAATCTTCCTCAGCGGCACCGCCACTCCCATTTATCCGCTGCTCTGAGCCCAGCCTTTTCCACACCAGCCCGGTAACTACATCTACCAAATAAACTGTGCAAACACCTGCACTGTCAATATTAACGCATGCGCTGTCCTATAAACGGCATCTAAGAAAAGGCAAAAAGTTGAACAAGTCACCAAGAAGTCAAATTAACATTTCTGCACTTAGCACAGTTAATCAACGCCCAATTCTGGAGCTTTTAGCCTCTTTTAAATCATTCCTTTGGCTGGCTTATCCCTCAAATACAGCTTGATGTAAAACCACAAGCAGCCTTTTACAGCAAATAATCTGTGATAAGCACAATATACATTACCTGTCCAGCACCAAGTGACTAAGAGAAAGTAAGCCATTTGCTTCAGGCTCAAGAAAGTAGAGCCTGAAGCGCTTAAAAGCCCAAATATTTCTCTCAGAAGTTAGTCAGTGATAATTGACTTACATTCATCAGGTGGACAGGAAAACTGCAGTGGGATGATAAGGTTGCTGCGAGTCTTTTCTCACAATCAGTTTGATTTGTAATAGCAGGAAATACACAAGTGCAGCCAATAACAATTAATGATGCCTCCAGGTAACAAGACACACCGTAATGGAATGCTGATATTAATAATGTTATCAGCTACACCTGTGTGTGAAAAGGCAGGAAGGTCTATAAAATAAACTAAATAAGCTAAAATAAGCTAAAATTTTTAGGTTTCTTCCGCCCCCTAGTGGCCAAAAATCAATTATTGCCGCCTTAAAATGGTCTAACTGTACCAACATAGCTACCTACAGAAGACTACCAGTATTAATGATGGCCGTATGATGGCCGAAGGCAGTATTCATGATAATAAGCTTGTGTTGCATAAACTATTGGACACAATAGGTCTATTGTAGAAACTATAATAGCACATTTTCATTTAAGCTTAAACTTCCTATTTCAACTGTGGCACTTTTATAAGAGCACACAACTCGGTTGGTATAACACCTGTAGAGGGCACTGTTCAGTCAATTTTAACCCAACTCCTTTTCACAAAATGTAATACCACAAAATGAAGTTAAATAGACTAAAAAACAACTTTGCATTTTTAAAATTACTGTTCTTTATAATATTCAAAATCTGTTTTTAAAAGCTGCTATTGCAAGTACCTTTTTAACTTTAATAGGCACCACCAGGATTGTATGACATTTTCATGTCATTTTCAAGAATTGTGCAGTCAAATGTTGTTGTTTTAAATATTTATTTATACACATACATGACTCTATTTTCTTGTTTTGAAGAAACCGCAGCAAAACTCAATCTTCGGTCATAAATCAAATAAAGATGACTGATAAAGATATTGTTTCATTTTAATACCACTTGTTTGTTTGCATAGTCATGAGTTACAAATCCACTCTGCACTGATAACTTCCAATACGAACACAGAAAAACTTAAATCCTGAGTACTGTCATTACAAAATAATATATATTTTATAGTTCTACTTCAAAAAAGCTTCATCTTACCCTATCGTGTGTTAATGTTGATAAACCACGCTAAATCTTTTCATATGTATGCATGTATATGCATTATAGAAAACCTCCCTACTGAAACATTTTTGCTAAATATGCATATTTACAAGCAAATCTACATAATTTCATATGAATGTTACAAAAACATTCATATGGTTATCGAATACAGAGGGAATCAATAAAGCACTGAAATGAGAGCTGAAGAGAAGCAGACAAATAATTGGTTGATTTAAACAAATACAATGCAAGTTTTATCCATTATCCTTATAATCAATATTATCTTGCTTATTTCAAATGCAAATGCATAATATGATGCAAATATCATTCATGAAAACAAACAAGATTTTCAGCCCATAATATGCAGCTGAAGAATAAATGCATTTTTTCCATTTCATTGAGGTGGTTAAGCTGCGTTCTCTGGGTGTAAATCTCCAAATTAGATGGATCATAAAAAAAAAAAAAAAAAAAAACATTTCAAAACATGTATAAAGTACAACAGTGAAAAATATAAAGTATTAAAATACTATTTACTGTTTTAAAATTCTATTTACATGTAGGCAGCTACTCTGAACATATAAAACTGGACCCATTAACCTATTAGGAAGAGAGTTTCTCCCCTTATTCAGGTGGATCCTTCACAGGTGGAGGAAGACTCGAAGCTCCTCTGAACTTTTCAGTGGCTTCCTGGATGGCAATGCATTATGGGTCACCATCTGGAGGTGGAGGTTGGCACAGCTTATACAACCTGATCAGAGGAAAATGAGAAACGGCAGTTGGTGAGACATGTCCCTATTACTGACCTTGTTCTGATGTCACCAGGCTACAGGTCAAACTTGCACTAGAGTTTCCCCGTCAAAGTGCAAATCTCCATCTAGACAAACTAGAAATCTTCATCTCAGAAAGCTCACTTCCCTATTCTGTTGCACTCACTCGCACTGCAACAATTATGACATAAACCTAGAGAGAGTGCAGCAATTTTGCTCTCCAACCACCATGTCTCAACACTAATCATCCTGCTACTTAATTGTATTTGTCAATTTCACTAAAAGGTTCAAAAGAGCTGCCTGTCACACAAAAGCCTATATGTCACCGACAAATGGCTGAGGCAGTCCATGTCCTCATCTTGGTGCTGTGAGCACAGGGAGCGTCTTTTCTAATGGAACCATTTGGCCCCTTCCTGCACAAAACAGCACACACGTGCACACAACTGTGCACACACACACACACACACACATATATATATATATATATATATATAGATAGATATATATATATATATATCTATATATATATATACATAGTTTCTGGCAGAAATTAGTTTCTATTTCTAGCAGTTTGGTGGGAAAATCAGCATATGATTGCTAATTCATTGCAATAAACAGGTAGCCTGATTTACAATTTTGTAAAAGTTATCTTATTGTCACATGGTAGTTCTTTTAATTAACTGTTATGATCAATTTTGTGTTTAGATTCAGTTTTGTTTTGATTGAGTTTTGTAGATTTTAGTTGTTCAACTCCAAAATCCAATATTGGTGCGTCTGACTCAGACGAATCAAAACCGCAAGACCAACAATAAGCAAATAAGGTGTATGTTTGTCTTTCCTACTGCACAGAACTGGGATCGTTGTTAGCTTATTTAGTCATAAACACCCATGCCTATTAGAGATAATGTTGATTAATCACAAACTATTTTAACAACCCTTATCCATCTGCAGAGAAACAGATAATGTAACTTGATAACAGACCTTGAATGAACCAGTAAAACATTTTTAAACAGTCCCTGCTAACAGCTTTGACAAAAAATAAAGACAACACAATCACTCACTGTGATGGATTATTATCTCAAGCCATTTTCAAGCCTGTGCAAGCTGATTTTCATTTAACAAAATGAATGAAATCCAAAAGCTCCTTGGAAGGAAATCAATGATGTTACCACATGTAGACAGAACGTGCCAGTAGTTTTACCTTGGCACTGATGATGGCGTCCGGTCCCTTACGCCCAGATTCTTTGCAGAATTCTGAACTCTTGCTCCCTGAAAGACAAACGGACATCGACAATTTATGAGCTCATGACTCAGTTTGAAGGCAGTAAGCATTGGGAATGCTTTGAAACTAAGCTTTGTACTCTATGTAAAAGGATAAAAGGATGACACATTGAGTCATGGGGTGATTCAGTACAATGTGGAGTTTTATTTGTTGTCATTTCCAGCATTAATTTATTGGAGTTTTCATTCAGCACAAGCTTGGGCCTTGCTGATTTTTGTGGTAGATTGATTTTTTGCTTTGACCTCGGTTTCTGAATGAATTCATTTATGGTTATAAATTAAAAAATATAACATCCACATATATCTCAGTCTATAGGCTCACCTCTGAGCCTTTATCTGAGGCTCAGAGGTGAGCTATGACAGTACACTATCATGGACAGAATACATCACTGTCAACTGTTTTTGTTTAATGACCTGAGCTTGCCCCTAGTGAGATTGCTTTCTGTCACCTGCGAGAAAAAGCTGTAAATTCTAGTCATTTTGCTAAACAACAACAGCTTCTGTAAATATTGTGGGTGGAGAAGTGCATGTCATGTGATGTATATTGTGACCTGAGTATTTATAGCATAGCAGCTGAGTCTGACCATGTATGCAAAAGAGCATACCTGCACATTTATAGTCTGTGTAAGGAAATAAAAAGGAGGTGGAAGGAGTTTGGAAGTTGAATTGTGCTTGCACTGTATGTGTGTGTGTGAGATTGTGCCAAGTCAGGGGCATGTCTTCTCTCTGCTAATGTTCCTGTATTGTGCTGGCTGTGCGCAGAGTTGGCAGATACAAAAGAGAGTGTGTGTTAAGCAAAATTACAATTTAGACACAAACACACTCTCGATCTCTTCTCTCTCTCTCTCTTTCTCACAAAAGTGCACAATCAAATCATTATTCACAGAGGACATCAGCGTCTCCTCTGAGCAAAAGAGGGAATGATGGGCCAAAAGTGCATTAGCTGTCTGACCTCGCTGTTACAACTCTCTGTAGCCATCTACGTCTAGGTAGCAGGATACTATCAGCAACTATGTGATTCTTATCACATCCTGCAGACAAAGATGCCCCCTGTTGTCCCTAAAAGACTTGGCACTCAAAACACCAAAACAAAAAGATCAGGTAAGTTAGTGGCATTAGTTACTTTAAGCTTTAAGAGCATTTGCAGACCTGCAGTCCGTTTGCTCCCATCTGAATCTGAGACTAAATTGTTACAATATTGCATTTACTGCTTGATTTGGTTCGTCTCACACAGGAAAACATCAAATCGAACCAAAATCTAGCAGCAAAAGTCATGTGAGAATGTTCATTTCGCTCATTGGTCAAAAATGTGTGGGGGCAGGCAAAAGAAAATTAAAACAGGAAAAAATTTATTCAGCCAGAATAACTAAATAACATGGAACAAAGACAGAATTGGGATACTTTCCAAGTTATAGTCATGAATTGGCCATGCACCAAGAAAACTATGGCAGCAGAAGCTGAATTTGACTTCAGACATCTGGAAACTTGTTGCTGCATGCTGCTTCACATTACACGAAGAAAACGTGCTGTCTTCAGACGGCTGAACAGAAGAATGGAGTGCATATTGAGCACAGACAACATGTTAACCTTCAACATGTTCATCTGAAGACATATTAGGTAAGATTGATTGAAGATAGATCATCCCTTGTCTGATTGAACAGGACCAAACCACGTACATGTGAAAATGCCCTAAGAAATTATTTAAGTGTTACATGAGTAATGGAGTCAGTATTGAGATGCAAAGGACAACATAAAATAAATATTTTCTAGGAGCAAATTTTTGTTCCACATGTTGACTCTAGTTTATTCTGTTTGATCATTCATGATCTGCCCTGACGCTCTGTCAAGTTTTCTCTGAATGCACAAGTTCAAACATATTTCTGAGGCTTATAAAAATACTGAACACCTTCATAACTTCCTCCTCTCATAAGTGGAAAAAGGAAAAAAAAAACAATTCTAATCATGGACATTTTGAAAATATTTATAAATCAAGCTGGGATTGGACCCGTTTTGCCCAAATTGCTGCAGCTCTGAAACATTCCATGCTGATTGGTGATTTCTGGTCGAGTATGATTGATAGGTCCTGCTGGAGTTGCACATGGTGCTGGCTAACATTATGTGAGCAAGTAGAAGACTACTGAGCCTGGAAAAGAGGCGTCACCCAGACCACTAAAGATATTAATATTCATCAGCTGATGTCTGAGACCAAGGACACACACACACACACACACACACACACAGCAGAACAGACTCCCCTCTGTTCTCCATTTGNTATTCATCAGCTGATGTCTGAGACCAAGGACACACACACACACACACACACACACACACAGCAGAACAGACTCCCCTCTGTTCTCCATTTGGACTGAAGGATCTCCTCTCAGTGGTGTTTAGGTCAATGATGACACAAGAAAATTGAAACTCAGTGTCTAATGAGAGACACGGGAAAAGGATGACTAAAGAGGAGGAAATGAGAAAGGTAAAGGTGTCCTGACATCAAACGAAGAAGATAGATGGTGGCATTCTGTCTTTATTTACAGTATACTGTACAACACATGCCATACTATGCTGTAACCACATAGTACTGAAGGTCAAACTATGCACAGAGTTGCGTTATGCTGGCTGGCAGTCCATTTCTGAGTGTAGAAATTAAATGTGTTCCCTCCGGAACCTTAAACCAACCATTCCTCCCACTGCAAACACCAATATCACCAGCACTCATGGAACTTCTAATCAGACTCTGAGATATGGGCCAAGATCTTTGGTGTGGAGAAAAGGTGTGCGCTTTTGAAAGTAATGTGAATTTTTATCAGACATGTAAGAAACATGCTCTAGTCTCCTAACCAGTCTCTGCAGTTTCTCTTTGTTTTTATTGCTCATTTACTTAGTTTCACATTCTCTGACCATGACACCACAATCAGGTAGAAAGAGGGGAAAAAAACAGCAGAACAGGCATAGAAGATGACATAAATGATCATCAGGAGGAAAAGATGCGAATAAGAGGTATACATGGATGGAATTAATAGGATTCTGTTGTTTGCAGAATATAAATGACTCTTTGCTTAATCAAATTATGATGGGAAGCATGCCAAATACATGCAAAGATTGCTTATGGCGATTATAAGACAATGGATTGTTTACATGCTTGAGTAAACTGACATATAACCTCATAGTCTAAATCTGTTATTCGGACCACCACACCAATGTCTATTTATTCAGATTTTGATTAAATTGTGGTGTTTATATGATTTAAGAAAACTTTCTATTTATTGCATTAGTCGGAGGAGAATCAAATTTTTAACATTCATGTAGAAGTAAGTATTGAGTGATTGCTGCATTGTCTTTCATTCTCAAATCACGCAAAATCCTTTCCTTAAAAATATACTTACCATCCAAAAAACATAGTGGAAAATTGCATCACTAATATGGAAAAATCTAAGAAGCAGAACTGGTGTAACTGCTCTTCAACTGCCAATGTTAAACCCATTGCTAACAGTTTTGACAGTTCAGCATGATTCAATGAAGCACAAAGTCTACCTCATCATTTTGGAAGTAAAACTGCACAACAGATTGAATATCTCACTGCTGGGACTGAACCCAAAAAAAGCAGTAACAGCAGCAATATCAAGAGGTTCAGCAAGAAGTAAGGCATGTATAGTGGTGTAAGATGCAAAAGATATGAGTGTATGCATGTGCACGGCTCATTACAAACCGCATACCTGTTTTCTCATGACATCGGTGGCCTGCATGATGCAGCGAGGGGGCAGGCCATGGTTCCGAGCCAGCAGGATGGCCTGCTCCAGTGTCACACTCAGCGTACATCTGTTGGTCAGAGAGGAGAACATAAGGTCAAATTAAAACATGCGCTCTCAGCCTGCATATGTTTCACAAATGGGGATGTGCATCATGCAGAATACTGATCACATATGTGTATATATCTGCAGTTTTAGGAGAAACCAAGACTATCTTCTTATTCCACAAATGCTGAATCTTCTGAACATATATTCCATAACTGACTTATCGCTGACTCAACAAATCATTCACATTCTTGAGGTGCTCTTGTTACAGCCAAGCAGATTTTGCAACAGATGGAGATGCGTACGCGAACTGAAACCAGGATGTCAGACTGAAAACACAGTCTGTGAAGGCAACACAAAGTAAAGCTGGGTCTCTGGCAGAATTCAACAGGATTATCAGAGCTCCACGTGCCTGTTTTGCTCATCTTGACACCTTGTCAGTACCATCATATTTCTCCTGCTTCAACCTTTGCTCATCTCCTCACTAATGAATCATTTCACTTGCTACTGGAATGTCACAGTGAGCAAAAATGCAAAATCATGAGAGCAACAAACCCTGTGATTTTTGTTTTAGCCTGAACAGTAACTACAGCATGTGAGGATTAAATCTTTCAGCACAAAGACTTTCAGCATGGGAGGAGGAAACCCAGTCTTCCCATCATCAGGATGGATTCTTCTAATTGTAGTCCAGGAAAAGGGCCAAAGGACGAGTCAGTTGCCAGCTTCTATGGCAGGAGCTATATATGCCCACCAGCAGGGGTGTGATGTGTGTAAAATGAGTGTGGATGTGAGTCTGTGATTCATTAGTTACAGCAAACCTTGATAAGTACTCTCTCTCTCTCTCTCTCTCTCTCTCTCTCTCTCTCTCTCTCTCTCTCACATACACACACACACAGTAGCATGTAGATAAATCCTTAAAGAGCCCTATGAGAGGCATCAAGGCTACTGGGTGACCTCTCCGTGATAACAAGCCACACTAGTATATCAATCCAGGACCCTTTCACTACAAATTCAACTATCCACAGTTCCAGAACTGTCAGATTGGCTTTCAGTGAGTAACATTGCCACGGGGCTGGTACGAGATCTCCATCTCTCAACAAAAACAGAGCAGATGTGCAGTTAGGGACATATTGTAGGCAGAAGTCATTACTTGAGACCAATCACAGCAGGATTTAAACATCCTTTGGAGTTCCAGTTGTGTAACTTTTATGAGAGCATAACGCAATGTGATAAAAGTAATGAACCTAAAATCATCACCAGTAGAGAATTGCAAAAGATATCCTTTCAAAGACCACTCCAAAATATTTTAAGCACCCTTTGAGGAAAAAAGTCACCCACTGGGGAGCTTTAAATATCAGATCAACTGGAGGAGAATGAGAGGAAAGAGCAACACCAAGTCCATGTGTGCGAGGCACCATGGTTTTCCTTTTCATTAAGACTGGTGTCATAGGATGAGGTGATTTATATTCATCTGTTAAATGTGGATCCAGCTCATATCCCACTTACAGTCTCTTTGCTCTAGAACTGAATCCATATTGATACATGAGAGGAAAACACACAGGAAGAAGGACAAAGAAAGGGAGATAATGACAGAGAAGATATAGGATGTGAAGAGGGGAAGAACAAAATGACAAGGAGGATTAAAAAGTACAGGACAGACAGAAAAGTGAAAAAAAAAACATTCACACAAAAGGAATATATATCTGAAATTATGAGGTACTGCATGTACAGTGCTTCAAGAGTTTCATTTTAAGACCTGGTTTACACACTCTATAAACTCAGCACATTGACTCCAACCAGAGGTCAGATAAAGGAAAATCCAGATCACTGAATAAAAAAGCTGCAGAAAATGAACATGTAGCTTCACTGTCTGTGAAGAAACAAAAGCAAAAGAACTCTTGGAACATGAGGAAGGCTTTCTGCTATCATCTTTTTTCTGCTATCATCTTTTTTGCATCTTTTTTTTTCTCTATTGTTTCTCGGTGGGGTGAAAACAAACACAAGAGAGGAGTGCATCTTATTACAAACTGCTGAAACTGCTGCCCCCAAAATATCATGCTTTCACTGTTATTAAAACTCATCCATCAAGGCAACTAATCCAATCAATAGTGCATAAGAAGGCTGACACACTGATGCTGTAATTTCCACATTACTGGCTAGGTTTTATAAATTTTTCAATTCAGCTTATCATTTATATGAGCAATTGATATGTTTTTAAATTTGAATTTATACAGAGAATCCAGTGAAATCTGTATTCTGATGATTAAAATAAAAGACATTCCTTTTGCGGCTACTTCAACCAGGCACAAAGGCTTTTATAAACATCATTCTGTTGCTTTGTAGGGTAATATAGTATTTAGGCAGAAAGCTAGTTCACAAATAACTACCTGCTGTGTCATTTATGACTTGAATAGCAAAGATACACACAGACAGATACACACATATACAGGCTGTGGGTTAATAAAGTCACAGCAGTCACCACGCAGACAGAAACTTTCTATTAGAGCTCAGGGAACCGGGCAGCTCCATCCACGGCACTTTATCGAACCATCAGTCATATCCAGCCATGTGCGTGTGTGAGCACGTGCACGTGATTGAGACTAAAAGATATGGAAAATGTCACAGGGTAAATAAAGAGGGTATCAGAGAGAGAGGTGGGTGGGAGAAGGAAGAAATTTAGAGATGAAAGATGAAAGCTGGAAGTGGATATCAGGGGTGACAAACGATCAGGATATTTCTGTCCTTGTGCACTGATAAATGGTGCCCTCAGCGGGAGGTGAATTAGGGAGCCATATATAGAATTCAATGAGAATGGAAGTAATTGACCTGTCTCCTTCCTGTGTAAAGAGCTAGTCGTACTTAAGTCCCTAATCTGGTCTGAGAAACAATGAGCTCTATTAACAAGAATATCATGAGAGTAATTAATGCAGAAAGATGTAATAATAGAAAAAGTTCGTAGTAGTTAGTGCAGGGTTATGGAGAATTAGACAGACAATAAAAGGAAGAATGTGGTAAAGTGGTAAAGGTGAGAAAGGTAAAGGTGTTAACAGGAGAGATGAAAGAAGAACAGCAAGCCAGCTGTTGCAGACAAGGAAACAGCAAGGAAATGTCAATCAGGGAGGTATCATTTAACTAGAGGTGGTTTCTACAGTAATGAAAGACACACACAACCAAAGGTACACAAACTACACACTCACCGATGAACGCCGCTGTTGCACATAACAATGTGTGTAGCCCCGAGACGCGAGCAGAGCTCAGAGGCCACAGTGAGCAGCCCGACTCCTGAAGCCCCGCAGGCTGTGTACTGACAAGCAGCAGTACGGCGACAGCTGATAAAACTCTCCATCAGACGGTACAGCTCCTCCAGAGCATTAAGGGGACGCATCAACTGAGGAGAAACATGGGAAGAGGGACAAGATCAGGGTGAAACAAAGGAAAGAAGAGAAAGGGACACACACCAAACAAAGGAGGGACAGATGAGGATGTGCTTGTAATATAATTGTAGTGAGCAAATATCTGAGTGAGCACTTATTTGATACAAGTGTCTGGTTCATGTCAACATTTTGGCATTTTGGATATAGATGTTTTATAATATGACAAAGACACAGCATGACGTCGGGTGAGGTTGTTCTTACCTTGTCTATGAGGGCGGCTTTAGGTGCAGAGCTGGGTGGCATGTTGGACTGATCCAGGTAGAACGCCCTGGAAGAGAAAGAGCAGCTCAGATTTATGTACAATGCAGTGGGAGAGAACAATCATTCCTCTTGCTTACATGCGAAGTAGTAACATAGTAGTAACAGTGGATAAGTACTAATACTACAAATGTTTTCCAATTAATTGCTCCGCTGATTGAACAAGACACTTTGGCGCCCTCCATCCTTTACCGTTAGGTCATCAGGCGCGCTGGCTTTCCTTCTGGGAAAAGTAGGCCACCAGCTCATTACAAAGCTCCACCATCTGACTATCAATCACGAGAATAACTCAGGAGAAAACAGACTAAGCATCTTCTGTCCTGGGCATCACTCCAAATGCTTCATTCATTCATGAAGCACACTTGATTTGGTGCAATTTCTTATTCTTCCATTGGGAGCAGCACTGGGCTCCTGTCTTTATGGAAACAGTGGGGCTGTATGCCACAATATGTCCATTGGAGGCTGACTGGTGCAAGCTCAGCAGTCTGTGAGTGTATCAAATCTCCGTAATCCTGCAGTGTGCTAAAAATAGGCATAACACACTACATTAAACTGCTCATAATGAAATCATATACTCCATTACCTCTTGCTAGAAGCCAAAATAGTATACAACAACCAGCCATTTGCATTCTGTGTTTCTGAAACCACAAATACACAGTAAAATTCAGCCATAAGAGACTTTAATGGAAGAAGATTTTAGAAGCAGGGCTCATTTATCTGCATACAGCCTGTGGGTAAGTGATTACAATCAGCTAAGGGAGGCATTTATTATGACTGTGGTGTTTACACCTGACATAGTATTAATGAAATCAGTTAATCAGAGCAGAATGAAGACATCCATGATTCAACATTTATAGTGGTTAGAAATTCAGGGCTCAACTGAACTAAACTCAAACTCATCAAAAATAAACACAAAGCCATTCTGCCACTAGAAAGTCGATTATAATAATGTTTGTCATTTTATGACTGATTATTAGTGGATTAGCTCATTCATAAGTGAATCAATGACACAACACACATGTATTCTGAGAGTAACATGAGTAACCCAGCCATTTTACACCTTCACTTCCTGATTCTTTCCAAGTGTTTTCCAATTATTCAATCCCTATAGAGAAAAATGATCCTTTAACCTTGTGGCATGCACTACTAAATGATTGTGAGCAGGGTTTTCTAAGGGTTCAGATGAAGCTAACAGCGCATGTAATTGGTTCAAGATGGCTTTATCATTCAAAAGATGCTCATGAAAGTCTGAGAAGTACTCAGCGCTTCTGTATGAAAGACTGACCTACTCAATTGTCCCCATAAAGAGCCAGCAAGCGTTCAAAGTGGCCCAACAGCCTCAATGCAATTTTGTAAATGATAACTTTAAATAACACTATAAGGGGTAAACAACCTGATTGTTTAAGGCATTAAATATTTTATTTCCTCATTACGGCTTCTACTGGCATCCATACAGTGTTTGTGCATATGTGCATATGTGTGTGTGTGTATAAGGCATAGGTGCTACTTAGAAACAAATCACTGCAGTGCATTAAAGTTTGATCTGGCTCTTTCCAAACCAAATATTACTTGCTTTACAGGTCAAACAAAGAGAAAGTTGAGATCCATTGAGGTGATAAAACACTAAACTCTGAAAACAACAAAACAAAAGAACTTCACTGAAACTTGCCTTTGACCTGAAATATTTGCTATTCAGAAAATGGCCTCTTATCTCTCCACCTCAAATGCTTTAAGCCCACTCACTTGTCCGGCTTATCGGTCTGGTCCTCGGACCTTTATCTTGACTGTCTGAGAGGAGTCATCTTCTGTATAAATGCCAAACTCTACTTTATTTAAACAATACACACATTTATGTTTTTCTATTGTGAAAATAAAGAGCATCTGTGCACCCTTAGCAGAGGCGAGGTCATATAACCAACTGATGACAGCCACAGTTTAAGGAGCAGGCCTGTCTCTCCTGGAGGTCTCTAATGATAATTTAATAGGAATCAGGCTATGCGTGATGTGTGGTTTGCTGAAGACCTGTGTTACATCCTCTGGGCTTACAATGTTTTTCAAAGGTTTGGAAACCAAACCAGGCACCTTAGAAACATCTATTAAAAAACATCTATTAAAGATGAAAAATGACATTTTCGGCCCACACACAGAGTGCAAACATATCCCTGTGTGGCTAATAACATATTACATACAAACTAGGTATAAGGCCTAAATCCACCGGGTAACTATGTGGTTTCCTTTTCTATCTGGCTCTCAGGTTTAGCCATGTCCTTTTGCTACACTCTTGTATAGTGTCTGAACTCCAGCTGCCTCATTTTAAAGGAGATCAGCAAAAGTCAGACTGTGGGAAAAGGACACTGAAGGCCCACAGCAGCCTTTGTACAGGGTTGTTATCATTTGCTACAGGCATGCTCCAACATAAAGGTTCAGAGAGGAGCAGCTCCTCCACATTATTTCCAAGTTTTTCAGGGAAATTTTTCCTCCAATCAAACCTCACCCGCTAACTCTGACAGCACGGGGTGTAACAAAAGATCCCCAGTCAGGCCTGTGACTGTTTCATCTGTGGACATCATTCCCCTCTTCTTCTTCTTCTTTTTTTTTTTTGCTTTCAGTGTCTAGAAAACCATGTGCAAAGTCTGCACCTATTATCCACTGAAACACACACACATAACCCACACAACACACACCCCGACCACTCAGCACAATCCTAATGGAGGATTTGGCTGCAGGCCAGAGATGACCTGCTCTGCTCCGACTGGTTTGGAATACTTAATTCTCTTTGGTTCTGATTGCTTCATGACAACAGGACACTTGAGGCGTTTTTCCCAGCACAGGAGCATTAGCAGTCAGTGTCAAAGAGGATGAACCTAAGGCCCAAATGTCATCAGAGGAGCAATGTGGGAATGGGCACAGCAACAGGACATCTATTATTAAAAACACACAAAAGAAGCAACAACAATCCTTGAAACACCTTGAGGAGAAAAACAAGTTTAAGCTGATTTTATGCGCATTCAGCCATGAGGACACAAGTAAAGTGTTCAGGATTTACAGCATTCCACATGTGACCTCGCAGAAGTGCACGCCAGTCCATGTAAATCACAGACGCTTCCATGATAAATGACACTCTCCATTATTAAATCTCCCACAAACCCCTGCGGCGCGTGGCAGAGCTGCCTCCAGGCTAATGAGGGCTTGCTGAAGTCCTCACATGCCACGTTATGCTGCCTGACACCAGAGAGTTGGAGGTCATTTCCATATCTCAGGCATCCTTCCTTTTTTACACCCACAAGAACATATTTATTACCACCAATATGACACACAGTTTAATACGCAAGGAGGACCGTCTCACTCACCTGAGATAAAAAATACAATTACTTTAAGTGTACATGGGTACATTAAAACAAGAATTCTTCTGAAATGAGATGTATTAAACTCCTGAATATGTCAACAAAATGTATAATTTCATAGATAAATTTATTTCAGCAATTCTGTTATAGAGGTCAAGACGGCCATTTTCATAGCCATTAGTGTCCATCAGGAGGAGGAAACAAATGTCTGGTCCTTGACACCAAAAAGTAGATCAGCATTAATGGGGCCTTGGTGTCAGAGCCAGTGTGAGGCAAACCATAATCACCAAATCACCACCATGGAGGACACACATTAAGTTATACATTATAATGCAGATGAATGACTACAACCTTAAAATAGAAAATAAATTTATAACTAAATTAGTCTTTTCAGGAGTTTTTACCAAGGATAAGTGCAGAGCTGTGATCATTAGAGGCAAAACAAAGAGAGATGATAATTGGAACCTACTCAGTGATGCTCAGTCTTACTAGACTTTATAAACAGGGGTTCAATGCTCACTAATTGGAGCAGAACGAACCCCACCACCTTCCCCGGTGCTCTAGTGGACTGGGACTCCCTTTGCCGGTGCATACTGAAGCATTTTCATTGCTTCTCAAACTGGGGGAGGAAAAAAATGGAGAAAAAAGCTCATTTCTATTTACCTTCCTGCTACAATCAGGACAATATACATAATTTAGCACATACATAAAACATTATGATAGCACAAACTCAATAAGCTGTTTTTTTTTTCTTTTACTGGGAAACACTATTATTGTTTCTTAGTCACAGATGCAATTTAGAAATCTTAATTCTAACCAACTACTGCTGCTGAGGCTTACAGTACTAATGCATGTGGAAACCTGCTGCAGCAGCAATTCCTGAATTTCATTTCCAAGCATTATATAGCCTCTGCTTCTAAAAGGAAGAGAAATACCATCAATAATATGGAACAACTAAGTCCTTTCTACTTAACTACAGATTTGTGGTGTTGCTTTGGTCTTGAATACACCAATAAAAATCACGTCCATTATCCATCAACTTATTCTTTTTAGCATATACTGTGTAATTATCCTTGAGGAAGAAATAACACAGATTACTAAATCTAACTCTCAGGCAAACCATATGGCTGTTGTTGTGTGTGCACATTCATTTGTCAGTGTGTGTGCATGCAAGCAGGCATGTCAATCTGCATGAACATCCATGCATACGAGACGACCCAAGCGTAGCCTGAGTTAGCAATCATCACCTTGCTCATTCAGCTAGTGCCATTAATCATGTTGTACATGCGGCACTTCAATAGAATTACACGCTAAACACAAAGTCACGCCTGAACAGAAGCAAGGGGATCGATGTTGCTCTCGGCCACAGGGAAAGAGATAAAGAGAGGAGGGAAGGAGGGAGCAACGCAGTGGAAATTGACACTGTAACCTTTAATAAGCATAAGGCATTTTGTTATTGCCTAATCAAGATGAACTGTACTGCAGTGGTGCTATTAACAATACCCACACACAGATAAGCGGTGCTGCACGAAATAAACAATGACTGTTTACCTCATGACATCACACTACCATTTACACAGTCCATACCAAAATAGTGGAATTTGGTCCAGATCCAGACTTAAACACAATTTAATCTGGGCTGTAGTGGTCAACAAATTTGTTCAAGAAAAGTAAAACGGCAAAGGCAGTGAGAGCTCAATAACTTTTATGTTTATTGAGATTATTTTAAAGTGGTACATATTTTCCTTTGATCCCTGCTGAAGAGAAAATGACCTAGGTTAATTCTGAATGCATTTTTTTTTTAAGGATTTTGTCATATAAGTAGCTAACAGTAGCTAACGTGTGGCTGTCAATTAAGGGCAGTGAGTTATATTAGCATAAAGGCTATCAAGTGTAAATGCTACTTAGCTATTATTGTCAGTTAACATAGTAAGGTCCCTTCCTGGACATGTGTGAATTGTATCTGTGGAAATTTCAAAACTGCTTTATGATACCATGCCAAACATTCCCCCACTGTTGCCAAATGTATTTCAATTAGAGAGAAAGGTCTAATTACTGCAGTACAGCTTCCACTTGTCCATGTGCCAAAAGCTACCGAGTTATTCATATCTGCTTACCCAGACAAGTTAATGCTGCAGCTTCTTTTGCTTTCTTCATACTGCTGTAGTGTATATACACGCCATGCATATGAAATTAATAGTAAATGAGCTTGCAAAAGAAAACCCAATTCTCATGTGAAACTCTTTGTCAATAACAGCAAAATGAGATAAAGCCAGAGGCCTTCAATAATCTCTCCCTTTGAATAATACATATGCACTCTATCCTCTTTCTGTCTCTCCGCTCTGCCCTCTTTTACGCAGCTCTTCTTCCCACTCGCTCCTCCTCTTCACCCCATCAGCAAAATCTAGTCCATTCTTCCAACCTGCTCTGACAATATCTATACCCCCTTTCCCTTTTTCTTGCTACTGTGTCTTAATTGGCAAGATGTTGTCTGATCTAGGTATGTTCTGTCCTCTTTGTTCTAATGTTTCTTGCTGCTGGCTGTCAAAAGCAATGTTTGGATAAAATGTAGAGAGGATTCTGTGCATGTAGACATCTCCCTTATGATTTGTGACCAAAAAAAAAAATGACACAAATGCNCCCCCCCCCCCCCGCCCATTATGTTCCCGTTTCTGCACAGTGAGAAAACTGCATGAGATTTAAGCAGAAAAACAACACGTCTGTGGAAAAGTCCACTTTGTTAAATGTCAGGGTTTCAAAACTCTCTGACTTACTGTACATGTCAGCTGAGATGGTTCATAAAAAATTAAAAACACGAGTGTGTGCGTTGGCTGTATATACCACTGAATCCTGTGGGACCGAGCACGTGCTTGTGATTTGGTCTGCGAGTTTATATTTTGTGGAAGATGTCCGTGACTTCATCATGAAGTATGGCTTCACTCAGATTATACTGTAGCTTGGTGTGGGCAAGGCAAGCGTAAGGCAGAGACAGGAGGCTGCTGGGAAATCTCACCATAACTCTTAGTATCATTTATGTGACTGCTCTGAAATAGCATAATACCCGTGATGCATGCTGGCAAAGACATCAGTGGATGAGAAAGACAATGAAAGCAAGTTCTTGGATTATGTGTAGCATGCAGTGCTGAGAATTAGAAAATTCTATTTCATCTCCTAAATAATGATACCCCGGAATGACATACATATGGGGGTCTGTGTTCTAATACGAGCCTGTTTTGGGGTCTGCAACAAGAAAACATTTGAGAATCCCCGATCTTGGCAGCGTAGTTGATTTTGTTCAGTGTTGCATGTGTTGAGCTGTTTCTGTCTGTCAGTCAGCCTCTGGCTTCAGCCCATCGTGTGGGTTAAACCCAGAACGGCCGTGGCCAGTCTCCAAGGATAACGAGGTGCCTGAGGTTGGAATGCAGCAATGGAGAGCGGAGTGACATCACAGCCTGGTCTGTGGTCAGCTGAAAGACACATGGCAGCCGGCTCGAGAAAACTGCTGGAGTACTAGAGAGGCTGCATTCACTGACTGTTGCTACATTTGACTTAAGGTACTATGCTGGGTGGAGCAAAGAAAAATGAGAAGCCAGCTAATATTTTTCTAGCAGTGTCGCCATATTATTTAATGACTCAAATGATTTTCCAATGAAGCTGAGTTTAAGGAAGATGTATTTCACAGATTAACCATGACCTTGCTTTGTATTTTTGTTTTATATGTGATGTTCTGTTATCCTTATTCTATTATTCTCTCCAAGTTTCACTATTTCTACGCAACAATCCACAACTCCTGAACATTTTCTCTACTTAGCAAAAAAAGAGGACTTTTCCCCCTATGCAAAATCTTTCTTCAGGTACCCATGTCAACTCTGCACTACAACTGACTGAGCCCACTGGACTGTATATACACAGTGGGTGAACAGCTTGAGAACTGACTGGATTTAGCCTGAAATGATCTGCTGTTCTGGGCAATGACAGGTTTTGCTGAAGAAGACTTTGAGTTACAGTATAGTTACTTGAGGAGAGCAGTTCCCAACTGTTTCACTTGAGTTGCATCTGTGAAGCACACCGCCTATCCACATCTATACCCAGCACCCCTAACTCTCCCCAAATCACCAACTTTACTCGCTTGGGCTGTCAGCACACATCTGTTCACTGTTACTGCTGGAGCCTCTGCTGTCAATTCAATAAGGCCTTTTCTGTACAGGTCAAACTAC
Source organism: Lucifuga dentata (assembly GCA_014773175.1). Classification (NCBI taxonomy): domain Eukaryota; kingdom Metazoa; phylum Chordata; class Actinopteri; order Ophidiiformes; family Bythitidae; genus Lucifuga; species Lucifuga dentata. Next base: position 168,937 of record VXCM01000164.1, read on the forward strand.
AGAAAAATGTGTGGTACACATGCATGAACACAGGTATGCATGTGCTAGATTCTAAATTATACACCTAAGTCCTGGTACTGAACATGTTAATTTCATATAGAGCGGAGTAGTATGTCGATATGGTCTAATAAAGACAGATACACATCTGGAAACACAAACTCAAACACATTTGTGTAAATGGTGTGTCACTCCCTGTGGTATCTTAATTAGAGTGGTGGCATTTCAGAGAATGATCATGGAGCCTGTTATACCCACTGGAGTCTGCAAACGAGGAGTCAATAAAACAAAGCAGACACCAGGAAAATGCCAATATTTCCATTCACTGTTAAAAGGTTATAGTGCCCCAGAAGATCTTGCAGACAATATTTTTACACAAAGCCCTGACACAACCAAGCACAATTGGGTTTTTGTTGCCCACAATTGCGCTTTCAGAAGCAAACAGACCTGAATGCTCAGAATTCTCTTCATCCATCAGGCTAAATACTACAACCAAATTAAGAACTCTGTGGAAAGCAATCCCAGTAAACGACTGTTGATGTGGAGGGAAGGCACTGATGTGGCATGTGACTGTAAATCACCCAACCCCCCTAAGCAGATTCTCCCTAAATAACGGGATGAAGTTTTGCTGAGAGCTCTCGTCTGTGTTTAATTATGACACGATCAGCAGCAGATGTTTAGCTCGAGCCTGACGTGTGGACCGCTCGCCCTCCCAGGTATTCAATATGGGAACGTAGACTGGCCAGGATTCAAAAAGCTTTCATGAAGTTTAACTGACTCCTACAACTCCACCAAGATGGTATCATCATCTTATACGGCATTATCTGTATTGATATGGCAGTATCTGTATTTCAAGTGAACTCCAAGCAAACTCCCTATCAGCTCTAATCACATGACTTTACATTGATTCTTAGGACATGTCCTGCTGCTGTTTTTGACACTGCACAGCTGCTGGTCGTTAATTGGTGGTGCATCATTGCTGCTGCCAGTGTTGGTGTTCTTGCTCTTTTTGGCTCTGTTTGGCCGTATTTGGATCTGATCTAATTATCCTCAGCTCTATTTGGGACAGGTTCCATAAAGCTTCAGATTGGGCCTAAAATTTCAGACCCATGAAGGCCTCATGAGGCGGAATCTACTGTTATTCAGACAGTTTACAGGCATAATGCCCTCACATATGAAGCAAATGGTGGATTAATAAAGACAAAGCTTTGTTTCTTTTTTTTTTTTTAGTCCCCAAGTGTTTGTTTCTTCATGTAGGCTCTTCAGAAAATTTCCACCCCATTAAATTTTCCACATCTGGCCAATCACAGAGGGTCTCAGGCATACAGCAAACCAATGGAGTGTGAGGTAACTGAGTGCACCGACTTCACAGAAGCACTACATCAGTGCTGGTGACATGCTGGGTTTTCTCCTCCAATCACTGCAGCCCTGCTGTGTGTGTGTTTGCAGCCAATCATAAAATTTTCCCCACTGTGTTTCTTTCAGCCAATCACCCTCAAGACCTGCTGGGTCTTTACAGCCAAGTCAGAGCAAATGGAAGGTTTATATTATTTTATATATGATTTGAAAACTGTTAGCAACTCTTTCATGGCAGGATTTTGAAGTTTAATCTTAACATCGGGGGAGGGAGTTTTAGTCTACAACCAGAACCACTCTGGGGAGAATATATAGCAGAAAGAAATGTGTGTGTGTAATAAAGATAGTACTTGTACCTCAGTCTCTTGTAGTACTGTTTGACCTTATCCAATGAGGCAGCATTGATTTGAGCCTGGTATTCCTCCACGGACACATTGTCTCTGTAGTAGTATCCCTCCATACTCTCCAGAGCTAGAGGGGATCGAATGAGAGAATGAGACGGAAAGTCTATATATATGCAGTCTATATAGTCTGAAGACTATGTAAGTCCATCCTTACAATACCTTGTGTGAAGAGCGTGGGATAGATCTTAAAGCCTCCTCCATTTTTCAGCCTCTGAGGAAGTTGAGAGAAGTAGAAACTCTCCAAGTAGAAGCAAACCTTCAAGGCTTGGCGCGTGCCCTCCACCTGGTATGAAATGGGTATGTCTGCCAGGGGAGGGGAGGAGAGGAGAGGAGAGGAGAGGAGAGGAGAGGAGAGGACTATTTAAAGCTTCTCATTTCTGTTTTTAATCATAGCAATGATAAAGCAAAAAGAACTAGAGTGTACATACTGGCCACTAGTGGCTCCCCTTCAAACTGCTGGAAGTAAAATGTGACCTTCTCCAAGTCAATTAGGGCCACCTGAGTGTCCTCCAACATGGCCTGCTCATCAGTCTGTACAAAGAGACAATACACCAATAAGTGTGTGTGTGTGTGTGTGCATTCTTGTGGAAAGCAAAAAGAGATTGTGTTGTAAATAAACTGTCCTGTTTTGCTTGCAGCATGACTGGATACACACACACACACACACACACACACATACTATTCACCCCTGTGAGGAGTGTGTCAGTGTTTCGTGATAACATGAGCATGCATCTGTGTGGTGCACGAATGATTGTGAAAATCTGTCAGCATGTGAGCAAGCGTTTGTGTCTGTTTTTATTTTTGTTTTAGTTTGTGTGTGTGTGTTTCTTTATACCAGTGTGTGTGTGTATGCGTACGTGTGGACATGCATGCATATGCCTGTTTCCTTTCCAAACAACCACTCAACAAACAAGCACATCGGCGTGTGGCCACGCCGATGGCAGCTTGGATATTTTGGACTGTGGCGCTCTGCACTCCTTTGTCACCCTGTTTAATTTGTCCACACATGCAGACAGATACACAGTGCAGCATCTCAGCATTTGAAATGGACTGACATGTGACAAAAACTTGCTTACAGCTCTAGCCAAATGATGTCGTGATCGTTGTGTGTGGGCAAGTTTGTTTCAAGTTTGTCTCTTTGTGTACGCACACCTACACAAAGAGACATTCACAACATCCCCACTTTGTCATGTGACACCCGAAAAAAGGAGCTTGCTGAGATTTCAGCGGAATCACCTACAGGTATGGAGACCCTGTTTTGATCCACAAGGACACTTAAATGGGAGAAATGTCTCAAGAAAGAAATGGAAAGAGAAATACAGGGAGAGAGAAAAGCATCATTGATGTAACCTACATAATCAGTCACCAAGAGTTAAAGCAATTCTGTACCTATTTAAAGCGAAAAGAAACTTTTTGCATTTCACTAACAAATGTGTTTGCCATGCTGGTGACTATAAGCTATTCAAACTTCACTTCAGCTTTTCTAACACGGTGAATAACCTAAATGAAAAGACGGTTCTCCAGACGTTTTTCCAAGAGAAGGTTAATATGAGTCTGTGTGAGGGCAAAGTGCACGTTTAGCTGAACTGCAGTAATGTTCAGTAGGTGCTGCTGAAAATGAAAACTCTCTAAACTGACCTTTATCAGACGATTAAATAAAGACATGTAGCACAATAGACCAGCCTGATGCCTAATATGCCAAACTTTTATTTTAGTCAGGGATATGTCTGATTAAAAATTATTATTTGAGTTGCCTACCTTTTTAGGTTGTGTTGCGAATCAAGATTTTTGAGTTTTTGATTAAATTTGCTATTTGAGATCGACTCTGTTTTTGAGATATATGCAAGAATTTCAAGGCAGACGTTTAAAATAAATGGATATATTAATGGATTATTTAATTTAGGGTTTTCATGTACAGAAATTTGTAGGCTGGGTAAAGCAACAACTGATATTGTTTAAGATGATGCTGTTCAGATTGTGCATGTCGAGGATTAGAATCCCAAATTATTGAGGCCATTCTGGATGTAACTAACCACTGAAACTGTTATTTTGTGTGTGTGTGTGTGTGTGTATGTGTCTGTGTTTAGTTTGTTTGGCTTTTTCAATCAAACATTATTTTCTTAATGGCAACTTTGGGATGTTCCAACAGCATTCCTAGAAAACTTTTCCAGCTGATACAACTATGGAGAAGATGGAGAAGCTGCATGTTACTTGAGTAAAAAAAGGAGGGACGTCAGCTGTGGGATCTGGCACTGCAAATCAGCAGATTTAAGATCAGATTCAAGCTTTATTCATACACATTCACGAGGCAGACTGGGCATTTATTCAAATCAGCACATTTTACTGATTACTGGGCACCCGCTCTGTATTCTGGCAGCACCATCCACTTTGAGGATCCTTTTAAAGTCTGTGCTATTGCTCATTAATCCATTCATTCAGAGAGAAATAAATCACGCTGCATGTCTAATTTATGCCACACACAGTATACAAGGTACAAAAGGAAGAGATGCACCAACTGGCCTATAGCTGATAGGCCACCACTTCTAATAACCCGAGTCCTGGTCTGGCACTCACCAGGTTGGGGGAGAGAAGGGACTGGAAGTGGAGAAGCAGACCAGCACTGGCGATCTGCTCTAGCCAACGTCGGCTGACTTCCTGAGTCTCTTGAGGATCCTGGGTGTCTGGGCTGTCCAGGTCAGGCTCCCTGCCTACATTGTGAAACTGAAAGTGGACACAACAAAGAAAAACTAGAAACGAATTTCCTGAAGAAAATGCGACTGTGATTGAAACTTGCAGAAGAGATTGCCAAACAGAAAATGAAAAGCTGAAATCTATAAAACTGTCCTACATTTTAATGTATTAATTGTTAGCAAGGGAGAGATACTGCCAATCGCATGTCTGTGGGAGAGACTTTGGAAATTAATTACTCCAAAATGCTACAGTAAATGTTGTTCATAATGTGTAGGATATAGTTCTGGAGGTGCTGAATCCAACCATGAAAGGCATATTAACTAGTTATGTAAATTTAAATTTTTAGGGCTGATCAAAAATTAGTAATTTGCCAATAGCATGTCTGCATAAGGGACTTTGGAAATAATATGTGTGTTTATACTCCTGGAGGTGCTGAATCCAATTATGAAAGATGTATTAACTACTTATGTAAATTTCTTAGGGCTGATCAAAAATTATATTTTTCTAATGCGTCCTGTTCTCCTTAGAAAACAAAAATACTTAATACTTAATGTCTATCACATGAAATATCCTTATCACATCATTCAGTAAATTAAGTATATTGCATATTTGCTTCATGTTGTGCAACCTTAGTACAGTCTCGACACACTGTATGTATAATTTACCTGGTTGAGAACAGCCAAGAGATGCTCTGAGAAGGCACACACAGCTGCAACTAGAGACTGACAAAACACCATATCCCGACGCAACTGGATCTCTGAGTCTAGACAGGAAACAAAGAGGATGTGAACCAAACAGAAAAGCTATGATACTAAGGAGGTAAAGGTGAAGAAGAAAGACAGAAAGAAAGTAAAACCAAGGTGAGTGCAGATTAAACACTGAGGCATGAAGTGATAAGTGAAAGGTTAAATGAAGAGTGATAGGAATAGGTGGCATGAGTTTGTTATGGTAATTAAGCTGACTTTTTGGGTCAGTCACTGTGCTGGGACACTTTTACACTTTGAATAAGGTGATAAAAAGTCTTGGCTGATTTTTTTTTTTTTCGAGTTGGCTGGGTATTAAATATTGTATCAGAAATAAATGAGAGCCAATGACAGGTGTGCTCGACTGGAAAATAATTGGCTGCCATAACTTCCTGAGAAATAGGCCGTCTGAAAAAGGAAGTTCAGCAACACACTAAGGTAAAAATGAGTTCATGAACTCCTCAGAAATTAATGCATCAGAATGAATGACCATAAACTCTTACAAGTTTAACCATTTCTACTGCTACCTTTTTTGAGGTAAAGCTCAATTTTATCAACATAACTGCTCTAAGCAGTTTGTATTTGTCTTTAGTAGTGCCATTTATATATATTCTGTGCATGGAATAATACATTTAATTTACTCATTACTCATTAGCAGTAGCACAGAAGGGTTTCTCTCAAATATTATACATATATCAAAACCGGTGCTAGTGTGATGAATTCTAAAATTGAATGATATATTTTTAGGAAACTGATAAATGATAATTTTAATCATGTTGTTGCCTTTTTTAAGGTGGTTACAGGTCTCCAACTGCAGTTTTTAACTTTGCTTTGATGTATGTTAACAATTTTACAGAGTTCAAATTCTGTTGGTACTTAACTAAATATTAACTAATTAAACCATTTTTAAAATTTTCAGGTAGATTAACATAACATAGTTGATGTACATTACTGACATTATGTAGCTAATGTAACGTAGCTACGTAGAATGTAACTGAGTTCTGTTTTCAGCCCATCGTCTTGTCTCAAGTAAAAGATGCTAGGTCATTCATGTGCATACATTTTTGTCTAAAATCCATAAATTTAGTGTGTAAATAGTGCAAAGGGAGAGGCAGACTGACCTGTATACTGAAGTAACACCAACAGCAACCGTGTCTTCACCTCTGAGAAAAAAACAACCAACAAAAATAATGCAATGAGACTGAACATCCCTATTCACAGAGAGAGACTGTAACAATGTCACTTGTACAGTAAACTTCCTATTTAAAGCCAGAAATAGGAAGAACCATAAATCCATAAATAACCATAAATAAAATAAATCCATATTTGTTTATGGTCATATCAGAGCAGGATGTTACCTACATGAATAAGTCATCATACTGAGAGGCAGAAAAAGCGGCATAGACATGCGTATTTGTACTCTCTCACTCATGACTGCCAGCTCACCTTTCCCAGGAGTGTCATATGGCTGACTATGTATTTAAGGGTTTTGTACTGTGCATATTTGTCTGTGGTAGTGTGTATGCTTTTGTATTCCATCCGTGTGCCAACAAATACAAACCCACGCTTGCTTTGAGGATATATGAGGCTAAAGTCTCCATCTGGATAAATAATAAAGAATCAAGGGAATCCTACTATCTGCAGCTCTATAAATTGTTAATTTTCAGCTCCAACTCTGACTTTCCAATTTATGGATCCCAAGATGGCTTTTGGTTTAAAGTTTATAATGACAGCAATGTATTTAGTGGTCTGGGACCATCTGTATCTACAGAAGGTTGTTGTGTCTAATAAATACATTATGATGACGTGGCACTGGAGAATTGATCAATCAATCAAAAAATAGGTTATCTCCCAAGACTTTTATTCTTCTTTCATGTATAATACATACTGTATGTAACTATAAATGGGAGTGTGTGCATACAGACTTTAGTTCCTGAGCATTTCAGAGAGCAATGATATGTGTGTGCATATGTGTTTAAAGCATGTCTGGAACAGCACATGTATACACTGACCTTCAACAAATTTAGCTATGGTGTGTGTGAGGGCTTGAACGCTGCTGGGAAGATTCCAGGGATCCTGCTTGACATGGAGGCGCAACTTCTTTGTGCAGTTTACCTTGGGCTCCATCTCCTGTTGAAACTCTGACAAAGACAGACGGATTACACTGGATTAGTTTAGACCAGGCGGAGGCACATGATTGTGTGTGGATTATATGTGTCAACTGCATTATTAGTTATTCAGAATGGAGAGAGGTTTTCTTCTGTTAGACAGATTTCTCTCTTCTGTAGTTCTCTTCCCCTAAATTCAATTCAAATACATTCATGGAGGTTAACTTGTTTATGAAAGGTAATTCAGTAAATAGAAGATAGAAAAAAGTTGAAGAGTTCAACCTTAAAGAAACATCCTTGTATATGTTATATGATAATATGAAGTAATATGAAGTATTTTTACTAATTAGAATCCAGCAGGGGTCCAGTTTTATAAACCCAAACCTGCAAAGCTGAACACCCAACCCGTTACCAGCAATTATCTATAAATCCATTTGCAAGACTTACCACCCGAGGCTCACATCCCCATCCATTAATGCAAAACCTGTTAATGCAACACCCACAGACCACCCACTGTGAGCCGGGCCGCAACCTGATCCGCAACCCAACAACCCGATACCCAGCCTATAACCTGATACTGCAGCCCAATATCCAACACTGCTCACAATGTGACATGACCAGACCCCAGACCCAATACCCAACCCACAACGATACTTAAATCAACCTGAAATCTGACACACAACCCAATACCCAACCAGCCCGACCCACAACCCAGCATGCAGCCTGACCCTGACCCTGACCCTGACCCGTTAATGCAAAATTCACAACCCAACCCATTAATGCAAATGGCTTCTTGTCCTCCCATTTTGGGAGTTTTACATGTAGACCGGTGCAGGCTCTATATATTACTTCCCTACATTTCTCTCTCCTTTGATATAAACCATGTCTCTCTCTCTTTCTCTCTCTCTCTCTCTCTGTCGTATCCATCACACTCTACATCTTGCTCTATATCTCCCTTTCTCCATATTTAGGCATAGTAGGTCAGTCTGACCAAGAACCAAGTAAGTTGAACTCTTCCTTATTTTTCCCATTTTATGAAGTAGATCACAGACCACCGGTTTTACATTTTACATTGCTTGCAATCTAATCTCTCTCATCTCATCAAGTCTTGTCTTTGACAAAAGCGAATAAAACCCATCAGTCTAACGTTACCGCTCTAAAAACTAAACAGAAGATCTTGTAATAAAGTTTACGTTGGATGTGAAGCAGAGATCTGAGATAGAACGGCAACTGTTTAGCAGAGGCTTCAAGGGAGTTGGAGTGTGTATGTGTATGTATAGGAGAGAGAGAGAGAGAGAGAGAAGACTGAAAGATCAGATGAAGGAATGCTCCACTTTTCTGATAATCCTGTTTTCTCTGTTATCAATCACATATACATTACTGGCGTTGAGACGGCTCAACACTGATCAAGCCTTCACACACTCCTGAGGGCATTTATGCAAACATTCTCTTACACACACATGCCTGCGTAAGCCAAACCCACTTTTAGATCAAGCATATCCTTACTTGAGGACAGCCTGAGATGAGCGGGGAGTATGTGTGCAAAATAGGTCAGACTGTTTTGACACTTTATTCATCAAAACATACAGAATAACTGGGTAATCTGCTCTTTTGTCATATCCAAGGACATAAAATCACAAACTTTCATATCACAAAGCTTCTGCAGGCCAAAACTGCTCTTACAAAGTCGGAATCTTGGATCCAACAGTCACCAATACAAACAAATCTAACTTTTAAATGTAGCGTTATTCTATCTAATCTCCAAAATGTGCTGTGTCATCAAAATGCCTCAGACAGACCATTATTTGTAAGCTAGTTTATTTTTGTTCTGGAAAGTGATAGGGATAAATTTAGCTCTTTCTAGCTACATTTCCTACATTTTCCTGTAAGAGATAAAATAAAACAATAGACAGAGCTGTTAAATATCAAGGCCAAGATGAGGTTACATGGAAAACATGAGTTGTTACAGGGTCATCTTTGACCCAGATTGGTCAAAAGTGATTGATTCATTGGTAAGCAGTACTGCATGAGTTGACAATGTGCTTCAGAAAAAGAGATTCTGGGATAACTGTAGGAGAAAGACATACAGACTGGAGGGAGGGTAGAAAGAAGAAAATTGGTTGGAGAGGAAGGGAGAAACGAGATCTTTTTTTATAGGAGCTGGAATCTACCTACATTACTTTCCTACACATACATCTGTTCACACACAGACATTCCACAACAGGAAGTCGCAGCCCCTATGTGCGGGTGGCTGCGACATTTTCACCACATGCTCTGTTTTTTCTGAGTGTTTTCTATTGGTGCAGGCTGGACTTGGGAGTCCTCCAATATTATCTTTCTTCCCAGAATCCCACTGTGAATCCCAGCAAGGCCCCTGAAGCAGAGTTACACCCTAATGAAAACACTCCTCACAGGAAATTCATATGCTGAAAGAGAGATATTTTGATGGGGAATGAGCTTGATGGAAGGCTAAAACAGACAGAACTGATATTCCATCCTAAAAGATTTACTTTCTGACAGCTGCACTGTGTAAATTGAAGGTGACAGGGAAAAACCAACTGAGACGGATGCAGGTGAAGTGATGTGAAATCAGTGTGACATAGCCCGGTGCAAGAGAGAATCCGGGCATTTTACCTTGTAATCCTCGGCCAGGTGTGAAGCACTTGGTCTGCTCAAATGCTCGAGCCACCACTGCTCCTCTCAGCATGCTAGTGATGGAATCCACCTGGAATAACGGCAGGAGAAGGGTCATATTGTAGCACTTACCATACTGGAGGCAGTCTCTCAGTAAGCCAAGAGAGAAATTATCTGGAGGGAAGCAAAAACTGCTGCCCACACATGACCGACACCTGCCCCTCTCTGTGTATCGCACACACGCAATCCCATGGAGCCCCAGTGAACACAGTTTGCTGTGCAGTATCTAAACAAAGCTGGGGGAAACTGCTCTACAATAAAACAAACGACAGGAAACAGTCCAAAACTGCAGACGCAGCACCGTGTGTTTTTTTCTGCTTTTCCACTGCCGATGGAGACATCCTCATAAAACTTCTCCTACGGCTCCATGTGTGTGGTTAGATAGTGTCAACCTTTGTAGCAAAGGTTTCAGCAAGGTCAAAGGTCATCTTAAGGCTCAGAGAATTTTCCATTCTATGTGTGAGTCGTGACAACGAAGCGTTGTTAAATGTTAAAAAAAAATAAAAATGAGCCAGATTACAAACAAAATATGGTAATTGTCTTGTATGTATCAGAGTTGAATGTTGGAATTTGTTTGAGGCTTTTATCCAGCTTTACAGTACCATAAAAATATCTCTTATGCATGGTTTGTCCCAGTCTAATCAGATAAAAATAAAGGACTTTAATTAGTATATAAATATCAAACAGATATTGTGACAAACTATGTGACAAACTGGATTTTTGGCATATTCAGGGGGAAACATGGTGCAGTTTTTACAAATCCGAGAAATTCCAACTCCAAATGTCAACACATCAATCCTCATACATCATATCTGTTCAGATGGTCATGTGACTCACCTGGCTGAAAAGATGCTCCAGGAAACTGTGGAGTTTTTTCTGCTTATCATGAGAGAGCCACACACTGGAGGGCATCTCATCTCCTGCAATCATCAGCACATGACGTAAACACACGCACCCTTCATGTATGAGTATTTTTCTACTAAACAAACGCACATAAAGAATATAGAATATGTTTAACATCTGGAACTTTGATTTCTGCTTTATTATGACATGTCACTGTGTTCCCACAAAGACATTACAGTGTTGTGTGTTGCATTAGTGTACCTGAGTCCATCTCATCGCTGTGAACGTAGGAGCTACAGTGGCTGCTGCAGATGCTGGTGAACGAGGCGATGGAGTTTCTGTTGCTATTACAGTCACTGGAGAGAAACAAGGTTAAAATCTATTTTAATTCTCCTCACATTTTTCAACGTTTGTGTCACACAAGCTATCGAACATGGTCAGCTGCAGTATATCACCTGTATGAGTCTCTGTTGCTGATGGTGTCGTGTCCAGAGTCTTCCTGCTCATCCCCTGCCACATTGAAACACACTTTTTTCCCATTCCTCTCCCCCTTCTCCCCCTCATTCTCAGCAGATATGTAGCTTTCTGGGGTTCTCGCCTCAGTTGCTGGGGGATAAGTGATGGAAGACAGGAGGCTGGTGGAAGGAGAAATAGAAAAAACGAAAGGAAGGAGAAAGACAGCTTAATAAAAGCAGCTGTTTTGAGCTAAACTGATGTAGCATGTACAGCTGCATGTTACATAGGTATGCATACACATGTGTGTGGGTTGAAGCAGCTGACTGAGTGGGCCAAACAAAACCCCAGTTCGTTTCTGCACAGCTTCCGCACGACAGCTTCAGAGGGTCATGGATCCACATATTAATAGTTTCAAACATGTAGCAGGGTACAGCTGTGTCAATACACTGCAACACGCAGTCACTGCTGGCCTGTATTCTATCAGACGGCTATCAGAAGGGCAGGAAGAGGCTGTTTGGGATATTTTCACAGTTGCAGCAACACATGGTGGCACTTAAAGCCATGTTCCAATAAAAGCTGGACTTGGACTTTTTCTGATCTCTCTCCACACACGCTGACACGCGATGTCTGTTTACATTTCTGCTTTATTTTCATTTTCCATTGAGTCAGAAGATAGGCCTTGCAGACGTTTCAAAGCAGTGAGGAGGGGCGAGTAAAAGCTACCCAGATCAATGCAGAATAAAACAAGCTGTCCATCATGCTACACAAACGCATCTCAGATTTTTTGCAGCTAGATTTTAAACACCTCTCTTCCCCCATTCCTCCTTCCATTTACCCTTTTTCTATCCATTCGCAGGATGATTAGGCCATAGAGATGCCCTCATTACAGTCCACACCAGGAACCACCACAATGCCCCTCCAAAGCAGAGTGGCATTCCATCACCATAGAGGAGCTCTCCGGAGTCTGTGATTGGCTGTTGGTTAAAAAGGAAGTGAGCACAGTTTGGGGCCTTTGGGGCAAAGTATCGGAGGGAGAATAACAATGACTGGATCAGAGAAGGGGCTTTGACAGAGAGAGAGAGAGAGAGAGAGAGAGAGGCCAGGCCAAAGCAAACCACTGCTTCTAGCAGAGCAATCCCATAGATCTTTTAATCTCTCGCATGAAGCTCCTTAATCCACTTTGACACATTAAACCATTATACATCAATCGCCTTCGTGTCATCTATAAGTGCATTTGCATTACAAAGCTCCACATCAGTCAACTTCTTAATAGGATATTTGCATTTGCTTTCGTCCATGTCGACGTAAATAAACGGGAGTACCCTGTAGCTCTGAAATTGCTGCCAGTCAGGACACTGTTGGTAATGTGCACAGAGTAAGAAAAAGTTATAAAAGTGGGGGAGAATGGAAAGGAAGTGATGATATGAAGTGCATCATCAAACAGTTGTGACTGCCTGTCTGTGGGCCCAAGACAAAGGTTCTCAGGTCACTGCTACAAAATTAATACCTCTAGGGTCGGCCAAGAAATTATATAATATCATTCTTGGCTTGTTATCATTTCCTGATTTACTTGAGGATATATGTCATTTCCAGGGAATGTACTGCAGGATTCCCTACTTGAGTTTGGGTAGGAAATGGGAAATGTGTTTTGTAAAAGACCTTTTACAAATAGAGCAATTTCAGATCATTAATACATCATTAAAACTGTGCTGTCAAAGTCATTCACAAGAAATGCAAAGCAGCATGTGTGTAAGAAAGAGAAAGAGAGAGGGGACAGCACACAATGAGAGAGTACTTTACACAGTGGCCCATCAGCAAACTGATTAGTATGCAAACTGTTTGCAAAAATGTAACTAAGAATAGTGGCACTTACAATGCTGCAACTACAAGCATTAAAGCAAATATTAGTTCCACTGATGTCACAGACTCGTGCACACCTACATATTTTACAAGCTCCAACTGTGTATATGTGTGTATGCCTGCATGCTTGAGGAGGTAGCAGATGTCGAAAAGGTCATCATCCCCTCCCTACGTGACTCAGACTATCTGAATGAGTGTGGATGTGACTACACTAATTGGCATTGACGGGAACATGATAAAATTTGTCCAGACTCAGTCATTAAGGGCTCCTGCTGTAGACTCAGCTCATTATTACTGTGGTTAGATGACAGCTTCTCTGTATCTAGATGCTTTTAATGTCATTCCTCAAGTGCTGCTGCTTTAGCTGAGAAGACGTCTAATGACTAAATCACTCAAATGATAAAGCTGATTGATAAATACTCATAACACGCATTTATGATCATCAATCAGCTGTCCACCGATAATTACAAATACCTAGGAAGAGGCAGAAATGTGTGTGTGGGTGTGTGCTAGTGTGGTCTTCTGCGTACGGGTCTGTGTATGTATCAGTGAATGGCGTTTCCAGAGGGCGCCTGGCCTGGTGACACGCCCTCCACTTCATTCAGATTATACTTCCTGTTTCAGGGGAGGAGAGAAAGGAAATGGAGCACTGTTTCCCATTTCCTTTCTGTAGCTTAATGTGCCTTCACATATTGAACCCGCCATCAGCAGGTTTGCATGTGCAGGTTTGCAGATCAGAGACCAATACAGAATAATCTGTATTCACACAGATTATGCACAGATGTTAACGGTAATCTCTCTCACACACACACTCACTCATGAATATGGGCCCCGTGTGTCTCCATCTCTTTGACAGCAGCGGTGAGTTTGTAGAGAAGTTTCTGGTAAGCATCCAGGGTGAGAAGGTCTTCCTCTCGGAGAAGGAAACGAAGGCCGTGGCCCTCGGTCCTGCCCAGGCTGTGGCCCGATGGAGCAGCCATAGTGGTGATGGTGTGCTGGACATTAACCATCAGGTTCAGTTTACCTGAGAATACACAAAAAGGAAAAGACTGAAATGAAGATGCATCATTCAGGAGCAAACAGAAACATGCTTTTCCACTGTCCCCTTACCCACCTTGATCAGCGCTGCCGCGTCCTCCCTTCTCCAGGGTGTTCTTCCTGTTGTCCAGCTGCACACCAAAGGCGCTGCCCAGTGAGGTAGTGGTTTTGGGGTAAGACACCTCCATCACATTGATATGACAGTTTGTGGGGCAGAAGTCGCTGCTGTGGAGGGGGGACACCTTGGCCTTGGCCTGCTTAAACGTGGGCCAGGCTCGGTTCTTCAGTACCCGAGCAAACTGATACAAATGAGAAAAGACAGATTGTTTGCATAATCAACAACCATATGTGAAATGCAGAGAATGTCTATCAGCTTAATGTTCTGTACTGTTTTATATATATATGACATGGCATTAGCAGCATAAACACACCCCTCCTTTGTTTAAGTGCCTGTTCAAAAATTTAACTTAAATCAAAGATCCAAGACAGGAACATAACCTCCCCACTGAAAAACTCCAGACCAAACATGACCATTTATCAGAACTATCATTTAAAGATCTAGAACAGCTCTGATTTGAGCAGCATGACAGATCATATTATCATGTTGTAAAACTATATGATGAAATGCTGTAATTTTTTTACTATTTGTGGTTTGATGTGTGACTTTTGCGACCTCCAGAAAGGATGTTCCTGTTTTGAATTTGCTGCAGAGGAACTTTGGTTTTTATCCACATCCATAAACACATGAAAAGCTGTTGCAGTGATATCAATCATACTTTCCATTGAAAACAGTGTTGTTTCAAGAAGTGAACGTGTCCTGTATACATTGTTAAACAAGTAATGATATCCCTTTTAGGTGGCTTACGAATGTAGAAAAATGTGCATAACTGGTGGAAACATCTTACTCCACCCTCCCTCAGTGTGCAGGCATACGTCCTTAACATGCGCAGAGATAGCATCACAAAGAAAAGCACAATAGAAGAAGAGCCAGCAGGACTGCCTGAATCTAATAGAACTGATACAGAATATCACCCACACATTTTTTCTTTGAAACTTTCTGCTGCACTTTCCTTGAACTCACTATCATGGGCCTACATCCTGTCTAGGATGTTACACAGCAGATGTTCTGAGCCATCATGATGGGTTGGATCACTTTTTAGCAACTCGGGCTGTCAGACGGCATTAGCCAATGTATACGTTAACCAAGTAACTTAAAGCAAACATTTCTACTCTGTTATCTTGGAAAACTGGAATATGGACTGCTATTTCACGCCAGCCAGCGAAAAGTCTCCCGAGACCTCAGATTATTACCACGTCTTCTGCCTGTCAGTAGAGGTTGGGGCTCTTGTTTCCAGACCCAAAGCCAACATTTCTTTTCTTTGTCCTTCATTCTGTCTTTCTTTCCCTCTCATCTCTCTCATCCATCTCTACGTTGCTTGCTCTTTCTCTCGTCCTGTCTCTTTTGCTCCCCCTCCTTTCTCTCTAGGAGTCTGAGAAGGAATGCTCCAGTGCAGGAGGGATCTTACACAACAAAAGTCCTGGCTGTGGCTATTCAGGGGCTATTTATAAGTGACTGGTAATTAATCCAAGGTCCACTCTAATGTTGAGTCAGAATTTTTTCCTTTTTCTCTCTCACGCACACTTGCAAACATAGAGATGTTTTGCCTATAGACACACGCTTACAGATGTGATGGAAAGACTTCGGCTCTGTCAAAGCACCGGCTGTATCATAATCACAAACAGAGCGCACACATGCGATATTAGCTTCGCGTATATATTCACAAACAAGGCAGCGACAGACCACTCGCATAAATATTTCTTCTTCACATTTGGGTCAACGAGAACTGATTACATTTTTGCTCAGCAGCCATCGCACATTGTTTGTTGTTGTTCTGTGAACTGGATTGATGCACTTTGACATTTGGATGTCAGCACATGAGTAAACAAACATCCATCAAGGAAGTCTATGTCTCTTCAGGTTTTTCTTCACTTGCCTGGGTCCTGTACTTAGGAGATTCTATTCAGTCTTGACTTGTAAACGTACAACAGGAGCCATTATAGAAGCTCTATCACACCGTTTCTACGTTGAATTGGTTAAGCAGGACTTTCTTTTGGAGGGCAATAGTGTAAAAGTACAACAAAAAAAATGTTTTGGTCATTGTTAGAATATTTGCATGCACATGATTTTTGTCTATACTGCCATTAACACAAATGCAGGTAACTTGTAAGGCCTTATTAGAGGAAGTATGCCAGATGAGGAATCACATCTGAAGATGGTGCATTCACATGCTTAAGTAAATCAACTTACAGCTGCATAATCTAGATCTTTTACTCTGAGTACACCAATGCCGATTTGTGTTTGTATGTCGCTTAAAAAAATTGACTTATTGCCTTAATTGGATATGAATCAAAGAGAGATAGTCAGTTTTTATGATGGTGGAAAGGAGTATCATCAGAGCAGACTACACCTGTAAAATTTGACAAGTTGATCTTACTTAAAAAAATCTAGGAAACCGATTGCCTTGAAAAAGATAAGTAAATATAACTATTAGTTNGATCTTACTTAAAAAAATCTAGGAAACCGATTGCCTTGAAAAAGATAAGTAAATATAACTATTAGTTTTAAGTTCAAGTACACTGTAAAATGTGACGAGTTGATCTTACTTAAAAAATCTAGGAAACCAGTTGCCTTGAAAAGGGTAAGTAAATATAACTATATATTCTTAAGTTCAAGTAGACATAAAGTAAACATAACTTAAGACTAATAGTTATATTTACTTACCTTTTTCGAGGCAATTGGTTTCCCTACATTTTTTTTTTTTAAGTAAGATCAACTTGTCACATTTTACAGTGTACTGATGAAGGCCTCTACTCAAAATCCATAAACACTGTCGTTCTCCTTTTATCACAGAAGCACAGCAGTTACCTTCCTGTAGTTGGTGATTCGCCGGTTGATGTGCTCCACCCTCTCGCCGCACATGGCACTGAAGCGTACCTGCAGCTCCTCAGGGATAGCATCACAGCTAGAACTCAACCTGCTGCACATCTGCACCAGCGTGTCGTCGTTACGTGCCAGCGTCTCCAGGATCTGGTCAGACAGAGGGCGACAGCGGGGACAGGAATGATTTACTCATGTGAATAAATGACTAAATAAATCTTTTTGCCACTGCAGCCCAACATCAAACAGTCCACAACTGCTGATTTCTCTAGACTGTTTCAACTTTGTTATCTTAAATTGCCATGTGCTATTCATAAATCCATAGAGACAAATCTAGAGAATATGATACATACTATGTATGCAGACTCTGACTTTCCAGATCAGAGACCAGATATGAAGAAGAAGAGAAACACAAATTTTAATGAGTTGCCCACTGGAGGACAGAGAAAAGCAGAGGAGGAAATTTAACAGCAGGAAGAGACTGAAGCATAAGAAAACGCATGGGCCCAACAGCATTAGCGATATTAAAATTCAACATCACAGCGCTCAGAGGACACATGGACTGCTGGGGCAGATGTTTGTAATAATACTAAAATTACTTTCGCTTTGCAGTATAAAAAACTACTCTCAGTTACAGGTGATATGACAAGAAAATAAGAACTATTTGTATGCATGTCACTGATATTGCATTTTGTTCTTAAAATGGTGCTTAAAAAATGAACTACTGGTAATCCCTGCTAAGTTACGATGATGAATGCTTCTACACATTATATAAGATCATGTTTGTCTGCACTGAATCTGCACTTGAATCTGAAATTTGTGCATCAATATAAACTCAAGGGAAAAGTGCATGACAAAAACAGGTGCGCAAATATAGAAAGAAATATGATAACTTCTCACAATCATTTGTGAGTTTATCTACTGTCTACTGCCGCTCTGTAGCCTGGAGACAAACAGAAGCATTGCACTTGGTTTGTTTATGTCTTTATTGTTCTCCCTCATCAAGCGAGGTGCAGCTCTGAGGCCCTAAACACTAACAGCACTATTCATCACCTGAAAGGTAATAAAACCCTCTCGCGTTCCCTATTGTCTCCTTTCTCTCTTTCATCCACAGCCACCTTAAATAATTGTTGCATAAAGTCACAGCCTGAAAGGGTTTCCATGTCTTGTTTTCATTTAGGAGTCTATTTTGAAACTTTTGCAATGCAAACAAAGGGCAACTTGATCCATTTTTACTCTTGCTGCAGCACAACTGTACTTACAGAGTAAAAAAACAAAACAAACAAACAAAAAAAAAAAAAAAAAANAAAAAAAAAAAAAAAAAAACAGGCTATTTTAGGTACTGTCTCTTTAAAAAGCCTGCTCAGTTCTGATTGGTCAGCTGCATCAGACCTGAGGTGGCAACACCCCTGGACTGTGAAACGTGAAGGTTGGCCAAACACTTGCTTGTTAGCCTGATGTTTTGTGACTAAGTGACTAATGCTGAGGTCAAAAAAAAGTAAGGGACTAAGTAAAAACGAAGCATTAAGGCAGTTCACAACCTTTGGGTTTGGCTTACTGGATTTCTTTTTGGCATCAACCTCACGTTTTGCAACTTTAAAAATGTCCAAGACACATTCTGCCTAAATTACACTATAAAAATGAGGAAAAATAACCAAAAAAAAAAATAATAATCTTACCTGTTGCTTATAATAATAAGCAACAGGTATGATTCATAANAACCAAAAAAAAAAATAATAATCTTACCTGTTGCTTATAATAATAAGCAACAGGTATGATTCATAAAATTCCTGAAATGATAAAAATGATTATCAAATACTGACCTCTCCCTTTGGCCTTCCTTACCTTTGCAGTGAGGCTGAAGAAGCCTTTGGGCTCGACCATCTTCTCCAGCACGTGGCATTTGGTGCCAGCTGTGCTGTCGTACTCATAAACCACTCCATACTCTAAGTGGACGTTGTCTACTGTCAGGCTCACGTGGTCTTTCTTCCCATCAATGATGGCTATAGTGTTGAATTTGTCCATCACCTCTGAGATTGTAGAGATAAAGAAGAACAAAGTTTAGTTTAGTTTATTTGTTTTCACATATATCAAAATATAACTCAAAACCCCCTGAAATTTCAGAAAAGAAAAAATAAAAAGAAAATGTGAAGGAGTAGCTGCAAAAAACTCTCAAGGGGCTTGAACAGGGCAGTTCTCCAGAAGATACATGACAATATTTAAANCAAAAAACTCTCAAGGGGCTTGAACAGGGCAGTTCTCCAGAAGATACATGACAATATTTAAATTATGAGACAATTTAAAAAGGAAAATCAAAAAAGAAAAATAAACAGCAAAGCAGAACAATAAAAGAACATTTGGAATTTCTTGGTGTAATACCGGCAGAATATCAGACTCCAAAGGCAACACACAAAAGAGAGTTTAAGGCAAAAGTCCAAACGGGTAACACGGTTGAGAACACAACAATCCCTTGACAGCTTTCTTGAATTGGGGATGAGACAATTCAATGAAATTTGGGGGCAAGACATTCCACAAAACAGAACCTCTGTAAATGAAACCAAACTGTAGTTGTCTTGTTTGACAAACAGGAGACTTGAGTTGACATAGAGTGTGAGTGGGATAATTATGAAATTGATAATTAAAGGAACAGAGTTTGTGAAGAGGTGCAGGAAGGATACTCTTTAATGATCCACAGAGATGAACAAACAGAACAAACATGAGGACTAACACACAAACAAGCACAAATCATGAAGTTAATGTATTCCATACACTCGCTAATCAGTAAAGACGATTATCACACTCCATGTGGTTGTTTTTGTTGTCACACACTAGGTGCACACCAATCACACCAGAGGATGTGATTGTTATCAGACTAACACACTCCAGATCGCATCATTTGGAGCTGTGTCTGTTTACTGGCTGTTTGCATTCTTGTGAACGAACCTCACAACAGCACAAATGAGATATTCCCATGTAGGTTCTCATGTGTACGTGTGCGTGCATGTGTGTATGTGTGTGTGTATGTGTGTGTGTGTGTGTGTGTGTGTGTGTGTGTGTGTGTGTGTGTGTGTGTGTGTGTGTGTGGTCACCTTCTACTTTACACTCAAAGCCGTCTCCATTCTCCTCAGAGGTGGGTTTCTGGTTAGCTTTCTGTAGGTCTTCCTGGGCACTCTCGCTGTTGTTGTATACCCACTTAATAGTATCTTGCTGCATAGGAGGAAAAAAAAAATCACAAACACCGTGACTTTTATCCCTCTACTCCAACTCATGGGAAATAGGTAGCATTTCTATTACTTGTAAAAGGGGTTCTGGTTCGTCCACAAGCCGAGGTTTGGGTTTGATTGCACGTGTTTGGCTGATTCTGCCCAGATATGATGTACAGTTGGGTTGGCAGAGTATACACTACAAAGCCTTCATAAACATATGGAAACACGGTACTTGGTGATACCACAAAAATGAACCCGTGCCAATCTCATCAAACCATTCTAGCATGCCACACAGGCTTGTCTGTATGTATGTGTGTGTGTTTCTGTGTATCTGTCTGTGTAAGATCTCAACTCTCCACACCCAAACCCAAAGTGGGTTTCCTGCCAAGGCTGCATGCTGTGCTTGCCTGCTGGTTTGTGGTCTTCTACACTATGACCAAATTTACAGACACACACACACACACAAAGATACACATACATAGAAAGGGAGAGACTCAGAGAAAGAAAGGGAGAGAGTGAGAGGGAGGGCGTTTTCCCTATGTCCACACTTGATGTAAACCAGATCCCCAGTTGTGCTGGAACCCTGTAGTGCTTCATTAAGTCTCCAGTCCCAGAGGGGCTCAGTTATAGTGTATATCTCCATGACACACTAACTCACACTTACACAAACACACCCTCCCACCTTCAACAGGTGGACTGAGCTCACTCTCTCCTCATACACTCCTTTGCTATCAACCACTTTCCCACCACGAACTGAGAAGAAAAGCACCTCTAATTCCCCTTTCCCAATTTCTCCTCCGTCTCTCTCTCCATGAACTCCAAAAAACGCAGCTGCCCTCCAGCGCTCTCCCCCAGCCTGAGCCTCAAACTCTCTCTGCAGCCTGCCAGTCTCCCACAGCAGGCCCACCGCTGTAAGCCAGGGGTCAGTGTTGGAGGAGCCAAAACTACTATTATTTCTGTGTAATCACCCAGAGAAAGAAGGAGGGAATCAGAGAGAGAAAGACAGAGTGAGAAAGGAAGATATTCAAAAACTAGATGGCTCAACCGCTATGCTTCTTCTTACAGTCAATACGCTGTCATCTCCTCTCTTTTCGGCTCTCTGCAATCCTTCTGCTCTTCCATGATCTCCCAGATGTCTAACAGGAGCTCCATTACATACTCAACTTTCCATTTTCCATTGATTTGACCTTGTTGCCTTTTCTTGTCTCACTTTTTTCCTCTCACCTGCGTGGGTCGGCGGTATTTCCTGCATGCAGTGACATGAGCAATGACACTGGCATGGCTTTCCTTGCTGACATTGATGCCATTCACCTTGATGATGCATTGGCCTGGGTGGAGACCAGCGATGGCTGCCACTGTGCCTGGCAAAAAAAGAGAAAGAAAATACGTTAAGGGCAATAAAAAAAATAACTATCATCATTCACATCCTGTACATAAATTGGGTTGAATAACACTCCTGTTTCGTCTTGTATTTACAACTTAGTTTCCTGTTTTGGCAGCTCAGGAGGAGGCTGAAGAGGAGGGAAGTTGTTTATCTGGGGTAGACGAGGGATGTGATTCAGACCTTAAGAGAACTTCAAGATTTACAGCTATCAGAAGGAAGTGCATGGCAGACTAAATATTCCTCCTTAAACACAGAACACACATACCACTAATTTTAATATACAGAATCGCCAACAGCAGGATCAAGTACTGCAGGGAGAAAATAATTTAACAGAAGTGTTTACATTGCTTTGACTGCCTTAATAAGTAAAAATAACAAAACATAACAGACAGGGGTACTGAGGCTAATAAAAGAAGAAAAAATGAAACTTTTTCTTGAGTCAGACAGGAAGCAGGCCAACAGCACCTTAAGAGGAATTCAAGAAACAAGCACAAGATAAAAGCAACTCATATCGATACTATTAATATTGTGTCTGTTCATTTTGTTTGTGTGTGTGTGTGTATGTGTGTTTGCTTCTCGATCACCATCGAATAAAAGTTATTCGATCTACACTAGTGTGTAAAAGTTTGGAATTAGTCAGAACTGTTCACGTTTTAGATAGAATTTGATTTTAAATCTAAGTTGAAACAACATTTGAAAAATACTCAAGAGTCTAATCATGGGTTTAAAGCTGTCCTCAATCCTGTATAGCTCTAAGACTTTTATATTCTGTTTCTTACAAATTATGTGAGACTGTAATTGTATTCTAGCGGGTTTTAATAATGGACAGTGCAATGGTATTTGTATTGGATGTTAATATTACATTGCAGATGATGTATTTGTTTTATTGTTTATCCTGCTCAATTGCATAAATATGTGTTTTATTTTGTTTTATAATTATTCTAATGTTGTATTGTATTGTATTATGGATTATGTATCTCTGTGAAAGCCCAACAAGGGACAAGCTTTGCAAACTAGCTCTGGATAAAAATGCCATGATGTGCAGCATTAGTTTTTCCATGAATGACCTATGCCTCTGCATCAATCCCTATTTAAATAAACATTTAAATTAAAAAAAAAATCAATATCTGGGGGTCACCTTTTCACTGTTGCAGATGACACTGGTATTTGGCGTGCACTGTAAGGAAGCAGCCAACTGAGGACGTGTAAGGCGCCTGTTTCTCAACCTACAGACTCTGACGTACTTGTCCTATTGAGCATTGGTGCATTTGGGCCTTCTGCTTCTTTTACTGTTTGCCCTTTTCATTCAAGACAGTGGTGAACAATTTTGAGTGAAATCCTCAGTTTCTTGGCGATATGACTCGTTTCGTAAAACAACAGTAGACTGATCTCTTTCTTTGTTTTGGCCATTTTTGAACCCAGAATTAAGCTTTAGCAATGCCACTACCTTACAACCCATGTAAAGACAATTTATCTGCTTATCTGAACAGAATAATGGGTTTCACGTGTCCTAATACAATTACAAACTCTAACAACCAATTAGCTTAAGGATGAGTTAAAACAGGTTATTATTAGGACACTACAGTAATGGCTGTTAAAAATGGGGTTTGCTGTGTTATGTGAATAATTAATTATAAATCGGTCATTTCCAGCAGTTACAGCCCTTTGCCACATTATTAATGTATTGACTATATATTTATATCAATTTAATCCCACCTTGGTGAAAAAAGTAGCAATTTTTATCAAGAACCTGAACATTTCTGGGTGATTTCAAACCTTTTGAACATCAGGTATATGCAGCTCATGAAATAATCTGTAATTCTACATATCCAATGTCAGGTAGGTTTTTGTGTTTCAGGAGAAATATCTTGTTTTCAGAACAAATAAAAAAGAGTGGGATACACAGAAAAAGAATGGTAGCTCAAACTTTATTGAGACATATGCATCTTAGTGTGTCTATGCATTCGTTCTACCACTCCCACTGCTCTGTCTCGCCTTTTTCCATCTTTCTTCTCACTGTTCCTCCTATTTCTGTTTCTCTAATTGGTATTATCTGCAGCAGACACCAGGTCTCAGTGGCTGTTATGACAATCACAGGATAAGACCATCAGCTTTGTCTCATGGGATCAAAGCATCTCAACACACAGCAGGTTCCCAAGCAACAACACCACCATGTGAATGCACCGGCTCCCACAGACACACACATACACAGCACAATCATATAACGCTATCATTCTCTGATTGCTTAAAGGAAAAAGAAACAAGACCAAATTCCCCTGAGAACAGCCAGACAAGGCCATGAATTGTTATTCGATCGGTCTCTATCTCACACCAGCCTTGAGATTAGGGCTACGAAACATGTGAGGCAAGAGAGGAGAAAGTGGGACTTAAATGTGTACAAGATGTGTGACAGGTATGTGAAAATCATGGTGATGTGGAAACCGACTAAACTCTGGTTTTGGAAGCACTTTTAATTAATCAACCAGCTGAGCAACATGGTGAATAGGGGTGGGATAAACGGGCCTTTGGTGGCATGAACACTGCAAGACCCGTTTGCCAGCTGTGCCACAATAGAATCGAGGTGATAGCATGTCCTTTCCTGATGAAGCCCGAGAGCTGTGGTATTACAGGCCCTCTTACCTCTGCCAACAGCATGGACCACAGAAGGACCAAAGCCACGAATCTGGAATCCCAACCCATCTGCTGAGTCTGGGATCTTCACTGTCCTGAAGATAAGAGGAGGAAAGAGGCACTGGATTCAGTTTTATGTGAGATACAAGCAGAACACATTGATGACTGTGACAATACATACAAATGTATTAATGCAGGTACATCCACAGCTCTGACTTACTCTCTTGGCTTGGTGCTGACCAGCACCCTGAGTGGTCCCTTGGTATTAAAACACTGCCGGAGGAGAATCTCCACCTCACAGAAGGGCCTGAGGAACACCAGGTCTCCATTTATGGCAAACAACTTTTTCCCGACCTCCAGACCAGCCATCTTAGAACAAAATCAGAGAACGCAACAGAACGGAACTGTTTGTTAGTTAGTTCAGGGATATAAACAAGTATTAACTCTCAATTACACCTACAAATTAAAAGCTTGTTCATAAAGGACATCAACTAGAAGCTTGTTTGCGTGCCATATATCATGGGAGTCACAATTAAAATTATTTCTTAACTGCAGCCTCTGTCTCTGTGTGCTGATCTCATTATCAGATTGAAGTGAATTTTACCAGAATAAAAAGAAGGTAGATATTCCCAAAGGATTTATTTTTATCACAACAAAAAGTGTATGCTTTCCCTCACTCATGAAAGACAATATGGGTAACCTTTATCTGAGAGTATACAGCTGGATCTACTTCTGGATTTCATCGTCCCAGATTGAATATGTAAATGCAAAAACACACAAATCCAGCATGAATCTGCAGGCAATTCAGGGCTTCCACAGACATACAGCACTACTGGGGCTGGAGGAAATTATGGGTCATGCATTCAGATTGATCACATTTCCCTTGAAACTCCTTTGTCCCGTTTTCATCTGGTAGATCAAAGCTGAACACAAAAGGAGACCGCAAAAATTTGGTGCTTCTATTTTTGCACAAAAAATGCTTCTAATGTTAGCATCAGCATCATAAAGTGAGTGTAGTCTGGGAGGCAAACATTGAGAGGTTTATATTTTCTGTGACTGATGATCAAGCTAGAATTTAACAACAAAGGCTCATACCTGGCGCTTATATATTATAACAGCATCACAGCATTGCCAATTAACTTCTGGGTAATAGAAAATCAAAGTCAGGAGATGAATGTTAAACTAAAAGGGAACTCCTTACAGTTTATACCTCCACCAAGGCCGAACAAGTCTAGACATAGAGCTCATACTTCTGTCTAACCAAACAAGTCTAGAACCAGGGGATCAGAAAGCTTCAGAACACACAAACACCAAAAAAGTATTTCCAAGCGGTACACAGTAAGTGTCCTTGGGGGTGTGTACCTCCAACACCATTTGAGCATGTGTGTTCTTACTTCAGCCGGGGAGCCCTTCTCTACAGATTTGATGATGGGGACTCGGTTCCTCTCTTCCAGGGTAAAGCCGTAGCCTCCATCGCTGGGTCTTATCTGAAAAATGACATGTCTTCCTTCAGCAAAATCCCAAGCCAGCAGACCAAGGCAGAGCATACACACACATACACACACACAAACACACACACACAACCAGATACTGGTAGAGACAGATAGCAGCAGTAGTAGTATTTGCTCACTCCTCTGAAAGGAATGCTTACTTAGGTATAAAATTGACTTTTGCAGTGTTGTGAGTTTTCCATCTCACAACCGTGTGCTTCCTTGTGATTAAGTTTACCTTTGGTTTATTTGTGGTAGGTTGGTTATAACAAAATCATAGTACCAATTAATGCTCACCAGGAGAGACTTGGAGATGACATTCTCAATTATTTTCAAGTCGTGCTTCATGGGCTTGTGTTTGGTGTTCGAGCCTTCCATCTCTTCATCAGCGAAGAAACGAAACAATAAGGGCTCATCCTTGAATTCACTCTTTTCCAGCACTGAGGGAGGCAATAACAAAGTAACGAATGAATAAACGGAGGGGGAAACTTGCAGAATAATTACACATCAGGCAAAATGTACATGCTAAGCAACTGCATGAAATAAAACATGTTCTAGTTCTGTGACTGTCTTTTGATGGTTAATTAAAACTTTATTCTCCTCAGAAGTTCAAACATGTCAACAAGAATTGATGACAGTAATGTTATGGTGCCACATACGCGCTTGCACACATGCATACCATGTATCCCCCACATGCACAAACACACACACAGTGACAGAAAGGGAGGCCTCACTTTGATGGCAAAATATTGCTTTAGAGTAAACCCTGTCTCCACAGCAACATAAGACGATCAGCAAGACTTCAATTATAGAATAAAAAATAGCTCTACAGGGAAAAACAGAGTTTACTTCAAACATTCCCTCACTTCTTTCCCCTACAAATCAGATGTAGAGCCAATTGTTTTAATAGCAACATCATCAGGCCAAATAACTTACTGGCACGAATAATAAAATTACCCTTTATGTTGTGGAAGTGAAAGGAAGTTTGATGGCTGGGCTGTTATGTTCCATGGATGTGCTGATAATTTGTAGTGCGAGGCTGACCTGTGGGTAGTTTGGAGCAGTTACATCATGGGGACCCAAGGAGACATGCCGTGATTCATACTGTAGCGTGTGTGATGTGAACTTTGGCACACGAATGCATGGAGTTAAAAACAAGTGTGACTCTTATAAACAAGCGGTAACCATGGTGACTGACCATTCGCAATTAAACTGACAACCATCCATGTGATATCTGCCAAGTTCTCACAGCTAAAGCAAACCATGTGTATAAAGTGCAACTGGTCACTTAGTCATATGCTCGCAAGTATGCATGAACTTAATAACAGTATGCACAAACAGAGCTGTGGCCCAAACCACACACATGCACACACACATACGCAAAAATTCATTGACTGGATTGGAAAAAACTTCTATTCCTGTAGTGTGTCAAAGGGATTACAAGTAGAAATGGAAAGGGAACAAGAGCAGTTGTGTTCTAAAACAGGATGGCAAATGTCAAACGGCCTCTGTGTGGTTTCCCTAAGCCGTCAGCTCTCATTTAGTCAATGACGGAGATGATTCCATGAATTGTGAGCAGCAGGATCAGATCTTATTTCTTTTGAAAAGCGCACTACCGTGATGCATGAAGCCATTGTCACACAGCTCCACCCCCAAGATCAACGCTTCCTCCCTGGTTCTGCAGTCCCCCTGCACCAGAAAACATGAAAGGAGGGAGAATGAAAAAGAGAAAGAGTGAACACAGGATAGCGGAGAGAAAAATGAAATAGCACAAAAAATAGAAAATGATTTGTAGAGTGACAGCTCTTGAAGTTCCACTGAGGGATTGAGTTCTTCCATTGATCTGGGTCAAACACATTCAAGCAGGCTACCACACTCACACATGCACAGAGTGTAATGTCTGCCATTGATCTTGTGGTCACCATCTACATTTCATTTCTTTGGTGTCTTCTTGGACACGACTATCAATCTGTCAACCTCAAACCTTTCTATCAAAGTCAATAAAGCTTAACTATCCAATCAGGCATGCTTTTCTGTTTCCTGTTGGCTCCATGGCAAGATGCTGCACTTTGTTGCCTCTGTCTCTTTCCTCTGTTGCTCATTTGAAGTGACCCGCTTCTTGTAACAAGACTCACTTCCTCTTTCTTTTCTCTTTTCACACACCTTCTTTCAACATCTGCGTTTGCACGGGGAAAATAAAAATGTGGTTTAATTCTGAATAGACACCAATAGGGTCATTTAGAATAATGTGAGCTGGAAGCAGCAGTTTTATGACTTACCTGTGCTATAAGCCAGTCTATAAGCTTGTTGGCCATCACCACTGATTTATAAGTCCGCAAATGGTAATCTTTATCCCTGGATGGACATGGAAGGAAAAAAAAACCTGATTAGAATTTTTACCGACAAAAAATTCCGCCCTGGAACTTCATATCAACTATTCAACTCTATAATTCATTTTAATTGCAACAAATCCATATTATTTATTTATTTATTTGTTAGTCAGGGACCATGTACAAAAAAACCCCCATCAATCTCATAGGAGGAAAGATGCATTGCCAGATTTAGCTAGCAGCTAATTTCCATCTGCAGTCCCTGAGGCAGGTAGGCATGACATTAAATACAATATAAATACATATAAATATAAATACAAATACATATTCAGAGTACTAAATATGATAAAATACTATGAACAAATGTACATACCCGATATAACATCCTCTTACCCCCACTCCCGCTCCTCAACACACACACCCATAAAATATACATGTATCACACACTCCCCTAATTCAATCCATTGACAATTCTGTCAGTATATAGTCTAATAATATAAACAATCAGGGTGTTAAAGGATAAAAATGCTGTTTCTGCATCTTTTTTCCCCCTTTTTTTCTTACTTTTTGCTGTTTCTGTGTCTGATTAATGTCGACAACACTGATTTCTTAAAATCAATTTTTTTGCATTCCGAGAAACAGTATGAAAATAAATATGTTTAGCAGTAATTACTTGGGCTATTTCAGACACAAAGCCTAAAATATCCACCTCCAGGTGTTTTCAAGTATTGGCAGTTGCATTATAAATCTAAGTGGGTTTCTGACAATCTGTGACAGCCAGAGCGCGTTGGTGTTTGGCTCCGGGGTGTCCCATGTCAGTCTGCTGGCGTTCTCAGCGTTACCACACAGGCAGATGCTGCCAGACCCCGAGAATGCTGTCTGAAATGGAACCGTGACTTTCCCATGAAAGCAGGGGTCTCCCCGGGGACACATAGGGGCTGAGCTGCAGGCCGGGAAAGTCCAGAACCACTATGACTTACACCACTTTACCACCCACACCACATGCAAACACTCACCCAGACACACACAACCATCACAGAGACCGCCTTACATACACTCACAGTCTAGAGAAGTTCAATCTCAGCTGTTTGGAGCTTTTTAAAATGTGATGTGTGAGGGAAAGCACATCGTCCCCTTTCTTCAACAATGGAACATGCTATAGCATAACTACATTCTACAATCTTTGGTGGTCTGTGACATGAAAGGTAATGTTGGTATATGCTAGCGCGCCATGTTGCTGTACAATACCATGTACAAACCATGTGGACCAGTTTTCTCCTCCATGGAATACTACAGCCAGGAGGTTGGGACTAAAGCAGCACACGATGAGGCTGTCAGGCTGAAAAATGGGGGGGTAAACAGCCATCCAGTGGGCAGCCATATGTCCAGCATAAGGGAAACACCAGCTCGACGAGTAACAGAAGAAAAGGTCAAAGAGGTGGGTTTTAACTGGCCCACTGCTTTCTGCATTGCAGCAGCGAGGAAAGAAAAAAGAAAAGAGAGGAGGAAAGATGGCCTTGACAATCTGGGAAGTGTAAATAGACAATAAAGGCAACTTTTTACGATTTTTTTGTACCTAAGATGTTGAAAGTTTTAGCTTATGATCAACTGATTCCACTGAAGAATCACACCAATATGCACCAATATGTATTACCTGATTTTAAAATCCTGTTTTTACATGCATAAATATGACCTGCTGAAAGATTCATCAGCATGATGATGGAACTTGTTAGTTTATATAAGCTCATTTTCCATGTGCATGAAGAAAAGTTTGGAGTGACCATCACTCATCAACTGTGTTGTTGTGTTAGTTTGTGGTCTCTCTGTGCGTATATAATAAACGTTCCTTTATTGTGTGTTTGCAGCACAAGCCTGTACTGGAAATCAACATTTCAAACTAGGAAATCAGATCTCCTGGAGAGGATGAATTCACAGCTTTCTTGTCAGGAAAGCGGGGGCGCATGGGGTTGTGGGGGCTACATAGTGTGTACCCCCACCTCACTTCATCTCTCTTGCTCTGTCAGGAAATTCCACCTAATTAGGCAGGGACTGGTTGCTCCAATTAAACTCTGGCATTCCCAGGGCCTGGGATGTATTGTACTCGTCTCTCAGTGAGAACTCACTGAGCAGATATGCTGGTTAACAAAACATAAAACTCTAGTTTTTACATCAAGAGCTTTGGCTCAAACACAAACAGCAATGGGCTGAATGCTGACAAACACACATATACACACACATAAAATCACCGCTTCGGCATTATTAGACCCAGAAATGGCAGTAGCTTGAAAAGGTAAAAGATCACAAATGTTAAAACGTAGCTTGTTTTGGTTTGACAGAGTAAAAAAAAACTAAAAATGTTCATGGTCCATGTAATCTCCAACTTTGTTTAGCTTGAACGCGCGGTGGTTGTAAGTGACGTTATTCTGACTTATGGCTTCCCAGTTCAGAGGGACAGCAAACACAGCATTAGATACTAAGTGAGCATGAATATAATTTAATCACCCAAAGTGTCAGAATAAAATAATGGAACACAGAACACACTCTGATTTCCACACTGAAGACCTGAAAGCAGCTACACTAATCTTGAGAAATCAAAAAGGATAAGTTGCGTCATGTTGGAAGGTGAAGAACTGGAATGAATGTTTGTTCCTGCAGCACTACTTTGTGTCAGGCCTTTTAGAGAACACAATCGATATCCTGTCAGTCACACTCAGTGAAATGTGCAGCTTCTGTGTATTGTTACTGAAAGGCCTCGTATAATGCCTTTATCATGAGCAGGAGGCAGGTTTTACTTAAATTAAATTAATTGCACCCAGGCTTTAACTAAATTTTGTCATTATTTTCCTTATATTCTATGATTTCTTCTTTTTTTTTAACTTATTTTATTTCCATTATTCTTGAAGTGATTCATTTAATTTTATTGCTTGCCACATTATGTTTTATTTGTAGAATGCTGTAGAATTCTATCCAATCTACATATTTTTAGTTGAATCTATGCACCAGAACCTTATGACTTTTTTGTTAACCTGCAAAGCGCTGTCCATGCCAAATTAATATGACATGCTTAAAGACGCAAAGAGACACTGGTCTCAGGGTTAGGCATTTATCTGTACCCTGTAAATACTCAGACTACTTTGTATCACATGGCAGATTCAATGTTCTCCCCCACATCTGTGCTTTGGACTGGGCAGATAAGCCCTGGCACTGTCACCCTGAGGTGCTGCTGTACTCCATCAGTGTCTGTACTAACTCTTCCTGTGTGTGTCTTTAAAAACAAGAGTTTTCTGATATTTCTCTCCTCCACTTTGGTTACTCCAGCTTTGAGGAGGACCTACTTTTAGACTAAGAGCCAGATGCTAAGCTACCAGCTGGCTGGCTTACAATGGACTGGAAAAGGAAAATGGCCACCTACCTGATGACAGGAGTGAAGAGGCTGTGAAGGCGACAGAAGAGCCTAACGCCCTGAGAAAAGAAAAAGGAAGAGAGAGGAGTTGGTGTTATTTCAGTGATAACTACCTGCCTAAAATCTAAAATAAATTCAGATTCTACTGCAGCAGCGTTACCTTGGATATGACATCTTGCATGTCACTTCTGGGGTGGTAGGTGCCATCGTCGTAGCGAAAGCGGTACAGCACAAGCTCAGGTTTGAACTGGTGCTTGTCTGTGACTAAAAATGCAATTCATAACATAAGAGGCTGTCTGACAGTACACGTGCCAAAATGAAAGAAGAACACAAGTGAAAACTTTCAAACTTTAAATTCAACATTATTCATCTTGTTTAAAGTGTGAAAGTATAAGAGGTTTAAAAACATCTTTCAGCTAAGCAGGACTGCATGGCGAAACAACAGAAGACTCCAGACTCATACAGAGTGATCACAGATAACACAGCTGCTGTTTCTCTTGCTTTAGGCCACTTTGTCAAAGACTCTCTTCATAGAAAACAGTTGGCTCTGCATCTGGAACTGTAGCAATGTAGGTTCCATTAAAGCTTTTTATGAAAATCCATTGTCTTTTACACATGGGGACTTCTAACTGCACTATGAGACTTCTTAAGGGATTGGAGTTATTTCCCTCTGTCAGGGAGAGCTCTAAAACCCAACTTCATTTCTCTGCAAGGAAGCAATAAAGCACCCCAGCTGCTTTAAGATACAACTTGGCTAAAGGCCCAACACTTTTGAGGAAAAATACATACTGAACAGTATGCACCATTTACTCTGAATGCAGTGCCTTAGCCAGCTTAAGCCTCATCCACAAAACATGTGTACACGTGTTACACAAAACCAGTGAGCAAATATTACACAAGCATTAAGGCAAGAAGAGATTAATATTTATAATCCCTTACCTAAACACTGTGTCAAGTGAGTGTTTAAATGGGACACATGCTAAGTCTTAAATAAGACAGCTGCAGCTATACTGAGCCAGGGAGAAAAATGACTGTGTTTAATGAGGAGCATTTATTAGACGTGGCTAGAGGTTGGGTCATTCAATAGCAGGCATCTCCAACATGGCAGCGTTTGTTTGATGCTAAGTAAATTAGACTGTAGATGGGGGGAGGATATGGAAAAGCGAGAAGTGATCCAGCAGGTTGGAGAAGAAGAAAGAAGAAATTGTGACAACCTACCATGGTGTATGATGCCGTTCTCCAGCAGAGCTTGTCCCAGGTGAACTCCTTCCTCTGGGTTGCCTGTCTCGCCAATTTCCATCAGCCAAGACACAAACTCACTGCAGACCCACAAAAGTGTCTAATATAATAACATGCATCAAACATAAACACAATTTCATGGGAAAAGTATATGCAAACACTGACTGTCCTCTCTGAAAGTGTGTCAACAACCAATGAATTCTCCTGAAAGCATGACTAGTGGCACACAGAACTCTCTTACAACTTATTACAAACAACATTTACAGTAACTTGATGTGAATATGGCAACAAATGGTGTTTTTGCAAAGTGATTTGATTTATATACATCTGGGGACTACATCTGTTTGTTCAAACATCCAGCAGGCTTTAGTTCCTCTGTTTTGTCTGCTTCTATCTTTATTTATTTTGGACATACACTACTACACCATGAAAAGCAAGAATATTTAATTGTTCCTGAGGAGAATTCAGTTGAAAATGTAAGGTCATTTTCGCTCTGCATCATTAACGACCGGGAAGAGGAAACACAACCACTGGAATAACAAACACAGCATCCAATTTTCCGATGACCCAAATGAGTTAAATGAGATAATTCTCTGTAATTCACTGACTCTGACAGACAGAGGACGACGAAGAGCCCGAGAGAAAGAAAGAGAGAGCTGAAAGGGGAGTATAGAGAGAGCTGATTGCATCCTTGATGTGCTGTCTCCCCACAAAAACCAAACAAACACGGCCTGCAGCACCGTTGGAATTCTGTGGAATTCTCTTCCAGGCCATGATGGTGGCAGCCGAGTGTCATGGTGGAACCAACAGGAGGGCAGTGAGCAGTTCGAGAAGCTTTCAGAGAAAGAACTGACCAAACACACCATCCCTCCTCCCTCTATCCAGAACCTTACACTCCCTACCACTCACCCTTGATGCCAGTTCTTTCCATAACAGACCACGGAGGAAAAACACAAGTCTGAAACAATGTCAATTTGTTAACATCTGCACCTTCGCCATGGACAGAAAAAACACACTGAAGGTTTGGGCCACATAGTTCTCATGGCCTCGGGCAGATCAGGGTCACTTATGTAGTAAACAGTTTCAAGCTAGCTAGAGTTCAGCTGGGAACAATATTTGATACCCTAATATTTTCATCTTTTTAATTTCAACACTGCCTTCAACACTAATTTTCAACACTTAATACTACCACTAGTTTGGTATAACTACTGGTGCTTTCCTACAATATTTAAGCTAATCTAGAGGTGAGTGACAGGTCTCTGACATAAGATAAGTATTCATTTCCTTCGCCAAAGAGGTTATGTTTTCACCTGCATCTGTTGGATGGTTGGTAGATCTGTTTGTTAGTATTAGGATTACCTAAAAAAAGTTATGAATCAATTTTGATGAAACTGGATGGAAAGGTGAAGCCCAGGGAAGAACTAATTAAATTCTGGTGCAGATCTGAATCCAGGGGCAGATCCAGGAATTTAAAAAAAAAGATTTCTTAGCATTGTAAGACAGGGCATTTTTGATATTTCTGGCAATTTCTTTAAAAGCAATCTCAAGGAAACTCTGAAAAAATCAGGCACATTAATCCAGATATGGATCCAGACATGGATAAGGATCGGGATCTGACAGATTCAAATATATGCTTTGACAAGGGCACATGAATGGACTGAACAGTAGCATGCAGAGCTAGAAATATGCAGAAACCACTAATGTGTAGTTGTGATGATGCTGATTCAGTAGCACACAAACGATTTTATGCAAACCATCTTACACATCCTAGCGATTGTCTCACACTCCAGGCCCCTCACATTCATACTGATTTGAGTAAAACTGCTTTTAGTTATGCCACTCCGGTCTCATGGAATAAACTGCATTCTAAAACTCTTGTAACTGTTGGTCAATTTAAATCAATTGTAGCAGAACATCTGTCAACGGTCTGTGATTGTTTTGATTTTTTTTTTTTTTATTGCTGTTTGTGTGATCTCGATGTCATTGTAAATGAGGGCAAGCCCTCAGTGATTCTCAAGAAATAAATAAAGGTTTGAAATGAGAAAATTAAATTTTGATGTACTGTATCTTTAATGGTTATGGTAATAGATACAGAAAATATTATGTTTGTTATAGTTGTTTCTTTCTTTTTAGGCCAATATGTTAGAACAAGACAAATTTATTCTTGGCTGGTCCAACCTTGATGGAGGTATGTGCTCTAATTAGTGTCCTTCTAATTATTGTTTACTTGGCTAAAACAGCTTCAGTGTATCAAAATATTGAGCTTATCAAAAGTCCAGACAATATCTAACATCATATAAAAATAGTCACTTATTATCTGTATATGCTAATAGAATAATGATGCCTAATTGTATTGTGTTGTACTATTTTGCTGACAGCAAAGAAGGGCATTCCTTAAAGAATGTGCAACTTTTTCACTAATATATTAAAGGACCATTCAGTAACACCTGTTACATCCAGGAGAGACTATTTCCCATCATATATGGAAAAGCCATATCACTTTGTTTTGTTTTTCTGTTTATTCCAGGTTTAGAATGGGGGGCAATAACAGCCAGATGGAGGTGGCTGCCATGTGCGTTTTCTGTGATGAATTACACAGTTGCATGATTCAAACCACAAATAAGATTCTACCATTTAAAGGGGAGGAGATCAAGACCCATAAATAGCCCACAGTGCGGAGAAATCAAAAAGAGAATGGGGAGGCGTGGAAAGGGAATAAAGGAAACACATTTCACAATGGAGGGAGTGGGCTAGGTCAAAGCCAGAAGCAATGTGGCTTTCATCAGAGACGTGTCACGCTGGTTCCAATTCACCAATTACGCCTACACATAATAATTTGGAAAATAATCTCAGACAGGAGAAGTACTGAGGGGCTACAGATGCCTTTCCATCCACAAGTGGTCATCCAGGTGTTAGATAAGTAGTACATGGAGGTAGATTTTCAGGGGGTTTTAATGGGTTGTTCACTATATGATCTCTTCAGTCAACAAGACACCCACATATGACCACCGTTTGATCCTTTTAATCTTTGCAACTGACAGATCCATTCCTCCTCCAGACCGCAAGGGATCTGGTGTTGTCTTCATGGACCAAAGAAGAAAGTAACTCCTCATTCCAAACCACCATGCGATGTAACTTGGCCACAACTATGTCCAAGTGGGCTTTCTGGTTGTTTTTTTTTTTTTTCTCTCTGTGCTTTTTAAAATAACAGGGATCTTGTCTGTTTAAACTCGAGTGTTTTCAGTATGATTATTACCAGTCAAAACATTGCTGTAAAACTTTAAAACAAATAGAAAACACACACTGTTCTAAAATGAAGCGGGGTGTTTACAAGGAAAATTTGTCGAGGCATTTCAGAAGTCAAGATAACGGCACAGTTAAAATAACATCCAACCAAAATTGTGCTGTAAAACTCCTTCTTCCTGTCATTGCTCTATAAAATAGACTTCATTCCCCGCAACCACACCTCTTTGGCTACAACCATATGAATGCAGTTGTTAATATCCCAATTGAGCTTTATTCCAACCAGCTATACGTCTATAAAGTGGATTGAAGATTGCGAGTGAGCATAAAACAAAATAAGCGACTTGTTGAAAGTGAAGAAAAGACAGAGTTAAGGTTATAGGCCCCTGTGTTCTGCTATCTCTGGGGAGCATGGAGGTGGGGTATCCCATCAAGGTTTACTGGTGCTTTCAGGCTCAATAAAAAGAACATTATATCACAGTGGGGAGTTTGAGGATCTGGTGGTTTTGGTTGCTAATACAAGAGTGAGACAGCAGCTCACGTATATCGCTGATTGGAGGTAGCAGAGATCAGTCTGATTTTAATGTAAACTGCTGAATCTTTACTAATTTACTTGTGAAAACTGATATAACAGCAGCACATCTACCATATGGTTCACGAGATTAAAGCGAAATACTGAAACGGGGGCATGTATGCAGGATAGACAGGCATTTTAAGACTCGTTAAAAGCAAACCTGGAAGACTACTGCTTACACGCACACACACACACGCACACACATACACAAACGCCCAGCTGCCTCTGGTGTAACATGCCCTCTACAGTAGTTACCTCATGGGTCCTTCAGCACAGAACGTATTGTAATCTAACATGGCAAAGGAGAACGGCAACGGTAAGCAGAGTCGGGATATCTCCCTCTGATTTATGACTGGCCTTCAATGGCTGAGCCGTCCCTGGACACCACACCAATAATCCTTAAATAAGATTCATGGGCAAATCCGGCTGGATTTGATTTCCTCATGACTGAGACTGCAGATATACATAACACAGAGTGTCCTGAACAGAAAGCACCAGTTCTTTCTTCTCAGCAGCTGTCATTAGAAATACTTGAAAGCAGGAATATGGAGAATGATGTTGAATACAAATGTCCTGTGTAATCTACTGTTATTATACTATTATAGTAGTATTAGTACTATTAATTTCTTAACTGGATCTTAACACGGGTAGCACAGTCTGGGTAGCACTGCCTCCTAACAGCTAAAAGGTCCTGGATTTGAGTACGACTGGGGCCTTTCTGTTGGGTTTCCTTTGGGTGCTCCAGTTTCCTCCCACATCCAAACAATGCAGGTTAAGTGGATTAGAAACTTTAAATTGCCTGTAGGTGTGAATGAGTATCTGAGTATTTGTCTCACCAATCAGACACCTGCATTCATCCAGTTTAAGTCTCACTCCCTCATAGTTACAGCGCTCACACCTACTTTACACAACAGGAAATGACAGTGACCAAATACTTGTTTCATCCCACTGAACAAGCCAGGCGTGGAGACTGACACCATGAGATTTACCTTCCCAGAAAGCACTTGGGGAACATGGTGAGCTTGCGTTTCCGGTCCTTAATGAGGTTCCCCTTGGTCATGAGGTGGTAGAGCTTCTCTCCCTTCTCTGACACCATCACCCACGTATCCTGCTCCATACCCAGCCGCAGACCTACAGCAAAGGACACAGGGGAATGCATAAAACCTGTCAGTGTCTTTAATCTTTGCAGAAACAGATACTGAAAACAGATGTTAAAAAAAAATCGACTTTCCCTAACCAGCTGTATTAAAAGTGAGCTAACCCCTCTCCTTGATGCTATAAAACCAAAGTTCCTTCTTACTTTTCCTCCGCTCCCTCTCTTTCATAATGGCCTCCAGCCACTCCTGCTTCTCCTCTGGGGTCTTGGCCATGCAGACGAACCACTTGTTCTTGGCTGTGTTGTGGATCTTCCAGCCGTTGTTCACGATGTTCCCGCTGCTGTGGTAGTCAGCTGCAAGGCAGGCGGAGAACACAGACACGATCATGAGTCTGCTTTTTTATAAAGTCTTTTCCTCTCATGGAGCAGAACAACACAAATCCAACTCATTCTTTGGCTCAGAGCACTTTTTCATGTTTAATGCAGAGGACCATCAATCAGTGGGTGCACCAATCATAACATTGCAAACAGAGATGTTAGGAAGCTGAATTTGCAGTAAACAAGTGTTACAGCATCAGGCACATGAAGCACAGAAGAAACAAGATATTTCAGTTCATACAGGCTTTCTCATACTGTAGTATTGTCTTTTTTCCATAAACAACATATATTATGAAAGTACTGAGAGTAATGATTCTACCTCAGTGCAAACTCTTGCTCTGGCTCATTTTTCACCAGTGCTACTATTAGCAGTGTAACAGAGCTCTAGTGGCCCTCATAGCCTCTCTATCGAGCACTTCATTGATTATCACTACTCTCCTTTAATGAGATAAACAAGGGGACACACTTGCAGAAGGAGAAGCATCCATCAGCAATATTTACTAGAGAACTCGGTGAACTCCCTCAGACTGACAGCTAGCGGCAATTAACCACCTAAACTCAAATAAAAAATGTCAAAACGTCCAACAAATGGAAATGAACCCTTCACCATGAGGCAGGAACTTTCTCTTTCTCATTATTTCCACCTCTAAGCAGCATTTTTTTAAAGGGCTCCCAAACTGACCACATAGGGTGTAACAAAAAGCAAACCGTTAAGATTATCAATTATATTCAAATCGAAAGCTATCTATAATGTGGTGTCCTTTATATGGCAGGCCTCATGGGCATTTTTCAACCTCAGGCAGCAAGCGTGCGCCTGGGAAAAAAAGTCGCAGTGCTTTCATTATGAAGGAATCCAAGCTAAAATACTCCTGTCGCCCTAGATTTCAGATTGAGATCTCCCATCTGTGGTGAGAACACCCACAAGTAGCTGCACCGCTGCCTGTAGCATGTTTATCCTTATGCAGACCCAAACCTATCCATCTTTCACCGAAAACACCCAATATTACTGCCCATCTAGGTCTCCTGGGGAGGAAATGATGGCTTCTACAAATATAAATGATAATCAGCGGCTACGCGAGGCCAAGAGACACAAGCACTTGAGTTCAGCAAGTACCAAGGATATGTAACTAAAGCTGTCTAAAAATGTTTATAGGTAACTTTTATTTTTCCTTCGTTGATCCAAGTATAAAAGCACACACTTGTCCGCGAACTCAGGCCAAGGACTATGTTGTCAACTTTCCTGTGTGGGTTATTATGGCATGTTTTTAAGCTCCCGCTGCCAAAAGAGAGAAGCATTTCACTTTGAGCTGAAATAAAAAATGAGGATCTGAGAACGAGCAGGAGAAAATCTAATTATGGAAGTGTTCAGTTGTCCAAGATAAACTTGTGTCTGTTTGCAGGATCGCTTACCCGTGCCATCATCCACATTTTCCACTTCCATCACCTCTGTGTTGATTCTCCCTCTGAACAGGTAGCGAGGGCCCTCAGTGGCTGTTTTACTGTTTTTTAAACGCCTGGAAGTGAGAGGAAACCACAAGAATTAACCAACATGGGTTTTTTTTTTACCCATGAGACTTCAACCTTTTGCTGTCATTACATCATTAGACTCGCTTACAACATTTCATACCTATCTGATGTTTGGTCATATGTAACAACTAAATGAACGCTGGACTTTCTTAATTACTGAATTATAAAATTTTTGTCTTTTTTCCTGTGACACAGCACATACAAGCAAATAAAACTATGTACATGTGCTTCAGTAGCACAGTGTGAGCAGTGCATGTGGCTAAATAAAACAACTTTACACAGAACGACCTATTCATTACATTTTCTGCCAAACAATAGCCTGCAATCAGTAAGAATTTCCTGGCTCAGCTTGTGCTAATCGTAATAAATTTAATATTTTTTAGTACATTACACAACAAAATTGCAATATGTTGAACCATAAAGGAGGTGGCATTTAATCTAACCACCTAAGATAATCACATAGCCTCTTTTCCAAAGGTTGATAATTCATCAAATCATTTTTCTCATTAGTGTCCACTACTACTTACCTTCTGTTTTACTCTCTCGCAACAACAAATGCTTCAACAGTGCACTGATCCTATGAAGCTGCAACAGTGCAACGCGCATTGAATTACTTATTTACAGCATATAGTATAGATTGGGAAGGAACAATGCATTCTTTTTTCTGCCTCAGTCAAATCAGAATTTAATTTCTTCTTCTAGATTTTATCTGCAGACTGAAGAAAAGACTTCAGACACCTGTTTTTCTTCTTGCAATAGACCAGCAGCTTGTCGAACAGGAAGAAAACCCTCTCCTGAATGTTTCCAGCTGAAATCTTCAGCAGCACACCCTGCATTAGCATCTCCGTGCACGTATCTGTGATATTGGAGCCCTGTGGAAAATAAGTCGGACAGCCTGAAAAAGTGATCAAAGCAGGAAATATTTAAATGTTTATTAGCACTGATATGAATGTTTGATCTCAAAAAGAAAGTGTCTATACTACAGAAATTTCTATACCATTGAAGGTTACACGTGAACAGAAGGGATTCTGAAGACCAGGCTTTCCTGTTCCCTCTCTCAGGAATCTATAAAAACACTCCCTGCTTCCTCAGAGTGGATTGCTTGGGGACTTTAAAATACACGCCTGTTAATAGCTTCTATAGAATAACATCCCCTCCAGTCAAGCTATGTGTTGCGTTGTTGGGTCTGGTCACCATATTGGATGGGTTCCTGCTGCAAGTGATAAAATGTGCGGCCTTTTCCTTTACCTTGCCGGCTCTGGGAATTTATGTACCATGTTTGATCGGCCCTTCAGAGCTAAAAATAACCCCCGTGTGCACAGAGCCGGAAAATGTGCTAAGCATTTCCTCCTGCTGCAGACATCAGAGGGGCCAAAACCTACCCTGCTTTTCCCTTCTTTCTTTCCTCATCTTTACTCTTTTTCTCCTCCCTTCCTCTGTCAATCATCTCTGGCTTTTCCCCTGCTCCCGACTCCCCGGTCGATTCTTCTATCTCTTCTGCTCCCTCCTCCACACTTTTTTGTTCTCCTCTCCCTCTCTTTCGGGTTCTTCTGACCAGATGTTAAACTAATTTGCAGCCTGTGAATGCGTGTACACCAGACATGGCAAGGCCGACCTTTCTTGGTCACTTCAAGGGGCCAACAGCAACACTACCCTGGTCCAGACGATAGTACTGTATTTTCTTAATGGAAGAACAGATACTTCCCCTTTATGTTTCTGCATTTTTAACAGAACCTCCACACCCATTTTCTTCTTTTGGTACTTTGCAGAATATTTTCGATCACTCTTCACATCCTTTGTGTTCCAAACCAAAGCTCCAGGCTTAAGCAACACTTTAAATCCTCAGTCATCTGGTTCATCTAAATTCTATCCCTCCATTTTTAATGTCAAAGGAATGCCAGACATAATCATAAACTATCCCATTAATTAATGGAAAAGCATGGCAGACAAATGGCAGATAAACTCGTAAAACGTTAGCTGGAGAGTCTAGAATTTGCTGGAATGCTCCAATTCAAATAAGCCAAAGCAATGAGACTCAATTCAAGTAGGTTTTAAACAGCAGAAAAGTAAAGTAAAACATAATGTAAATTACTATTCTCTACTCTTAAATTAAGTTGTTTCCATGACACACAGTGACAGAAGACACTTCCCACATTAACCAACTGGCAGTCGTCATGGCAGTCATCACCATCATCACTATGGCGACCGCGGTGGGCCATCGCCCTGTCTCTCCCACACAAGGTGAACCTGCCAGGATGCCATAAGGGCAGCCAGCTGTGGAGAGGGTCAGTGCTAACAAGCAATCAGCGCAGGCGGAGGAACAAGGATGGAAAAACATTGGCTTTCACAATCATTCCTCATCCCTCCATCCATTCCTCAAACACCCACGCAGAAACAAGAGACAGAACCATCCTTCAGCTGGCTTTTCCCATCTCCTTCATTCTTTTGCTCTCTACTTAAGCTGCAGAGTCTGGCATGCAGCAGCAAGCATTCTGATCCAGAATGAGCTAATGTTTACAATTAATAAGAGCACAAAGGAAAACCGCAGAGTATCAAAGGCCAGAATCATGTGGAGTACAAGTCATGGCACCCCACCCAAGACAAAGCCTGATTCTGATCACACTATTCTTAGATTGTGTGTGTGCATATGTGTGTGTGTGTGCAAGAAAGACCCTGGTCAGAGGGTAGTAGTTAATCATCTGAAGTCTGAATATGTATATTGCCCCTCCAACACAACAACTATAAAACTTAAAATGTTTATATGCCAAATTTTCTGTGTCATAAACAGCATAATGAGAATAACTTGACTCGGAATTATCTTGGGGCTTTATCCATATTAATGCATTGCAGACATAAATCTGCAGCCTATTTTACTACAAAGCAAAAAACACGAGTCTTTCTGAATGTCCCATTTGTTCTCTACCCATCGCACTTTGTTGTCACTTACACAAAAACAACACACAAAGACACACAGAAGCTTGAACATCTCAGTCACATGCAACAAAGTGAAGCCACTATATACAACTGAGCAGAACTAAAGTGAAATTTAAAGGGTGATTCCACTGCTTTTACATATTAAATTGAAAACAATTGTATATAGTCTTTTTTGGTTGTAGAGGGCGCTGTTCAAAGTTTGGGAAACTGACCTCTTTGAAATCACAAGGGTTGCTTCTTTCTGGTGCAAAAAACTACAAGTTTGAAAACAGGTTTGATGAGGAGTAGCTTTAGTTTTCAAACTTGTAGTATGGCGCCAACACTTGTTGTCTAAAGTACCAACAGGAAGTAACCCTTTTGATATAATAAAGGTCACTTTTTCTTATGTTGCACATCTCCCTCTACAGCCACAAAAGCCATGAAACAGCAGTTTTTACATGCTGAATAGTGCTGTTCAAGAGCAATCTAGTGAATTTGATGTGGAAAATTGATGGAGTTCTCCTTTAAGTCAAAAGTCTGTGTTTCAATTAATTATAGCAACCTGTGATTGTCGATATCTAGTCAGAAGCAGCATGGAATCAGGCTCTCGTTGTCTGCAAGTGAAGCCTTTAGGC
The DNA here is from genome assembly GCA_014773175.1 of Lucifuga dentata. Lineage (NCBI taxonomy): Eukaryota > Metazoa > Chordata > Actinopteri > Ophidiiformes > Bythitidae > Lucifuga > Lucifuga dentata. Next base: position 212,114 of record VXCM01000164.1, read on the forward strand.
TCTGTTTGCATGAAGCCAAGTCAGTTACATAAGCCTCCCAGCCTCTTGCCATACAATTACAGCCATTGTTTTCCCTATGCTGCCACCATTAGGCCTACTGACCCCTTATTAAAGCATCCCAGAGCTCAGGAGGAAAACTAATCAGACAGCCTCCAGACCAAGAAGTGCAGTCTACATTACCTGATTATGATTGGACCAGTCACTTTAGCACAGGCTCATTCAGGCAGAAAGAATTTGGCCATTGTGAATACAAGTCAGTGTTCCCAGACAGAATGAGAAAGCTTAATAAGCTACAAAAGTCACACCACTTGGAAGTCTTGTTGAATTGCAAGCATAAGGCTAAGTGGCTCTAAATAAGTCATGACTCTAAGCATTAGGAGGTTAAGCTCAGCCACGATTAAAGAGGACGCAAAAAAAAATCCATGCGTGCTTCAAATCCTAAATTCTGTGGTATAAAAGGATTTTTCTTAAAGCAGAAAACAGAAATTAATAAATGAGAATGAAGCCATCAAACAGAGGATAATGAGGTTAGTAGAGGCCCACCTCCCAGCCTTCAATATGGGACTGCCATTCTTCCAAAATCTCCAACTTTTCCATCTGTCTTTTGGCTTCATTGATGCTGGAACACACCAACTTCATCACCTGCAGAGACTCCAGCACAAGACCATAGTCATTGTGTTTCTTAGGGGTCCTCTTCAGCAGCTCCTGCATATGTAAAACGCACACACACACACAAAAACCATATAACATGAGATTACAGATATGCACACACAGATTGATGCACTACACATCCAGCATGCACATCAATGATATTTAGTAATACATATGGCAAATTTGTCTCTGAATCATAACTTTTATGTCATGAAATAGAAGTGCACTATTTAGAGCACATACCTCCGCCAACGCGGAACAGCTGACAAAAATTGGTCTAATAATATACTAGTCTAAAGGGAAATAAACAACTATAATAAATGTAATATTTTTCTGTCTATTAAAGGTTCATTATTCTATTGAATCATCATCTCAGCTACACTTTAGTGTTAGTATGATTCTAAACCAAGCGTATAGTATATTTAATCCGCAGACCCTGAAATCCAGACAATTTCCGCTTCTTGATATCATGGGATAAATATGCCTGTTTTTTTTTTTAATTGAGATTTGTGTGTTTTTTTTTCAAAGATAGTGACAAAAATACTAAATATGCCCTATCTCACAATGTTCCTGCATTCGCCTCCCCTGGATCTAGATGCACATCAAAACTGAATGAGTTCTTCCCTGGGCTGTGCCACCGTGCCACACCCTTTCACCAAGTTTCAAGATGAAGATGAAAGCATATCCTCCTTGACAGAGGTAAACATCTCCCCTTCACCTTTCAGTAGTTTCTGAGTTTAACTACAGTATACTTCATGCCACGGTCTAGCAAAACAGATGTCAATCTCTGCATCTGCAGATGCAGAGATGTCAATCTCTGCATCTGCAGTCTAAACACTGTGTGGGCATGTAAGCTACTATAAGGCAGATTTTCACTGTTCTGCAGCAACTGATGGCTATCTGTGGTGTTTTACAGACAGGATGAGGCCTCGGCAGCTGTAAGACTTCAAATGGCAGAGCATCAGATTACCACTTTATTATTATTACATCAGTGTGCCTGTGCTGATGGCTGTTTAGAGTACGCCTCTGTGAATTAATAGATCATAACAAGATGGATGAGATGGGACAGCTCAGATCACTCAGGACTCACACTAATCTTTGAAAGCATATTTCGTTTCACGCACACTTCTACACTGGGAAATGGAAATTTTAAAACTAACAACTGTAGGTATGAATGAGCACAGTCAATGTCTTCTATGGCCAGCTGAACGTGCAGCTGGCCATAGAAGGTGATGAAAGGTCTTGTGTTATTCCTTCTGGTTGCGCAGGGGAACTAAACCAAAAATGTGTCGGAATATGAGAACAGTGTTTCATTAGTAAAGCAGAGGTTGATGTGAATAGGACGGGGCAACCCTAACTAATGACTAGGTGGAGGATGAAAAGAAGAGTAGACAGTGGCCTACAGAGGCGGCACAAAGGGTGTGGTCAAAGTTTAATAAATGGCTAGAATGCACAAAACCATACTCACTCTGAGCAGCAATGGGTACTTGCAGATCCTCTGAATAGGAGCTACCAGGTAACCTTCCAGTGGAACCTCGGTGTTTTTTCGGCCTCCCAGCAACATGCAATTCTGCAGGGGAGGGGAGGAGAGCAGAGGAAAAAGGTTTAAAGCAGACCTGTGGATGACTTGTGGTCTGTTACGCCCTGGTCACTACAGGGACTGGGAATTGACCTGAGCTGCATTAGCTCAAGGCCAAGTGCAGGTTGAAGGGTAACATGAGAACCACATGCCCTTGCTGTAAGGCTAGGTCTCCAAAAGGTCAAGACTATAAAGACACCCATTAAATCAAATTCAATTAACATCTTTGCCTCCTCTGGTTCCTTGTTTTAAGGGCATGCATGAACCATAAATCATGGACATAGAGCTCTTATTTCTCTTCACTAATGTTGTTTCTGTGAGTGTGAGAGCAAGCGTGTGTGTGTCATCTGTCCTTCTATCAATTACTGTCTAAAAAAAATCATACACTGTTGCTCTGCTGCACTGTTATGGATGTTCAATGCAGCAGGTCTCGACCTCAAAGAACTCATGTTTTATGGAAGCCTTCAACATGAGTGACAGGATGTAGTGATACAAGTGTGTATCATTACGGGTTAAGGACTAAGACTTAAAAGGGACTCCCTTTATAAACTGTCAAAAAGTGTGAGGCCAGAGGTTAAAAGACCGTATACAGTGTGGAGTAAAGAGCTGCCTGAGAGACAATTTGACCTCTCTGCACACACATGTACTTATGCACACTGACACACACACTCTCACACACACACGGCTTAGTGAGCCAGCAATACGGGATGTAATCATCTTTTGTTTGAGCAACATGATGCTCCCATGTGGAAGCCAGAGACTCGCAGAGTGTCGGGACAGGAAAAGGGAGTCCGCCCACATGAGGGGCAGGGTCAAGTCAATGCCTCAGCTATCTGTCAGACACACTGGAACATATAGTTCAAGGTTTGACACTCTCTACGCTCACATTTAAATTTGATTTAAACACTCACACTGTGTGTGTGATTGTGTCTGTGCGGTGATATGTCTATGTGGTATGTGTGTGAGACTGTTGAACTAGACTTCAAGTCCCAACGGACCTGAAAATTGGACTACAATCACCTTAGAAATCAATAGCAGTGTCCACATCATTATCTTAAATTTTGCAGGCTCATACACACAACCACTCGTGACATAAAAATGAAATATCTAGCTCACCAGTAAACACGTCCGGACACTTCTGATTTTATTAAGTTCCAGCAGCAGCCGCTGGGCCTTCTCATGGTTCCCACAGTACTCATCATAGATCTGGAAACGGCTCCTCTGCACAACCCAGAAAAAGACATGATAAAAAAAAGATGCACGAGGGGTTGAAGGAAAAAATTACTTGGAGAAGGTGAAAGAGAAAGAGGGCGATAATGTCCAAGGGAGAGAGCAAAATACAGGAAAAAGAAAAGGGGCTAAACAAGACAGCCATGTGACAAAGAAAATAAAAGAGCAAGAAAAAGCAGTGGACCAGAGAGAAGCCACATGAATTATAGCATGTATAGGCTATGGCTATAGGCTATGGCTATGTAATTTCCCTCCATCCTCTCCATCATAAAACATTTAATGAATATTATATGTGGTGCTGCAATCATATCCTGTCATCTGTGATCCTCCACCAAAGCTGTTCTCATGTCATTCCATTGTCTTTGAAAGGCAGCAGCGGGACCAGACGACGCTGCCTGTAAAATAGACATTACTGTCACTACAAAGCAGCAAAGACAGTCCATGGTCGTGCTGCTCGTCCTCAGAAGACAAAGTGTGTGATGTGGAGGATCAAACTGACAACAAACAAACAGGAGTACCTTGTTTTTTAGGCTTTAAGATGGAGCATGCTCTTCATCTTCAATTACGCTTTCTAAAGGCATTTTCACACCTAGTTTTGAGGATTTTGAGGATTTGAACATGGTCCACACTCCCTAACCAACAATGAGGAAATCTATTGATCTATTGATTGATCTAGAACCGGAGAGGATTGCGTGTGGTTAATGCTTAACTACAACTATGATAAAGTTATTTTTACACAAGACGCTCCTCAGAAATCCCCTTCTTAAAACCCTTAAAAACATTGAAAGTAAAATAGCCTTTACTGCGGTAGAAACCAGTTTATGTACCAAAGGGTTGGAGGCCTGAATCACAGTGGGATTTCAATTTAAGCAGTCTGCTGTCAAGTTTTCTTCATTTTAATCTATTTCTCTTTCTTTAGTAAAATTAGATTTTGCAACCCTTTCTTGGAACTCCTGGAGCATCAACAAATCATCACTACAGAGAGAGGATTAGACACATTTTTAAAGAGAGAGACAGAAGGAAACGGATAGGAAGAGAGAGAGAGAGAGAGAGAGAGAGAGAGAGAGAGAGAGAGAGAGAACATATCAAAGTCCCATCACTCATGGTGGGAATATGGTCATGAGTCATCTGTTCTAGTTTATGCACTCAATTATTTCTTTTTTTTTTTTTTTACNTTTTTTTTTTTTTTTACAATGAGGTCATCTCACTATAAACCTAAATGTGCCACTAGATCATCTCTCTTTCACCTGTATTAACAGCACTCTGCCAGAACATCAGGACCCTGCTGACAGAGAGTTTGCGCAAAGCCGAGCAGAAGTATGGAGATTTATTAGACTTTGAAGCCTATTATACATGCCAGTCTGCCTCGCGGCTCTGCATCAAAGACATATGATATAACAGCATTCTACTGTATATCAGGCTTCTATCATACATGTGCACCCAGAGATAAATTGACAACATGTGGTGTGTCTTATCTTTTTCACATAGGCAAATCATCCATATGCAAGTAAAAGGACAGTGATTGATCATTTTGAGGCTACAGTGAATAAATGAGGTTTGATTAATAGAACAGGCGTCAATGCAAGTGAGCTATAAACAAGACAAGAGTGCAAAATGATATTTAAAGGCTGTGATGCTACTTAACTTAGGGACTTTCTCCAGCACTGCTAAACTTGATCACGTGTTACTTACAAAATGTAAGAAGCAACGCCCGATTTCATGGTGAGCATGAGGGTCAGGATGAAGCAGCTCCTCCACCATGGAGAGAAAGTCTTTGTGAACGGCCAGGATCTCCTCAATGTTGGAGAATAAAACCTGGGAGAGGAAAGTGGACACAAAATAGTAACAGGGGAAAAGCGAGCAGCATTATTTTTGTGGTCGCTTGTGCTAGGCGAGAGAATGTCAGAGGCTTGAAATACTTTGATATCTGAATTTCAGGAATTATTGCAGATATTTTAACAGAGAAGCTGAAAATGGACACAGTTTTAAGATGTGTTATATGGAGACTTTGCCTTCATGTGGTATTGACTTCTGCTGTTCTTTTATGTAATTTTTATAGCCATATTAAAGGACAAAATAATCCGCTGACTAGAGGGAGAAAAAGATCAGTGAATACCAGTGGAATAAAAACAAAGCATGGTGACAAGAAAAGACTTTTATTGGTGTAGCATAGCAAAATAATTCTTCCATAAAAAAAAAAAAAAAAANAAAAAAAAAAAAAAAAATCCATTTCCACTTTTATCAGCTGTAGGATGACATCACAGCCAGCTGCCTGACCCCTTGATGACCCCCCGTTATCCCAAACCCTATCTGGACAGCATGTTCCCAAACAGAACACGCCATGAGTAGACATATTCCAAAAACACAGGATATGCAGTAAATATCCACTGAATGTGTGTTTACCTTGAAAAGTAAGCAAGCCCACTGAGACAACCTCAGACACTCCTTCTATGAGAGAGCATCCTTTATTATCCTCCAGCCGGAATCATTTATAAATAGATTATATTTACAGCTGCTTCCTGGATTGCCCACTCCTTTTTCCTCCATTCAGAACTTGACTATTTTGGGTTGAAAGAGCAGCTCAAGCAAGGGCCCCACATCATTTAGTTTCAATCTAATTCCCAGCCATCTGAATTATATTATAGGGTGAGTGTGAAGTGTCAGATTGAAAGGCTTAATCTCAATTCCAAGTGAACTGAACCCCCTCACCTTAACCGTTTCCTCTGTGATGTTTTTGTCCAGTTTGGTAGCGGCATAGTGGTTGAGACGATGCAGAAACACCTGAAGAAGAGGAGAAAAGGAAAGCAAAATTAATATTTTTATACTGGCTGAAGGGTTAAATTACCTTTTGGTGTTTGATCGTTTGTACCTTAACAGGCCAAACAGAAGAGTAGATTTGAAGGTTTGAGTACAGCTGCCAAAGCAAACTGGTCACAATCACAGTGGACACCTGATACACATGTAACACAATCTTTGGACTGAGTAAAAAAAAGCATAATTGCAGTGCATGGTATTTCAAAGGCAACGTTTAGGTGGCCAGAGAGTCAGAAAGGCCGAGAGAGTGTGAACTGAGATGGATAGGAAGTGCTCTTACTTTCTTCAGTCCCTGAGGATGCCGGTTAGTTCTTGTCAATCCACTAATTGCTTCAGTGTGCTTTCAGACAAACTAAAAGGTTGAGCATTGAATGAATTCTTAAAATGTAACTAAGGGGAAATCAGTCTTTTTCTAAAGCGTGCCTGAGGGAATGATTTTAAAGAAGAAGACATCCATCAACAGGTACCAAAAAAGACTTTTTTATGTTGATGTGGGCAATGCTTGGAAAATTTGGCAGACAACAATATTTATCTGTCTTCAGTAAAAAGCCCCGAGGAAAACAAACTGGCAGTGCCACACTCAGATTTTGATTGATGACAATGTCCTTAATGCACTCCACTTCAGTATATGGAAAATATAATGAAAGCCAAAGCAAAGCTTACCTTGAAGGAAAAAAAATCCAAACTATATCAGATAAATCAAAACTATATTTTTATTTCACAAAGTTGTAAAACAACTAACTTTATTTGCCCATAAAAATGGCAGAAAACACAGTAAATTAAGTGGGATAAAAGCAGAGACTGGGATTTATTATGCCAAAGCTGTGGTATAATTAATGACAGCGAAGATAAATTAACAAAATGAAAGAAAAATGAGGCAACTAAATGTCAGTTTGACCAGCAGTTTTATGTTGACCATCATAAAACCCTTTAGAAGGCAGATTTCACAGAATACACAGGGCCATTTAAACCTGGATTCATGTTTAAAGGCAGCCCAAGAGCTGATCCAATCGATGACCGGTCATGGGTTATGATCACCACCTCACACATAAACCAATGAAACATACTGCCAGAAAACGCATTTCACTGAAAAACGTCACACAATAACTAAAGCTCATTCCTAAAATTTCTGTTTAATGAACTGACAGGCCTATATATCCAATTTATTCACAGCTAACTTCATAACTAATGTAAGTGGGGCAAAAAGGTATTACTTTTTTTTTTACGTGATGTTTGTTTTCGAAATACCTTACCCAACAAGCAAATGACGAAATGCTGTAGCAAGGCCTCTTTCAACGTTAATGCTAAAGGAGACTGGTAACAGGCATTTATGAATGAGGGAACACAATTTTGTGATGCTATCTGCCCTTACCAACATGTTAAATATAGCATTGCATTTTATGAATTACCATATTAGCACATTAGCATATTTTAATGGTGCAGGGTCACACAAAACAACAGTATCAAGACATGACCAGTAGCATCGGGCTCCACACTGAACGCCGGTGTGTTGCTTATCGTCACAGTGCCGTAAGAAGTTACATCTGTTTTTGCACTTGACCCAAATATGACTCTGGATAACTGGACATCTTTTTACTGTCCCTCTGAGGGTCATAATGCCATCTGTTGTTGCAGCCACACAGCAGGCAGCCTAAGCGGAGCAATCTCACATAATTACCTCAAAGCATGTAAACAACCCACCTTAATGAGCAAACAAGCCCAGAATTATTTCTTAACACCGAGATCAAACGAATGATTGGTCTTATTGAAAAATAGTTTAATTGACGAGAGCATTTGGAAAGGACTACGACGGGGCTAAAGAAAACATTTCCAGCTAGTTAAAAAAAGCTATGTTAAACTTATGTTAAACTCCAAAAAACAATCACAAAAAATTACTGACTCATACCACATCCTAATCACAGTCGTACTAAAGTAAAACACTTCAAATGGAAGTGTATAACTAAATGCTTGAATCTGGGCTTATGGTTGGAAAAGGGGCTTCAATAATCAGCCTCTTTGTTGTAGGCCAACTCTATGCTGATTACTATTCTGTAGCTGCTTTGCCTCACAACTCAGCCACTCACATGCATTAGCATCTGATTAGCAAGTCTAATATGTACAAACATGGGGCAGTTTTCAACAGGCTCTCACAGAGGCCTTTACTGAGCTTACAGCAGGACCTTTGCTGAGGCATAATTATTGACAATTTGTATGAAAATACCATTTCCTATCACTGATGTGGGACATCAAACATGGGCTCATTAGGGAATCGAACACTTCAGTTTTAAATGATGAAGAGTCTCTTCAACAGGGAATAATCTGTGTTTCATCAAAGTACTAATTATGTATCTACAGCTATGGGGGTCTTGGCTGAAAAATATAGAGCCACATTGCAGATGCTGAAGTAAACAACATAAGAAAAAAACAAGCCAAAATGGGGTGCAGACTCTAAATCAGATTGAAGACAGATAATAACTGGCGCTTACCATCCAAAAGATAAGAGGTGATTTATTTTTGTCATAAAGAAGCATGGGTCGCCAACCAAAACCAAAACATTTTGCTGTAGTTTTTAAGTATACCACAAAGAGAAGTTTGGCCACACTAAAGTCACTCCGAGCATTAACAGAAAATATTATTCATGTTATTCCTCAAATTTTTCAAAGACCAGGCTTGATTTTGGGGGGGAGGGAATAATAAATCTCTTCCAAAAGTGAAAACAAGACAGCCAAGACTTCTTCGCTGATGCTGTAAAGAGACTAATCCTGGAGCAGCTCCATGGACAGTCAATGGGAACTGAATGAATTTATGGATATGATTACGGTACCCTGGATGAATGTGAATCCAGCCCATTTTCATGTTTATACTTGACAGCAAAGCAATACATCACTATACAGTTCATTTGCAAAACCTCAAATGTCTGGATGTATTTTAAAAACTAATATTTTATGGGTCTTTCAGCACAGTTTTGTAATTCCCTCTCAGTGGAACAGGTTCAAGATTTGTGGCTTGATTGCATCACAGAGAACATCTTTTCTGTAGTTCAAGGCTTTGGGAGAAAGAGGGTATTGGCAGATCTGGGATCCAGGATGATCCCAATTATTACTCATATCAAACAATAGTTGTTACAGGGAGGATTTTTTAACTAACCAAAGACAACCAAAAATTTGGCTGAGGAAGTGTTGAAGACTCACGAGACTTCAGATTTCTCAAATATATTTCCTTTATCCTCTGCCATGGCTGCTGTTTCTCTCCTCAAACTATTGATTCTGTTGTATTGTTAAAATATAACATTGATCAGGAGGCTTAACAGAGTTGAGCCTCCTGTTAAAGCTCAACAGAAGCCATGATATTCTGTGACCAGGCATGGACAGACAGATTTTTAAAGATTCAGCTAGGTGTTTTCTCATCTGTCTTCAAAGGGCCAGTCATGAATTATTTTGTCTGAACATTCTCACTCACTTGATGTGTGAAACCAGCCAATTGCATATTTTTCAGCATGAGAATTTCACAGTGGCTGCTCTATTCTGCATCAAACATTTTCCTCTAAGAGCCTGCTGAACTTACAAACAGTTTCTACCCTTAACCATGTAAAAGAGCATTCAAGAATAAAAGAAATTCCTTCAGAAAGTCATTTTGTTCCCTGAGGCTCAGGTATAATCACCTGGATTGTTACTCTGATAGCTGAGGCGAGACTCCCATTAAAACCCCATTAAAGTTTTCATTATTTCACAGAACAGATGGGTGTGATGAATAGATTGGTCCAATCACAGCATGTGGTCATGCCTGTCATCAATCAACACAGGCAAGCAAGCTGTTGGCTACAGATGTCATAAGTAAGCTGTCCAGTACAGAAATGTTCTGATTAAAAAAACTCAAAGCATGTCTCACACAAATTGGAATAACAACTTATTGTACCTCGTGCTGCTGTGATTCAAGCTATGCTGTGCCAAATTTATACGTAAAACTTTTGCTGAAATTAGATTCATGTTGCTGATGTGAAGATAAATCACATGGTCATTGCATAACATTCTTACTAGCCCAAAATAAGCTTTAAAGGGCGTTATTTCAGCTCACTGACTGGAGCAGAGGGGGAGATGTAAGGCGTGTGCTCTCACAGTGTGGTATCCGTAAGCTCTGGTTTTACGCACAGCTGATTTTATTTTTAAGGTGATGTGTAAAAAGGGAGACGTGGTCACAGTGAGGCAGAAGACTGGACAATCATGTGTGTGTTCAGATCAACTGTGGACTGAAGAAAATGTGAATGCCTTAATGGTCCTATTATATTAACACTCATGTTTGACTTCACATTACAAATTAGCAGAACAAGAGAACAAGTTGGCAGCTTGTGAGACTGAAACTTCACACAATAGCCTACTTATTAATACTCTAGCATAATAAGCCTAGCATAATAGCCTACTTATTTAATTTCTAATGACACTATAATACTCTAAAATACTTTTTACAGTTACTCGTGATATTTTGCTGTCATTAGTGACTATATCAAGCTTTATTTTATTGTTTTATTCCTCTACATGTATCTGTTGTGGATGCTGAAGAATGGATTTATGAATATATGACATCAGCATATTACAGGCATATGCACCAGGTGAGAAACTTCCATATGAATTAACCAGGACCAGCTTTGAATACTGTATCCAATTCAATTAAAACATCATAGTTTGCATAAATTCAATGTCACAAGTGGCCTGGCTTTAGCTTTGGTTGCACTAAAGCTGAGAAAAGTTCAAGCTTTTTTAGTACTTTAGGCCACCATGAATGGACCACCTGGAAGCCATTCAAATAATATATTTGCTTGATAGGAATTACGATTGATGGCATTGGGACTCTGGATTGGCCATCTAGAGTCTGTTTGGGGCCAACAGACTTACGAAACTGAAAAATCAGACAGTCTAACATGATTGATTTGTAGCTACATAAATAACAGCTGAGATTTTTCTTTTGCTCAAATGTAGGGGAATGGAAATTACCATCTGAACCGGTCATTTAAGGTGGTGAGGCAGGGTTTAAAGGACTGGCTTGAGGGTGGTTCTGTTTCCACACCCAGCAGTTACTGTATCAGTTTGTGCTGGACCCGCCTTGTTCCGGACACTTTGAGATTGGACATTATGCAGTGTAGTCCCCAGGCATCTTTAGGTCAAACTGAAAATGTACAATGAGCGGAAGGCTAGCTACTAGCTGTGTACAAGTTTGTGTCTGTGTCGGTTAAACACAGGAGAAACCTCAATCAGCCCAGATGGGTTTGGCAAAAACACAAGCGACTTGTTTCCTGAAACACATAAATGAACAGTGATTATAACAGCAGGACAATAATGCAGATTCCAGCTCTTTCATGTTAAGTATGTGTGCGTCAGTGGCGTCATGTGGTTGCTACACTGAAAGGCTACACTGAATGAGAAAAGGGTGAACAAGAAAAGGAAAGAAGAATAATGCAAGGAATAAAAGGGAAGCATGTCGTTCATTACACATCGAGCAGAACGGGCTGTGTTGGGAATACAAATCTCTCCCAAAGCGGAAAGAGAACTAACCAGATCCATAACAGCAAAATGGTGCTGCAAATTACTTTGATTAAAAAAAAAAAAAAGATGAAGAAGAAAGCGATGTAGCGAGTGCCATGCTACAGAAATGTGTTCAAGTCAAGCAAAAAGTTAGCCTCAAACATCTGCTTATGTGTTCAAGAACCACTGAAGTGGGAAAGAATACAGAGTCCATCCGATGCTTTACATGCAAAACAATATTTTAGGTCCCTGCAGATCAATTGGTTCAACTGCAGAACAGCCTGTAATTAAAAGGACTGGAGCAGCTTGATTACAAGCAGTTAAACTTAGAATAATAATAACAATAATAAATGTCAGCACACTGTTAAAACTTTTAAGGGTGCTCAAACAGTTTTTCTGTAACATGGGATCTATTAAATTATTTTCATAATTGAAAAAGGTCCAATGTGAGCTCATTGGCTCTGAGCACCGGTATAAACTATCACTCTGGGAAAATGAATAGACCTTTCTCAGAGTCTGTTGGGCAAACTGCCACTTTTGTCTGCTGATGATTCCCTGAGTCCCTTGTTGTCCCAACTGGAGTTCTGGCAAACAAACACATAAACACAAATTGATGTTTAAAAAAAAAAAAAAAAAANAAAAAAAAAAAAAAAAAAAAAAAAAAAAAAAGAAATTCTCTCCTGTTAAATCAAAAGAGGAAACAAAGACTATTCAAGGCCGGAGATGGAAACACAAACAACAGCTTCCACACAACAAAACCCACTGGAGTGAATCACCAGACTGTGAAGGTATGCTCATTAACACCGTAGTCTTTGTCTTTGTGTGTGTGTGTGTGTGTGTGTGTCTTTTACTTTGTCAAGCATCTGTCCTGCAGGACAGTGAAGCTCTGATAGCAGTTAAAGGACAGCAGGTAGCAGGTGCACTAACAACTAAAGCACCCTCAGGCAAGCTCTGGAAACACCCATAGCGCCAAACATCTAAATTTGTGTGTGTGTGTGTGTGTGTGTGTAAATGAGGCAGCCCAAGAGAGAAGAAAGAAGGACAGAAGGCAGAAAGAATAAGATTGCAAAGGTAGGAAGTGCGACATAGGCAGAGGAAGAGAGAGGAGGAAAAGAGAGAGAGAGAGAGAGAGAGAGAGAGAGAGAGAGACTTATTTGGCCTTTGTCTTAACACAATGGCCCCAGTGCCTGTAGGGAGGATCTAGAATAGAATAGAATAGCTTTATTGTCATTATACGTAACATATAATGAAATTACAGGTGCTTCTCCCTTAGTGCATAAGTATAAAGTATAAAAAAGAGTAAAAACAACTTTGTACACATCTATTTAAATTATATTTACACAGCTGAAAAGATAAATATACTTATCAAAGTGTATATCAAAGTATATCAAAAGTGTATATCAAGTATATCAAAAAAAGTGTATCAAGTATATTTATATATATAGATATAGATGTGTGTATTTCGATATTTACAACAGTAGCAGGGATGGTAGCAGCAATCAATAAGTATTGCACAGAGTAATAAACACCAGGTAGTTAGCAGCAATCAGAATATTAGTTAGCAGCAATCAGAATATATTTCACAGTTTACATGGTACCGATTTAAAGTGGTGAACAAGGTGCCATGGGAACAGAATTGCACATGATGGTGACGTTGACAGAGTAATGTCCAGGTCAGCGGTGATTTAGTGTTCTGATGGCCCAAGGGTAGAAACTGTTCCTTAGTCTGGATGTGCGGGCCTTCATTGACCTGTAGCGCTTGCCAGAAGGCATCCGTTCAAACAGGTGATGCGCTGGGTGCGAGGGGTCTTTGAGGATGGCGGTGGACCTTCGCAGGCATCTGGAGCCGGCGATCTCCTCCAGGGAGGGCAGAGGGCAGCCGACGATTTTCTGGGCCGTGTTTATGACCCTCTGCAGGGCCTTCCTGTCCGCAGCCGAGCTCCCAGCGTACCAGGCAGAGATGCAGTATGTAATTACACTCTCGATGGTGGAACGGTAGAAGGTCACCAGCAGCCTCTGATCCAGTTTGTTCTTCCTGAGGACCCTCAGGAAGTGTAGTCTCTGCTGGGCCTTCGCCATCACTGCTTTGGTGTTAACGGACCAGATCTGGTGCCTTTACCATACTTCCTTGATGCAGAACTGGTTTTAACCCCAGAAATTAACAGTTAAATCTCATGTACAGAAGGCTTTCACACACAGACTTATATAGACACATAGACATGCCAGATTCCTGGTCAGAAAAAAGATTGAACTTCCCCCAAAGATATAGTGACTATACACAAAAATAGTCTCTGATGCTGAGAGCACATTGGGGACCTTCCAAAAAGAGATATAAGGCTCTTGCGGTGATTCTATCCCATAAGTCAGACCTTCCCGTGTTCAACAGGTCCTGAAGACACCTCCAGGAGTCATCCAGAGCTTCTGATCTCATTAGTCCTCTTGCTGGTTTTCACAGACTGTTCCAACTGCCCCCTTTCTCTCCACTGGGAATGTATACAGGAAATAGACACTATAAATACAGCAAGGAATGCTAAAATCTTCATGTTGGGAGTGGCTATTAAGGCTCATCTCACAGCTGCATGCATGGCCCCTGGTTTTAATTAACAACAGAGAACATATATATTCTTTCTACAGGATCTTCTCGTGAACAAAAGCTCATTTGTGTTTGGAACACTTGTCTGGCAGTCTGAGTACTGGAAGACTTTGAGCAATAAATTAAACAGCAGAGAAGAAAAGGACATAACATCTGCTCATTATGTATTTATTAATTAAAAATATCCTAGTCAAAAAAAAAAGGTATGGTGATGCATATAAATAGCCTGTCATAATAAATAAGGCTGTTCATACATGATCAGTGGTAAAATTAAACTGTGGTTATAGGCAATTTACACATCGCTCACCTTACTGCTTACACATCTGATGCTCTGCGATTAGCTTAGCGCAATGAGCAGAGTTGTTACACAAAGCCAAGACCAGCACGTGTCATCAAGAAGCCAATGACAGGAAACACCATGCAGTTTAAAGTTTGGACATAATGGTTTTTGGACAGATAGTTTGTAAGATGAGTTAATTTATGTCATACTAAAAAAAATCATCCTTGAACACCGTTTATCGCCTACTGAGGAGTCACCTGACCAAAGGTGTGAGTGATTCTTAGAAAATAAATAATAGTAGGTAACCAGTTGCCTGACTGACAGAGAATTTCCATGGATATAATGTTGTATTTGAAATAGGAGAAGAGACTCAATGCCAGTATACTAGCCCTGGTACCCCGTCTGAGTGCTGACATTTCACCATGTAATCCCCTTTCAGCCGTGATTGTGCTGTACAATTTAGGAATTTGCTCTTTACTATGTATTAGCTTCTCCTTGGTTGTTGTTTTGTGTGTGTGTGTGTGTGTGTGTGTGTGTGTGTGTGTGTGTGTGTGTGTGTGTGTGTCTATATACATCACACATAGCTATTCTGTCACCTGTAGCAAGGTTGAAAGGTCACCAGCTGATTTTAGTCAAACTTTGAGCGCAGCAGCAAAGTAGTCTCCAGGCAGCACATGTCCAATAAATTTTACCACTGATCATGCATGTGGAAGAAGCAGCCTTACAGTTTAAGAAAATGCCTGCATTGTTCCGAACACGTAGCTACACATACTATACCAGGCAATGTTTGAGGCTATACTCGCTATTTTCTGCAAAGTGCAAAAAATATTCTCTTTGATGTTACTTCTGTACTTTCAATGACCCAAAGCACCAAGGCGATTCACAAACAGCTGGGATGAAACACTATATCTAATGAATATGTCTGTCCAATGTCCAACTCTGACACTGGAATGGGATGGAGTGGAATGTGCATCCATAAAATGATGCCTGTAGTTACTGTATGTCCATCAAGCTCCCCACCAGATCAGCTGTGGGTCTGTTCAATTTCACCCATCATAGCACCATGGATGGCAGTCATCTTTGACATATTAGGATGATCCTTTGACTTGTGAAATTGGATATTCAGCATTGAAACTAGCCTCCAGAAAATGAGAGTTAGTGTTTCAACCCAATTCTTCACCCACCATGATTCCTCAATCTCCGTGTGCAGCCACGCATTCTATCACCCAGCAATTCCCAGCAGGGCTGCACACCAACACACTCTATTGATCTGTAAGATGACTAAGCAGAATTGTCAGACTCCCAACCTGTGGCTCATTCCCAAGCATGACACAGTCACACAACCAGATTGTTCATTTGATTACCATTTCGGGCCTCCAGCTCATCAACTCAAAGTCCTGCCATCTGTCTCAGCAGGACTGGCAAGAAAAATGGGAAACCTGCAGCGTCGCCCTGTCTCACAAATGACAGAACAGGACACTGTCAATGGAGAATTGAACAACTACATTGCCAGTTTCCCTCTCTACGCCCCCAAGGGATGCAAGCAGTCTTACCCTTACAAATACTACTTCCTGCCAGGGTTCTGCACATCATGGCATCTTTTTTTTTCTGTGAATGGACAGAGCTGGAGCCAATAAGCCAATATGGCAGCATCAGAGCAGACATCCTTCAATCCAACATGTTTTCTCTTTACATAAGACAACATATTTGGATCTACAGCCTACCTAGACACCTCAATAATAACCACCATTACCATAAAAAATAATGGAGGAAAGTGTATTACATATATCCATGTGTATGGTGGTTTGATGAAGCCTGAAAACAGTGTATTTACTATGACTGAAGACACTCTCCTTATTCTGAATAATGTTACTGGGTCTCACCTGTCTGGTTGTCAGTGCCAATGAGTCCAACCTCATCACTGCAGTAAAATATATACTTACATTCACATTACCTTGTGGGTGACATTTTTACGGGTACCAATAATGACACTAGATGGTCCATTAATTTTATTGTAGTTTGAACTTCTGAGAAGTTATGGCTTTCAAATCATCCAGTTTGAATTCTGTCATTTCAGCCTTAAAAGATCACGTCCATTAATATGTAACTCAGTAACTTTCACTCTTGGTATTTCTTACTTCTCCTCACATAAAATATCAATAAATAAGACACTGTATTACTTTTTGCACCGCTACAAGAGGCAGAGGCATGTCTCTACTTTTAGCAATTCTACCTTATAACACCACAAATGTCATATTTTTAACATGTTTTTCATGATGCAGTGGAAAGTTTCCTTATAAATTAATCTAAGAGCACAGAAACTTATATTAGCGTCTGAGTTAGAAATCCAAGCACTAGACTTCACAATTTAGACTGGAAAGAATGTGAAAGGCAAGTTTAAAAGTGGAAAGTGGAGGTTTATTCATTGCCTATCCCTTAAACAAGGTCTAGTCATGGGTATTATACTGTCAGTGCCTGAAAATAAAACAGTGGGAGAAGACAAGAAAGAAAAAGAAATGAGACAAACAAAAAGGAAAGGATCTGGAAAGGGCATCTGTTGAGAGACAGAGGGATACTTGTCTCACTGTCCAGACTTCTGTAGCAAATCCCATCCAAGTGCTTAATTAAACAGAGTGAAGTGGAATGTGGAATTTCCCATCGTGTCTGGCTGGACAGCTCTGGATGTTTATGGATTCAGAACAGAAAAATGCCGGATGGACAGAGGCGTGAATTATATGGAAAGCGAGTGTGAACCAAAAAGAGAACATGCACAATGCACACATGTGTAGGACATTGTGAGGCCAATTAATCACATAAAAAAAAACAAATAAAAAAATGTAGTAAATGTAAAATAGGAAACCACATCATTGGCAATTCAATTCCTAACAGACAATACCAACGATTGTGTCATGCAAAATTATGGCAATGCTAATGCCAAATGTCACTGCAGGCATTCTGATCTGAGCAAGTGTGTGTATCTGTGTGTGCATGTGTGCGTGTTCCCTGAACATGCCAGCCAAAACAGAGGGCCCCTTGTGATGGTTACCCCTTTGGACTGCATGTGCATCCTCACAAGTGTCTAATGGAGTCCTGCCACTTGTAGCACGTAAGCACCATGTGACCCGGCAGCTGGTACTGGCCAAATCAAAGACCGCCTTCTCCTCTGGGTGAGGGGATGGCACCCACCCACCTCTGCCTCCTGAGTTGAACCTACTCCATAGATTCAATGTATGAGCCTATACAGCTATCTCCTATGCAATGAAGCTATACCATGCCAAGTTGGCATCTGGAGCAAAACTCCCAGTGGAGAAAGCTGGGCAAGTGTGTGTGTGTGAGAGAGTGTGTGTGTGTATGCTAAAGCAGGAAATGTGCAGTACAATGTAAAGACGGGAGGGCCAGGAAGGAAGGAAATCCTGCTTTAAAAAAAATGGGCTCTGAGACAAAAGGAAAGGAATTCTCTTCAATGCTAGATCGGCTACAGTGAGGTAAAAGTTCTTATACAGACAGAAAGAGGTTTAAAGGATTGTACCCAAATAGACAAAAGTCTTAAAGTAAAATGTATTTTTTCACCACTTATTTTGATAAGTTCGGTTAACTAACATTCTAACTATTCCCCAATGATAACTGCATTTCCCACATCTGGGAATTCGCCGTGCCCTCTTTACAAAAGATGAATTAACAAAAGGAAAAAAAGACTTTTTTGAAAGTCTTGTTTTTCAGAAAAGCGCAGCTCCCTGAGCAACACGGAAAGAAAAGATGAAAGATTATGCCGTTCAATTTATTTTTTTTATTGCTATGGGACTCAAAGTAGAACCATCTGACACAAAAGTCTTTGCAGGAGAGAGCTCTGCTGTCACCCCGAGTTCATCTGCACTATCTGTCAACTTCAGGCTGGGTAAGAGACAGATCTATTTACACACACACATATTTACACACAGTGCATCTACCAAGGCATTTGTACCCAAACATAGCATACCTAAACAGAAAGGATGCATTTATGTTTATATTCAGGAATGCAAACAAAGAGAAGTCATAAGTAATGCTGGGGTGATGGCTACAGTCTTGTTAACACAGCATAAAACGATGGCAGTTTGAGTGGCGACTGGTGTGAAATTAAAATGCGAGTGTGACACTTCTTCACTTCAGGGGCCTCACACGGGGGATCGACACAAGAAGAGAGAGAAACTGCCTCTGTTCTCAGGGAGGAGAAACTGACCGAATCCACTTAAAAAGAGTCAAGGAGAAAAGCATCTCACCTCTGTCTCTCTCTTTCCTACACAGTTTATGTACCTGGGATAAAGCAGGATTAAGACAGGTTTTATTTAAGGTCAGCCTCCATCAGAAGTCCTTGAGATTCTGGTCACTAATGGACAAACAGTCCTTGCCTGATTATAGCGATAGGGGTCATAATTAACCTTCAGTAGCAAGTGGAAAATTACACTTCTTGTCAACAAAGCATCTAAAATAATGGATGGAACATATGCAGCCACTGCTGCAGCCACTTCACCGCTGCTGTGGTGAAAAACAGGAAAGAAGGAACAGCAAGAGAGAGAGAGAAAGGGAGATTTGTGAGGTACAGTTACGAAAGAGTACAGGCAGGTGCGGAACAGGTGTCAGTGCGATGGGTGATCATCAGCCCTGAATAAAGAAATAAAGAAGAAATTGGGGCAGAAACAGCATCCAGCTCTCTGTGGAAGTCTCTTATCTCCAAATCCATCCTGTTATTGAGCCAGGCTCATGTAAGCAGCAGTAAGTGGCCCTGGCAGCCACTCTGCATTAAACGCTTGCCTCAGCCTGGCCCGGACCACCATGTCCCTGCCCACCAGCACACATGTTGAATCCACACCATCTGATCTGATCTGTGTTGCAGCTCTGGAATGAATTTGTACAAGGGCCCAAATCATGTGGTGTAAAATCACATAAACAACTTATTCTGCTTTTATTTTATTCTGCTCTCTTTCAGATTAACTCTTGATTTGTTATTTATCAGTTCACAAAATAGGAATGTGTCCTAAATAATGAAAATTATTATTTACATTTTCCATTGTATAACGCATCTGGTGAGCTATTTCTCATTATGAGCCAATTATCCAACCTTTTGATGTGGGCAATAGGAATGAATATCATATGATTCTGTAATCAAAATACTAATGGCATTACAGCATTTCCAATGATATAGTCCAGAGGTTCTCAAACTGAGGTACAAGTACCACCACTGCATTTGTAGCACCCCCTAGTGGTATACAACAGGCCATCTGTCCATCCATCCAAATGATCAATACTGACCTAAACAGTTACAAAAAATAATTGAAACCACAATTGAGTCAAAAGCAACTGAACTTAATATTTCTTCACATCAGCAATGAAATCTGTCAAAATAATAATGACAAATCTTTAGAAAATTCTGATTTTGTAAAATCTGTTTATGTGCACTTTTCTCTGTGTTTGTTTTAATCAGCTCAGGATGCTCTAATCAGCAGCATCTTCTGTTCCTGTATCCATCAGAACGCAGGAGGGAGATGAATGCTGGCATGAAGTCTCCAGATTAACAGACAGGAAAGGGATAGAAACAAAAGGTCATGACCTTTGGGGTCATCAGCTGCCAGGCCCTCTGACCTGACTGACCTCCTTCAGTACTACCAACTGGTCATATATTACAGACAGACGCACACATACTGTATTAAAAAATCAGCATCCTGGGCCAACCGATCATCCCAGCCAAGACATAAACAAACACACACTGGTTTTATTTGAACACCTGAGCTGGAAGGGGAAGGCGTCCATCTTACTCCCTGTTTTCAACATTAGGCTTGATTTCTCAACTTCCCCCTGCCAATAAAACGTGCTGTTGATTTAAAGTGACCACCTCCATGTTGAATGGTAGCGGCTTATTCACATATAGCAAATCTAACAAGGATAATGTAATCATATGCAGCTATATTTTAAAAGTTATAAATTTACAGATGTTGGTTTTTCAATTTCCACCCACTTCGGGATCAATCAAGCGTTATCTTACGAGCCTCTGCAGAATAACAATGTCTAAAACCGCATTTCATTTAAATTTATGCACGGCATTAAAACTGTTACGTTAGATGGTTGCTTCATAGTTGAACAGGCGTTTGTTAGGGAAAGGAAGGCAGTCAGCTAAGGGACCACTTATTGCACTGCAAAGCTCTTTGGAATATATTAAGTTAGCTTGGCGCTCAGATCTCCCTCCAGAATCACAGGACATGAAAGCTTTCCTCCATTGTCCCTCCTAGCATTCTCCTATAAGTGCTTATCATGCAAACGATTGGATTTCAGTGTCTCTCTATCAAGAATTAACAATGGTGGAGACACAGCAAACTATTCCGTTTGACACCGTGACAACATAAGCAGCAGAAATGCAAAGACCTCATTAGAGTGGCTGTTTACATTATCTCTTGATGTGTTCCTCTCAATGAGACGTTTCTAAGGATGACAGTCATTTTCTTGGCTCATAGCAGTCCAAGATAAACACCAGCATCCACCGCCGCCCACGATCCCCAGCTATAATGGTTTATTATGTAAGTGAGAACAGAGATATCTCATACAGCTTCCACGGAGCCTCCCTCTCACAGCCAGACTACTGCAGAAGCCACCACTGAAGCCTGCTAAATGAAGTGGAAGAGCTGCTGCTTTAATTGTGCATTTGACCGATGAAATCAAATTCCAATCTTGACGCAAACGAATCTGCATGTTTTTACTACATTAGTCCGTTAGAAGCTGGGTATTGCGACACAATAGGTTCAAATTGTCCTGGGACCTATTGCTTTTATTATCTCCCATCGATCCATGTTGTTTTCTATTACCTTACTGGTACACTATGTGTTTAAGTATTGTGTTGGGTTCCACAGATCAGCAGCTGCAATCTTTCTTCTACGCTCTACTTCGGCTACTGACCGGAGCCTCATTGTTCCCCAGCATTTCCTAACCTCGGAGGAATTCCTCCTTCAGGAAATATGGTTTACAAGAGACCCTGCCCAGCGGCTAACGGAAGACACCCCCCTTTCCCCTTTACCCTCCTGGCAGTATCTACCCTTTTCCCTTTCACCCCTCAAGCAACATCCCGTCTATTCCTCTCAGCGCTGGTACACAGAGTCCCCTGACTTATCCCACCAGGGAGTCACGCAGAGGGGAGGTGGAATCTCTTCCCCTCTGACCTCCAGACACACACACAGAAACCCATGCAGATTTTAGGCACCAATTCTCCACCAGTAATATGTGGCAGTACAGGAAATGGGGGATGAGTGTGTGATCAGATGAAAGTGTTCAATATGACCCCTCTCCCCAGTAGGGCTCTCTTTGATCATTCTGGATATCTTTCCCGATGTTCCCCAAGACCTCCCAAAAAAAGATAGTCACTCTTTTTCTTTATCTCCCTCTCACACTCTTCATTTGCACCTTTCTAGCTCCTTCATCACCATCCTCGTCATCATCTGCAGTAGATCCTACAGATAAACTGTCGGATTTCAATCAGTCACATCTGTCCCAACATTCTTTGACAGAACACAGCTGCCCTTGTGAAGATCAGTGACTTCTGAAATGAATTCCAGTTCCAGCACTACAGGGGAGATAAAGGGGGGCTGCATTCCCCAAACCCCCACCAGGACAGAGGACACATTCCCTCAAGACTCCCATGCAATCACTTCCTCCATTACTCTAGATGGAGTGATGCCACTTCTAAGAAAAGCCATGAAGGATCTGGCCTGATCGAGATAACAGATCCCCTCTGTCCTCCATTGGAAACATCTGGGCAGTAGGGGGTGGAATAGGAATGTGTACACAGACATACATGTGGTCTGGGAACTAGCATTCTTTGTAACACACAACACAGTGCCCCCTCAACCCCACTTCCCTGCAAAAAAAAACCAAAAAAAAAAAAAACCCNAAAAAAAAAAAAAAACCCTCTCACTGTGAAACTTAAACTGATGAGAAAATATAATGGAAGCAATTGAAACCCACAGCCTGGGTTGTCATATTGTCACTGTCACATTCTTAAATAAGGCAGTTAAAATATCAACAACTTGCAGGTTTAAGCAGGGAATATTCTCAGAGCGGCTCTTTTCTGTCTTAAATGTCTTGTTTATGTAAATGCCATTAAGACACATCAATTCCTACACTGCAGCAAGTGTGTTGCTCTGTGTGCATCTGCAGACGTGTTGCCAGCTGACTGCCAACTTTAGTGCTTTTTTACTGGAGTCCACCTGTGCCATCCCTGGCAAAAGTCCCCCTTCTGGGTTTGATCAGAACTTGGCAAAGGGTGCAGACTGCACTCTCCCTTATTTTCTGCGCTGTGTGACAGAAGAAGAGTAATCATATAGATGAGGTAGTAATGCTGTATGGTACAATTACTTAAAATGCTTGGGAGTTGGGATACAGCTGCTATTATGTAAGTTTCCCTGGTGACAAAATTCAATCTCCTCTCAATTTTAATTTTTTTTCCCCCCTTTTTTGAATAGTGATGGCTGTCTCAGTCATGAGAGAGTTATATGGGTTACCCAACTTCTTATTCATCTCAACAAAAATAAACTAGTGCAAAAATGGGTTAATGGGCTTTCTCAGTGCAGTTTTTGAGCAGTTCCTGCCAGACAAGGAGAACAGGATTAAAAATCACACTTGCTGAGAAAGACTTAAAGCTATGCTGAGCCTTTTGTGGCTTCTTTCCCATTTCACACTTGCAATCTGAAAAGTTAATATCTCCATATGTATCCAGACTGCATTAAAAGTAACATGCTTGCTGCAGTGTTAGTGATGCACAGACTCTGACAAGAAGAGTTGTTGCTCTGAAGTCTCCATGCACCATGCATGCTAAACAGGATGGATGTTCTTGTTTGTTTCTTATGGGACATCCTCTGCTTGAATAAAACTTTTGGGCACTTATGCACTTTTTATATTTGAAATTGACTGTCAAAACTCACCGAGAGAAACTCTAGAGTTCCAACATAATCCCGTTCAGTCTTTAAAAGTTCATTTAGGACGCACACGCGTAACCGGAGCTGCTTCTCCAAATCCTTCCCGCTTTCTGCTCTGTGCTCCGCTTTGCTTTCCTCGGTCATTGTGAGTAAATAGATGCAAAACTTAGTTCCTGCAGAAGTTCAAAGTTTCACATCACAAAACGTTTCAGTTGGTAAAGTGTAAAGTTTGTAGAATGGTCAAAACTGCAGAGGGGAACCGGTCTCTGCAGAGAAAGTCCAAGGAAACTAAACAAAATACTGAAAACGCAGGACGAAAAGTGGAATAAAAAATTGGAGGAAAAAAAAAAGAAAATTTCAAAGTTTCACAACAATTTGGCGCTGCTTAGTCAAGCTGAGGAATGTGTATCAACAGCTTCTGGACCCCAGACAGAAAGTTGAATCCATGTGACTTTTAAAATCTTCATTCTAATCCAGCCTCCTCTCTCCAGCCTCCACAATGCAAAGGAGGACCAGCGTCAAGCTACCCGACAGGCATATTGCTGTTTCCGGTTAATGTTTAAAAAATAAAACGGTACAAGCAGTTTGGACAGCAAATCAGTAGAAATGTAAGTTACTGTAATAAACAGTAGTTTTCAAAATCAAAAAGAATGCATGAAGGATATGAAAAGCAAGTTTGACATAGATTTATGCAACATTATTTTATGCTCCTGCCTCTTATATACTGATGTATTAATTACATCTTAATTAGAAAATTATTAATATATTATGTTACTTCAGTGGTTTGTGCACTTTTTGAACCATGTACTACCTTTGAGCAAACCATATACTTATCTATGACCTCATCAATAAGCTATTAATTCTAAGGAAAAAAATCAATTTTGTGTGAATTACATGTCATATTTTACACAATTTCCATAGATTTTAACTGTTTTGGTTCCCTAAATGTCCCAAGTAATGTGTTGTGCCACAAGGGGGCACTCAAGTACCATAGTGGTACTTGAGTGCCCCCTTGCACTTGTAACAACATTTGAGAACCACTGTCGTAGAATTTTTCTTTTTCTTTGAAATCCACTTTACAGGAGGCAGCTATGTCCTTTTCTCTGTTCTGAATGAAATGTTCAATGTCCAAAGACAGCAGCTATTCCAGCACAATGTTTATTTCTCGCACCTTTATTTTGAAGGAATTATTACTTCGCTTCCACATTCATTGCAGCTATCTTCAATAAACTTGACATATACTAACTGTGGACAAGACAGGAAACTGTATACAACCTTTTTATTCCTAATAGGGATCATCAAATAGGCCACATATGCATTATTTAATGAACCTGAGAGGATTTCCTGTGGACTTGTGGAGAATTACATAGTTATACTGTATATAAGGTCTATAAGACAGTAGAACTAATTAAAAGAATGTAAAGCCCTCAGTTTTTATTCAGTTTCATTCATTTTCACTCAGTTGCACCCCCTTGAACTTAATGAAGTGAAATAATGAGTAAAATAAACTTGCTCATTTTCCTGGAGAAACCTGAAACCCTGTGAGGATGAAGGTAGTCCTTATCCTGCAGATAGATAGATAGATAGATAGATAGATAGATAGATAGATAGATAGATAGATAGATAGATAGATAGATCCTTAAATTAACCTTAGTCCTGCCTTGGTCCTTGCTACAGGTTCTAAACCACTTTTATTAAGAGACTGGGAGGGTCAATGAAAGGGGCCCCAAAGTGCAAATACTGGGGGGCCTAAAAGACCATGTGTGGTCCTTTTCTCCATCATGTAATTTGGAAGAGACAGTGTTGCATTTAAAACACATTCAGCCTTGTTTTCTTCTATTGCACTGAAACTACAATATGTCAAAGCACTGAAACACCATCCACATACAGTACATTGTTTCTATATACCAGGCAAAAATCAACAATATATGTGGCTTGTGCTAAATTAAAGTAGCTGATACAGTTTGGTGTTTTAAACGGTGATAATGAAATACTTTTAATTCTACTTTACAAAGATATATAATAACTTTAATCATCAAACTGATAACAATTTTACAGTCCAGGGACATTTAACCAACTTTTTTTTTAACCAACTTTAGATAAATTGAAAGCGTCTTTTCACATTAGTAGCCCATTAATAAATTATGTAAACTGTGCAAAAAGGTCATCAAAGTCTCTTAATTACAGATAAATTATGAACACTTAAAAAAAAAATCCATTACAGTAATCCTTACTTTTTAAGCTTTGGCATTTTTATTTTCCCCTAAAATTCCCTAGGAAACTGTGGAAACTCCAGCAGCAATTATCTTGTTACAAATATGTCTTCATGCTGTAATTAATATTAATGAGTAAGGTGCAGTACAATAGCAGTCACTTGAGAAACAAGTTTAGTGTTTGCATGTTGCATTAAACAGCCATTTTGCACCTGGGTAAGTCAAATAATCGACACAAAACCAGTTTTATTTTCACCAGCTTTTGAGGGGATTTTGGAGGAACATTTGCACTCCACAATAATGATTTAAGGATCAACATCTGAGAAGGCAGGGATTCAGTTAACTTCATTCTGCAGTAAATTCATAAACTTGAATTTTATTTCTCGCTCAACAGTGTGTTTTGTATAGTATATTATTGTATTGTCATCAAAAGAAAAGAAATGTAAATGAATTATGTTCTGACTGCTGCTCTAATTTATGAAAAGCAGAGGAAACTTATTTTATGGCACCATGTATCAAGTTAGTGTCAGTTTTGTGAGGTGAGATAAGGACATGCCTCCTAAACCAGATTAAATCTTGACATGTACTATTCTCTGGTGGTCATATTTGGTACTGCATGCATTTGATATCTTTGAGAATGATGGAATGGACTATACTTTTTCTCTTTTTGCCACCAGAGACCACTGTTGTTTGTGACTAAAATCTTCATCCTCCTGGAACTCAGAGGAGGTTTTCTTTTCTGAGGCAGTTCTGTTTTTGTTGAGACCCAATAGAAAACACAAAAGCCTATGAAAGTTTGAGTGGGCCGAACAGGATGCACTAAATTTGGTCCCTATTTTTGAAAACAGCTGAGAACCCTTGATGATTTTTGTGGTAGACCACATTAGTGATGGTTTTATGTTAGCAGGTAAATTTCCAAACCCTCCGATTTTATTAGCAATGACTTTAGTGTGGAGTTAACTTCTATTATTTCTGGTTTAGTGCTTTTGCTGGGTGCTGCCAAGAAGTGTTTCAACTGGAAAAGGGGTGTCAGATATGAGTTTCCTTTTCTGCGATTTGTACTTTGTACATCAAACAAAGCAGAGATAAGAGTGTTAATTCAAACCGATATGGACGCGTAAGACTGTACTTCCACCCTTATGCCTTTCAAGCATGTATCAGTTTATGGCAGCCAAAACTAACATCTTTCCATCACATAACTCCATTAGCGTGTCCACCAAGTCAATGTCTTTTGTTCACATATGTTCCTTTCTATTCAGTTTTGGGAAAACACAGATGTGGCAGATACAGCATGCAGAAGTAGGCTGTGTTGGGACTTGAAATCAGGTTATCAGATTGACAACTACATTACTACATGGGTGTAGTTAATATATGGAATCTTATCTTTGGATTTAGTTCCTCATGTAACAGTTAAAAGAAACACAAGAAATGTGCAACAGTAAGCCAAAGCCTCATGGCACTTACATTCAAATGCAGTTTATTGGTCATGTGTAAAGTCACGGGGGAAACTGGAAACTGACCTTTATGACATCAAAACGGTTCCTTTATCTCAGTTGAAGTCTGCAAAACCAAAACACTTAAAAGCTACTAAAGGCACTCTTAAGCAGACTGAGTCCTCCAGCAGGACCTCCTCCAGAGCAAAACATGTAACAGCCCCTGTGATGTCATAAGGGCGAGTTACCCTGACTTTCCAATGTCCTCTGATTTAATAAAAGCATTCATACAGTTGTTTTCAAATGCTCCACATTACAGTGTTGATGTGTAAAATCACTGCAATCCTCTTTTAATGACATAAAACAGACAGCTGTCTTAAGTGGTATAATAAAATCCTGGCATGTTGTCAACACAGACCACCTCTACTTTATGCATTGTATATTCTTTCTAAAGTTTACAGAACACCAATACCTAACTTGCATTCTCACCCTGCTTCTCCAAGTCCAAGTCATTATACAGTCTTATTATATGCAAAATAATGTAACTAATTTGATTGTTGGAGCAATAACAATCAGTACCCTTCAGATATCCTTTTCTACTTTAATGACTTCCCTGTTCTCTCGATACAAAACTCTGCTGCCAAGACTCCTGTTATACGTTTGGACGCTCATTTCTTCCTCCCAGTCCCAACTTCGCTGATTTCTAGTCAGCAAGTCTCTGTGCTTTTTCATCTTACAGATGGCAAACAGAGGACTGCAGATATCTGAGCAAAGCTTGTATAGCTCATATTTCATCTGTCTATTTGTCTCAAGATGATTGCTGAATTGCATGAGCACATAGTGGTTGAGTGGTGGGATAAACCCATCATGAGAGAGAAAGAGAGAGAGAGAGAGAGAGAGAGAGAGAGAGAATTAAGTCCTTGTCATTGAGATCATCTTTCCCGTCCTTTCCATTCATTGTGAGCATGACAAATTTTTCTGGCCCCCCCAACCCCTTTCCTTTATGTCTCCCCTCAAGGTTTAAAGGTCGTAGATGTGCACTCACAGCTTTGCTCGGGGTCAACTTGGATTTCTCAGATCCAGCAAAGGCCCTGAGTTGTGACAAAGAGCTGCAGTTAGCCCCAGAGTTTGGCCAGACCTCCCACCCCCCTATCTACCCCCCCAAACCTCCAACACTGCCACTGCAACCAGTGCAAACTCTGCTCTCAGACTGCACACTTATCAAAGAGCTCATTCACACCCCGGGTTCCACTCTTCACAGTGTTTGAGACTGAGAGAAACGTGGTGATTAACTTAGCCCTGTGCCAGCAGTGCCATGCTAAGTGTCCTGGACTGTATAGCATTAGACTTGGCTCTGTGAGAGATGCTTGATTCTTCATCTTCCATTCAGACCACAACCCAAGGCAGTCACACACACCCAGGTCTGCGTTCCTGTGTGTTAAAAACAACACCAAGATAACCACACTGACTGCTGGAGCAGCAGTGGCGGTGGCCTCAACATACGTCTCCGTGCCCAATAAGTCATGCTTAAATGACCAGCCAAGGTAAGAATCTTTACATGCAAGCATTTTCACCTTCCCCACAAATCCACGAACACGATATACGTGGAAAGCGAAGCAAGCATTTTATGAATATGCTTCTGTCTGTGGCTGTCAGTGCTCAAAAACACTTCAGTTTCTGGGTTTTATGTAATCTTCAAAAAATAGCTCTCTCAGTACATTCAATTTAATGTTTAATGTTCATGAAGTTTTCCAGTAAAGAGAGGGATTTTAACTGCATTTCAGCCAAAGTTCTTTTCAGAACTCTGAATCAGTTTTGACTCCCTGATAAACTGCTTTTCACAAATGTGGAGCAAATAAAAAAGTACAACAATAAACACTCTCACCGAATATGATATGCAATAATAGCCTTGTAAATCCAAACACCATTAGCAGATTTTCTTATTATTTGCTAACAGTGGAAGTAGAGACTCCTGAATATCAGTGGGTGATCTATGAGTATCTGTTATGATATCTAAGATCACAACAAGCAAATATAGCATTTTATTTAGCATTTTACAGGTATCATGGCTGTCAGCAACAAGTTTGGACCCTAAATAAATATCTCCAAGACTTCTAAAGTTAAATTAACACTTAATGGAAGAGAATATGAGCCCATCGCTACGTTGATCCTAACCTCAAGTCAGCACGCAATTCATCACCATGGTGAATGTGAAAATACCTGTAATTATCATCATGTGAATTGTATAATTAAAAAGACTTTCGAGAATACTCTCATTCTGCTGTATTTGCATTTGCACATAAATGCTTCTCCGCACTCAACTAAATTGAACTGGGTGAGGTCCAAAAGCATTCCTGTCCTGTCAATGTCTGTTGGGGAGGGGAGGGGGGCTGTGTTGTACAGTAACTGGGTGTAAAACAGGTGGCGCGCTGTTGACACTGAAGACAAGCATGTGAAAAATGTGCTGCTGCCATGTAATCACAAAAGGAAAAAGGCTGGCAGTTGACTTAGACATTTAATCACTGTGTTGGATGATAAGTAAAGGATCAAACACAGGCACAGAAAGCCTAGAATAACAGGCAGAGCCACCTAAATCCACAGAGGGATTCCTGGTGGAGCTAGGCCAAGGCTTTGACAGGACTGAGGTAGCTTTGGGATACAGAGCTAAAGACAAACAGGAAGCTGAGGATTTAGGAACCACCAACTTCAAAAGCCCCCTTAATGCCTGAATATTAACAATTACCACTTATTGACCTTTGAATATGTTATTTTAGTTCTAATTTTGGAGAGTTCTACTATATTGTTCCAAATTTCCATTATTTCATTGCAAAATCTCAAAAACTGGAGATAAAAGATTTTTGCACATTGCTGGAAACCCTTGTATCTCCAATTTTGGAGATTTTCATAATTCAACACTCTAACAGAAACACTGACATGTTAAAAAAAAAAATTAGAAATGAGTACTTTTATTTTTGATGCTATTGGTATTCGAGTGAATGATTTTGCGTCGTTGCACATATGATGTTCAGTACAACAGACCACAGCAACAATGATTTCTTAACTAGTTATTACAAAATAGGAGAAAGTAATCATCATAAATATTTATGCAGAGTCTGGAGGTTGCTGGACCAGTGTTTGAAGCCATCACCACCACTTAGTGCTGGGTGTTCTCAGGGAGATCAGGACTCTGGTGATCTGGATTTGGTGCATGAAACTTCACAAATTAAACCACTAGACTGTTTATTGCTGTCACTGCTTGTTTATGTGTTGTTGTTTGTCCTGGTCTGTTGTGTCGTGGGGTTTATGGCCTCTTTGGTGTTTCACAGATTAAACCACTACACTGTTTATTACTATCACTACTCCTCTGTGTGTTTTTGTTTGTCTTTGTGTTGTTGTTCAGGCGTTTAGCCCTCCTTGATAGAAATTGTTTGTTAGTTTTAAATAAAATGTGATAGGTTGGTCAAGGAGGGCCGGTGAAGGTCACACACTCACACACGTTCACCTACGCACTATATATTATGTCTGTTACTAGATCAAATTGCATATATATATATATATATATATATATATACATAAACCAAAAAACAAAAACGGTTATGCCAATCTTGGCATATACCACAACCATATATGCAGACAGAAAAAAAGGAAGAAAAAAAATGCAGAGTCTGATCTAGATCATAGATAAGACCAGTGGGGAGCACAAACTTAATTTTCGTGTGATGCCATTTTACAGTGGCATGAAACCTCAGATGTTTCATTCTCAAGGACATCTGCTGAGCGCCCCGCAAGAATAGTCCCCTTTGTTTGGAAGTGATGAGTTATTTGACACAGTCCATGTCTCCACAGAGAACTTTATGCACCACTTCAGATACGTGGTGAAACATATAATTTGTAACCCAACAGTGATTAATACTTTGTTTGTGTGCGCACCCAGTGAGCGCACAGTGCGCACCGGAGAGGATCCAGTTACCAACCTCGCCAACAGGGGACCACGTGACTCATGTCCTCCTCGTTTTAAAAAGAGCTGATACACTGCAAATCCCTGCAGCGCTTCAAAGAGGTGGTAAATGCTTCCCCTGTGCCAGCTGACCGTCTTTCGCACCTTTTGCACCTCCAGGGTCAGAGGGAGAACTTCTCCAAACTGCAGCGACTAGAGGGACAAATCTGCTGGTGGTGCGCTGGATCGAGCTCAGTTTCCTCACACACTCGTAGGATTCCAACTTGGCGTTCAGCCTTTAAAGTAAAAGCGCAAACTGAAGTGTTTTGATCTGCTCGCCAAGGATGGCACCGGACTGGAGGTGCGCATTTTGCACCTCCGTTTTACTGGCTTGTGTGATAATCTGCAGTAACGTGCTATGTCCCGTATATGCGTATCTCTACAACAACCTCTACGCAGGGTGAGTAAAGACCCTCATTCATTTATGAGCCAGAACACTGAGGCTATCATTCAGGTTGAGTTTGAGCACAAAAAAAAAGTGCATAAATCTACTTAAATGTAAGAAGCTGTCTTCAGAGAATAATATATAGACTAATGTAGATATCAAGATGTCTTATCAGTGTCTTTTGTTTCAAGTACAGAGAAAGAACAAAGAAAGTCTTTATGCTTTATGCATTTTCTTCAGTTTTATTGAGAAATATGATATATAATACTTACTTTGCAGTCTATACCCACTGAAATATTCATTCCAGGCTGTATGGAAGGGGCACCATGGTTTCTGATGGCAGCTAGATAAGTCTTGTCTGTTTTGCTGCAAAAATGCATTCAGATCTGTCATGATAAGCATAGATGACACTGATGATTGCAGCAACAGTGGTCCAAAACGGCTCAAACTATTCATTTAAAAAAAAAAAAAAAAAANAAAAAAAAAAAAAAAAAATCTTGTTGTAAGATGGGAATGTGCATATTGTTTTACTAATTATATAAAGTCTAATTTGACATGTTATAACAATCTTTGTCAAATCTGCGTACAAGTTTATGGCAGTCTGGAGCCTAAATTCTCTGTCAGTCAGAGGATTTGACATTTGGTAGGAAATTTGGGAAACAACTGGGTAAGTTAGAGGAGATGTCCTTTGGGAACCTCTGGAACTGGACATATATTGATTTGGGTAAGCAAGTAGTTGGCAAATAAAGGTATTTATGGTCTGTTTTTCAAAAGAGCTTTTGATGTAGTTTAGGGGAAGCAGATGGAGACCACCTCCGCTGGAAACCCCCTCTCAATCTGTCTCAAATAACATGCATTTTGGATATATTCCAAAAATTATGCACCTCACACCAGAGTGGGTTGATTTAACAAGGTAGGAAATTAAGGGCAAGCAAACAAAAAGTCCCAGCATGCACCACTGTGGAGGAGCCTTGTTCAGCTCAGGGACATATGGGTTAGACATGTGTTAGACGGTTACACTAAAAAGATCTCCATTGTGAAATCCTCTATGTACTGTAGCTTGTTGACAGAGCATTAGGATATTACCATATTCTACAAATTGGACACTAAAGGTAGAATGATGAACCAGTATCTAACACACTACAGAGTTTCAGGTTCTTGCTTTTAGTGCCAGACCCTCTTAAAAACAAATTGCTTCCATCCCAGAGAGTATTGCTGTGGGAATCGACAGACTGACGGCTTAAGGATTGCTTTAGCATAGAAAGCCCTGCAGCTGGTGGATGCAAAGCAAAAAGGCCTGTGCCAGGCTGGTTCTGTGACAGAAAGAGTCTGTCATCTTTGAGGATCACTAAGGGATAAAGAAATGGTTTAATTTGGACTACAGTGGAGCTGAGTTCTCTGGGATTCCATTTTAATTTAGGGATGCACTGTAACAAAAAAAAAAACCCTCCAAGTCGTACTTATTTACAACATCAGTGAGGCATGAAGATATGTGGAGACATAACATATTATTTCCGGGTGCAAGCTTGTTTTTCAAATTGGAAATATATCTCAATTCTGAGAGCAGACAGTGTTAGTTTTATTCAGTTTTACAATTCCACATTTCTTACCTCCAAAAACTATTGACTGCTTTGCTGCTTTGATGTCCATTTGATGTCCATGCTGTTACCATGGAAACACGCTCCAGTTACGCTCTCTGAAGTGGGGTGGCCACTCAGGGTGCCTTGGTCCTTTTGTTCCTCATGGCTCATTTACTGGCCTACTGCCACCTTTGTTTTGGGGGACCCAGACTTCCTGTGTGACGCTGTAAAAAGCAGATTGAAAAACAGAGAAACATGAGAGAAAACAGAGAGAGAGAGAGAGAGAGAGAGAGAGAGACTTTAAAAAGAAGGCAAATAAAGTCTATAATTAAGAGTCTCTAATGAATTATTGTTGTCTTATTATCTTTAAGGTCAAGCCCAGGAACTATGATCTGCTGAATAAAACAAATGATGTGGTTTACAGATTCTCACTCACAAGTATTCTGTCTTCTTTCAGTTTGTCACTCAATTATCTGCCAAGATGAAATGTTTGTTTTATCATCACATAATTCAGTTGAACTCTGTGATCAGTAAAGATGCTGTTCTTTTGCATTTTTGTTTTTGACCACAGAGACTCTAGTCCATGGATTTAAAAAACAAAAAAAAAGCTAACCATCAAACATATATAATTTTGCTAATTCTGCACAAGCAACATTGCACGCTGTTTTCCTGTGTCACTACCAATGTTATCCTCTAAAATGTTTGCTGCATACTTTCGGCATATCAACAGGTGTTTTTACATCAATACATGTGTGTTTGAGTGAAGTACTTAGACTATGAAAATGTAAAACAGCCGCTGCTACTGTACACACCAAAGAATAGTTCCAGGTGTTCCCTGCAAAGCTGGAAACTATGAAATATAATCCCTTAATGATGCCTCAGACAGACTCTTTGACTTAGGTTTGACCCTGTCATCTATGGGACTCCAAAAGTGGAGCCACCCATTCCTACATCAAACATCTGCTGCTGTGTCACCCTCAATCAGCACAAAAAAGCGGTTGCATTACCTGTGACTCCACAGCCCAGATGTTTTTGAAATGATGTGCACTTAGTGAAAATGGATCCAAGCCCTGCTACAGTGGATTTTAGTGGTTTTTTAAATCCTTCTGAGACCTTTTACTCCCAGCTGTAACACAACGCTTAGGCAAGATCTGTTGTTATTGCAGTGATCAAGTCTTCAGGATAACTCCAAGTAATGATGAGGAGGTCAGTGTGCTCCAGGAACTTCTGAGACATATGAAGGTTGGTGTTTATTTTTCTTATTCTAAGTTGACCATCTGTTTTTGTTGACTTTTGATTTTACAGTTATTCATTGAGGCTTATATTAACAAAGAGTATTATCTATTATTCTGCTCGCATCTGCTTACAGTCTTACAGTGGTCTCCAGGCGTGATACGGTGACACCCCGTGGAAGGGGGGGTCGTGGTGATGGTGGTGGGTTGACAGCGATTGGCAGAGCAGACAGACAACGTACAGCCGAGCATGGTCATGTGTCACAGCCTGTCTGACTGACTGAGATACGCTGCTGATAGGACACTTTGCGTTTGTTTCAGTGAGAGAAAACTGGAGAAAACACAAAGGCTTCCTTCATCATGGGGTTGAATGCTTGGATCCATTACAGTTTACAAACTACATGAACATGTGTTTCAAAGATACCGAAATT
The DNA here is from genome assembly GCA_014773175.1 of Lucifuga dentata. Taxonomy (NCBI): domain Eukaryota; kingdom Metazoa; phylum Chordata; class Actinopteri; order Ophidiiformes; family Bythitidae; genus Lucifuga; species Lucifuga dentata. The sequence continues at coordinate 246,981 of VXCM01000164.1, forward strand.
AGAGGGAACCCCGGGGGACATGAAGGCATCTGCTTGTTTCCCAAAATCATTTGGGAGTAATTATTCATCAGGAACATGGATGACCTTCCTTTGCACATTGTTTTAGTTTGCAGATACATAGTGAAGACTGAGACATTCAAAAGATGATGCAGTGCTAGGGCTATCCTCAACTACTCAAATTTCAACTAATTATCAAGTTAATAAATAGTTTATCCAGTATTAGTATCCACTGTAAATGAAACCCATCATTTAGAAGGGCCTCTTAAAATCTAATGAAAGACCTAAGTATATCTGTAAATATTAACGTGATACCAGAGATGTGATGTCATTCCCAGTAATGACTCATTAGCTCATTCCCCATAAAAAGTGTGTATAATCAACTAAACATTTCTTAACTGGCCAAGAATCTAATTAGTCAACTCAACTATGATGCCATATTTAGACTAACTAAATTAAATCAATTAATCATTAAGTAGTACTGGGATGTCAGTGCATTTTGGGAAGAAATTGTCCCCTAAAAGAGGTCAGTTTTTAAAAATCAAATACATTTTCTCTTCAAAAATGAATAATTTCATAAGCAAATGCCTTGACTGAACTTCATCAGTTTAAGTTAGGGTTTAATTTTTTAAGGGATAAATACCTCATTTTGTGGCAAAACTCCTCATATATTATTGTCAAAAAGTGTTGGGCAGATTTGATCTGCTGCTGAACTCATATTTAACCGTTTGATTTGGTCTGCTTGTAGTATTTGTGCAACAAGATACATCATCAAGTGCATATATGCAGTACAGATATGTTTTTGTTTAAGAGGTCCAGAATCAACACAGATCTGAGCAGGTAAAGGACAAACTAAATAGGCGGGTAAGAGGATTAAGTACAATTTTATGACTTGTAGTGAAGGATATCTGGATTGTGGCAGGCTGCAGGTCTGAATGTGGCCGGTGTTTTATGTACCTGTAGGTGGTGGACATGGTGGAACCAGAACCAAGGCCAACCAAAGCAGTGGCATCTACTGTTTGGACAGCTGTGGACGTGTTTTCATTAGCTTAGCTACACTGCAGTGACTCAAGTGCAAGAGTCAAACTTTACAACCTCAGTCAAGCCATGAGGTCAAATAGTAATGACACCACCACAGAATGTACAAGAATCAAGGATCGGCTTCATCAATAAGAGAATAACACATTCTAAGTTCTAAGCGGTACACATAAAACAGCGCCACCTACAGAAACTCTAACTGCATCAATATAGCAATATAGCAGATATTGTAATACCACAGTTGTTAAGACTGTTCCACATGTTGGATTTTCACAAAAAAATCTAAAAGTTATTTTACTCTATGCTCCATTTTTAAGATGTTAGATGCTCACGTTCTCATGACTGCACTTGAAATGGAACATGAGATACAGGTATGCCTGGAAATTTTCAACCCATCATCTCTTTATATATTTTCTCAGCGGCCATTAGGGCTGCAATTCTACCTCTGTAAAACATTTTGGGAAAAACTGACTGATGAAACTGAGCCTAACTTAAAATGAGTTCTCCAGCAGCTGTATGGTGTTTAACTGGACCAATACATGGATCTTTATTCTGTCTGCTGATAGGCACATATGGGAAAACAATTGTAACCCCGTTTGGCCAATTGTCCATGCTATTCAAATGATTTTGGACAGTACAAATCTAACTGTGTCGCTAAGATGAAAATCAGAGCTCAAATCAACAGGTGACACTTTTTGGAGCTGACCCAAACACACAGAATTGGAGACTAAATAATGGATGCATGTGATTCTTGTCTGACATATTCCATCCTTGACCCATGAAGGATCTTCTGTGCAAATCCATTCATAATGATGATTTATCTTGCCAACAGACAAACAGAAAGAGGTGAAAATATAGCAAACATCTAACACCACAAAGAAGAGCATTGTTAAAAGAGAAGCAGATCAGCCAAAATCAGGACGTGAAACATGTCAAAGGGTTATTAAGATTCAGAGAACAGGCAGTGGGAAAAACAGACTCTGTTATTTATTTAGTTATTAATAAATGATAAGCAAAAGGAGTGCTTTGTTATGGCAACCTGGCATATAAACACTCCGATACGCTATACATGAAACAAAACAGTGCACATTTCAATTTATACCTTTTTATAACCTCAACATAAAAGAGATTAATTAGATTTGATTTGTTAACCAGACAAAGATTACATCTCGAGAGCTCAAATAAAGTAATAAAATTTGAACTTGAGTTAAAAATTTACTAAAGCACCTGGTCCGTGTATGCTCTTTGATTTGTTTGGCTAACAATGAGCAGTGCTTACCGTTTAATGGTTGAGGTATAGCATTTGAAATGGCCATAAAAGTGCAGCAGCAACAAGAAGGTTTATACTTTCGGGCATCACACATTCCTGTAGAGGATTTTCAGCCCTTCTGGCTTTAAACAAAGTTAATTAGTCTGGTGCGTATTCTGTAAACCATTAAATCAATTGACATATTAACAAGCATGTTTGCCAGCCTGCATGTGTCAGCCCTCCCATGTTACAAATGAGAGCCAGCTGAGGGTTCGCATACAAGACTAGCATACCACAAAGGCAGAATTACTGGATGTATTCCATTTTAATTGACTACTGTCTTTTGTAGATCAATGTCTTCCTGATTGACTAAAAACTTTCCTTCTCCGTTACCAAATTGCATCTGTTTGTTTGCTTGGCCAGCATATTTGGCTAATGGGCCATCACGAGTTGCTAATTTGAGGTCAAACAGAAGGAGGGAACAGGCTGTTAATGGGACCAGTTGGTGTGTTTTGCCCCATTAAGACTGTGGGGTCATCAACATTCCCCTGGTTCAACCCATTAAGTGAAACAAGAGGCTAGGGGAATGTTAAACTTTTCAGGTCAAGCTATTTCATCCCCCAGAACACCCTGAAAAAGTTAATGATGTCTTTGTTGGATTAATGTTGTTGAATATATTGTGAACTCCACCAATTTTACCTATCAAATTCAGTTTATTGGTGATGGGGAGCATAATTCAGTATGTAAAAAAAGCTGGACAAAGGCTTTTTGTAGCTGTAGAGGGCGCTATGCAAAGTCAGAAAGATTGACTCTTATGACATCACAAGGGTTACTTCCTGGTGTGCTGAAGATACAGATTTGAAAACTTTTACGTGAATATTAAAGCCCCAACTTTGGGAGTGGCTTTAGTTTTCAAATTGTAGTCTTCAGCACCAACAGGAAGTAACCCTTGTGATAGAGGCCATTACAGCACCCTGTACAGCCACAAAAGCCTTCATGCTGTTGTTTTCACACGAGTAGTGCTCCCTGCTATATGTAAACTGAATCTGACGTGTGAAATCATACAATATTCAGTCTGTGTGTATGCATACTTTTGTCTGCATTGCTTTGTATTGTGTCTCAGGTGGATCTTTGGCAGCCAAACAGCGCATCTCTGATCCACCTCAACGCCACTGTAGATGTGCATGTGAAGCGAACTGACATGCGAGGGCTACGTGCACGCTTAAAACAGGAACGTATCAACTATCGGTAAGACTCATGAGACCACCAGCCAAAGAACAAATTTGTACAAAAAAAAAAAAAAAGNAAAAAAAAAAAAAAAGGAAAAAAACAGACGTTCAAAGTTTCTTTGATATTCACACACATTTGGTAATCTTGTTAAAAGAGTTTCTACACCCTGAAATCTCCAAAAATGGAAAAGACACATCTGTTACCCAAAGGGTGCTGCAATTATTGAGTTTTCCCCAGCCACACACACACACACACACACACACACACACATACACACATTAGAGAGAGACCCTTCCCAAGCTGCTCCAAAAAGTAACTCTTTCATCTCTCAACCCTATCCATCATCAAAATTATTGCTGAAATGATGGGGTTTTATCAAAGCAGCCAGAGCTAGAAAGAGTTCCACTGTCATTTCTGGCCTCAAAGAGGAATCACAGATCTGAAAATGATATTTTCCGCTCTGTGTTGCCTGAATGAGGATTTTCCAGTTTTTTTCATTTCCTCTGCATATAAATAGGTGGCAATCTTTGGTAGGCTTAGCTTCATAATTTTTATGTGAGACTTTTGCACTGGTGACAAACTTTGAGAAAAAGTGCTTTGACAACATTTACCATTGGTATGCAGATGTTTCCAGATTTTAAAGCTTGTCTTGATACAGCTGGAATGAAAAATATTCCTTCCGTTGCACAGGAATGTAGTTTATTATTATTCCCATGTAACAACATGTAACTGTTCCATCAAACAGAGATGGCAACCAAATGTAACACATCTCTTTCTGCTCATATATATCACAAGGCTTCTTCACTTGTTTAATCTTATTTTTGTATTGGGCAAAATGAGTAAGTAGATATGTCTGCTTTGGATGTTGCAGTTGCAGTTACATCAAAAGTACTATAAATAAGTCAACAATGAATCCAGGCACCCCATGATCTACTGTTTTATGCTGCTTCTACATTCAAACAGAGACCTACTGGAATAAATTATCGAAATAAAGGATGCGTTATATTCAGTAATTTTCAATTCAGGCATCCTGCCATGAGAAACAGCAGAACTTAAATGAATACAGCCTTTAACTGCAGATTTTTGCTAAACTTTTCTATGTTGAGAATGGCAGTATTCAGACATTTTCTTGCTTAACATCAAGCCGTTACTGGTTACATTTCTCATCTTTAAAAATGCCAATGATAATGGCAAGTCTACAGCGACTCAATTTGTCCTTGTAGCACGCTGTGTGTCAGTCTGACTCTCAAACACCCTTTTTCCTTGCATCAGAAATCTTAGATATCCAACTGCTAAAATTAGATTTCCCTAGGGATCACAGGCAAGTCAGCCAGCATTACCTCAGTGATTTTACACATTCAAATGAGAGGGATGTTATTGTCTTTGATGATCTTTGCCTCTGTCTAACTCTGTCCTGCGTCTGCCTCCTCCCTTCCACCCTCAGCGTGTTTATCTCCAATCTCCAGAAGGAAATTGAAAAACAGACAGGATATCGCTCATCTCGCAAGCGGAGGTCAGAGTCTCAGTATGACTACGAGGTTTACCACTCTCTGGAAGAGGTAGATGAGAAGCCCACCATCTACCTGCTTGTCTTTCACCTGGCCCAATTCTCATTCTCTCTGTCACACGCACAAAGTAAACACGTGTGCTCTCTAAGGCACTCGTCTGCTGCCAATTACTCCATTTCACAGGTCCCTCAGTCTCTTTCTCTCTCTTGCACACACACATACGCACACACTTGCACTGTAATTCACACATCTCACCTTTAGGGATGATTTTTGATCAGGATTGAAGAGGTATGTGATGTGCATTTGCATTCTGGCTCCTGGTTTGTGAATCTGTCAGCGCCACACAAAACTGCATATATAATCAACCACTGATAATAGTTTTCACTCTAAACTTGTTGACATTCACTGTTCTTTATTCCATATGTTCTTCAAGATCCAGAGCTGGATGTTTGAGATGAATAGAACTCACCCTCACCTAGTGGATCTGTTCTCCATAGGAAAGTCCTACGAGGGAAGGCCACTCTATGTGCTTCAGGTAATGGAGAAGGCATGACACACACACACACACACACACACACACACACACAGACAGCATACTGCTACTCTAAAACTGNCATGACACACACACACACACACACACACACACACACACAGACAGCATACTGCTACTCTAAAACTGACAAAGTTTGTCCCCTGTCAGCTAGGAAAGAGAAGTCGTCCGCAGAAGAAAGCTGTGTGGATCGACTGCGGCGTTCATGCCAGAGAGTGGATAGGACCTGCTTTCTGCCAGTGGTTTGTCAAAGAGGTACCCAGCACATTTTTACATCAAAATACTGAGTTGCTAGTATTATTTGTGCCATGGCGAACAAATGTATGTGTTAACAGTGTCTTATTTCTAGCAACACATACTTATGTAGCCTGAACAATGGTCTCTAACAAGTAGCGTGTGATCTGCCATCTCTGAGGTCTTTAACAAAAAAGTGAACATCTGTTGACTTGTCATGCATAATTATCCAAATATTTCAGAATACCCTTTATTGTTCAGCTGTTGAACATAACCCATATGTTTATGGAAGTTCCATCACTGCTCTAAAGTCTAAGTCAGTACCATCAGAAATGAAGAAGTTACCCAACCAGAGTCAGATATTAACTGCATCCAACAAGATCTAAACGCACCATGCAAGTCCACTATAAAGCCTTACATACAGTACATGTGCGTTGTAATGCTACACTTTTGTTGTGCTCTACAGTCTGTTAGCGGAATTCTTATGATTAGATTCTTCGGCATACAGACAACTTTCATCGCAGATACAAAAAAATATATATTTATTTACATTAGGTGACGACATTGACCTATGAGTTCTGTACAGACTTCTTCAAAGAAGGATAGCGTGTGGGGGGGGGGGGGGNGGGGGGGGGGGGGGAGGTGTGAAGAAGGGATGGAGGGAGAGAAACAGAGACAGGAAATCAGAAACAGACATAAAAGTGAAAACATTTGACACACTAAATTGTCAAAGATGTGCCTTTGAGATCAAAGGTGCCCTATAATGAGAATCTACTGTAATGCAGTAAATAAGATCGGCCACTGGGGGGCAGGTGCTGCCTTCAGTCAAAGCTTAAGGCATATTAGCCCTGGCCTGCTGAACTAGCATATGTAAGCAGTATTACCCTAGTGTCCTGATCCCTTTCTGCAATCCCTTCTATAGTCTGTGTATTAACCTACTGGACCTGTGTTGTTCAAGAGGTGTGACAGTGAACCTGCATAAGGTTAATAATAAATATAATAAAATAATAGAAAACATCACATCATTGTAAATTTACTACTGACAAAATTATTGTGCTATTACACCACAGTCTCAATCTGTTTCAAGCAGTTTGTCCCATTGAGAACAACTGTTAAAATGGCAAGATCAAATTACTATTAAGTGTAATATTGTGTATAATGTACAAAAATACTTTGTACTGTGTATTATCATTATTATTGCAGGCTCTCAACTCATTCCAGTACGACTCCGTGATGAGACGCCTGCTCAACCAGCTCAACTTCTACATCATGCCTGTCTTCAATGTGGATGGATACCATTTCAGCTGGACCACCGTACTGTAGCACTCCTATATATACAACACCAACTCCATCTACATCTTCATAAACACAACTCAAAGTCACCACAAGAGCAATTTTCAAATAGCATATATTTTGCTTGGAGAAACACAGAAATATTACACATTTCTGTAATATTATGATGCTGTGCATAACACAGAATTTATACAGCCACTGAAAAAAAATCAGTAAAAAAAAAAAAAAAAANAAAAAAAAAAAAAAAATACTGTACATCTACTTTCAAAGGCCACAGCTTTGATGTCATTGAACATAGTGGATGTGAAAGTAGTGTAGGTATTGCATCCACCATACCACAGAGTTTATACGGTACTGTAACTGCATGAGCGACAGCAGGCTGATCTTGAGATAGGAGGTAACTTCATTTGCTAGATGTGTCTGACAGTCAGCGGACAGGCAGTGACAGCACCTTTGTTTTCTCTTAGGATCGTTTCTGGAGAAAAACACGGTCCAAAAATCACAAGTTCCACTGCCGAGGTGTGGACGCTAATAGAAACTGGAAAGTGAAGTGGTGCGGTGAGTTTGATAATGAACTTGGAATGAAGAAGAGCTATCACATACATACATTACAGGCCAGATGTTTGTGACCACCCCCAGATTTAGCATGACCAGACTGTGTAGCAAATTAATCCCAAAATGATCTGGGAGAAGGCAGACAGCAGGCTATTGAAAAGAATGTTGAAATAAATCAGCAAAGGAGTTTGGGCAAGGGAGATGGAAGACAAATGGAGTGCCAGTGCACTAATACAGACTGGGCATGCCTTCATTAAAAATCATTTCTAAAGCCATAGTGGCTACATAATGTGCTCTTGTTGAAAAATTCTTCTTGAAAACTAATTAGTTACATTGATTTTGTATATTTTTGTCATTTCCTATGCAATAAATTGTAAAACAAACAGTGTATTGATTATTATTTTTTTTAAATCTGGGGGTGGCCTCAAACTTCTGGCCTGTCGTGTACATATACCTACATACATACATACATACATACATACATACATACATACATACACACACACACACACACACACACACACACACACATACATACATACATATATACATACATGCATACATTCATCAATACATGCATACATTCAACCATCCATCCATACATACATGTGACTGTAGCTTGGCAAAGCACTACTTGTGGCCTGTAATTCATGTGTTGCTTAGTGTTTTCCCTGTCCAATGAGTGGAGGCTGTGGATAGACTGTTTCTGTGGTGACAACAATCAGTATTTGATGTCATTTAGCCTCTGGTGAAAGGGTTTGTGGGCTGCTGAATCATCATCACTACGGGAGGCTGCCAAGAATACAGCGAAGACTTTTGTGGTTCAGAGAGACATACAGATATGTGTTGTCAGCTGCAATATAGAGATGGAAATAGACACCATATGTTCAGAATCATATCTTGGCCTGCAGTAGAAGCTGATACTGCTTTTTGTCTTACATGATGCCACTGTACTATCACTACCCCAGAGGAAAATTAGCTCACAAACAGGCTACCTGAGAATCTAGTGGCACGTTACCCAAACAGCAAGGAGTCTTTCTTCAAACTCTGCAAATCTTTTACAGTATATCGAGTACATGAATTAGAGTATATCGAATTACAGTATATCGAGTACATGAATTAATTAGCAGTTACCACTGCTAATTAATGTACTGACTACATTGTACTGACTACTGACTACACTGACTGATCTAACTGTACATTTTCGTATTTAAACATCTCTGTAGCACAATGTTTGGAACGGTACTGCAAAAAAATTGAAAGTCAGTCAATCAAGAAGTACAAAGAGGATAAGGCTAAAGTACACATGAAGATCTGCCTTTCTGCAATGTCTTCTTTTCTGATCTGAGTCAGATCAAGCAGGCTGATGAATGTATTTTTGCATCACTCGTTTACACATTCACTGATATTCACTGTTCTAGGCATAATAAATGCTAATGTAATCTACGAGGATAAGACAAGGGGACAGTGAGTTCATCAGAGAGCACTACACATTAAAAGTATTAAGAAACATGTTTTTCATCAGTAGGTCATAGTGGTGAGTTCAGTGTCTGCAAAGCATTTTGGAACTTTAAGTCTTCAGCTACTATTGCTCTTTCAATGTAACTGCGGTTGTATTGATTTCAATCTGTGTCTTCCCTTTTCCCACAAAAGCTCTCTCCATCTCTTTACACTACTCACACTAATCACATAACATTCCCAAACCACTTCCTTATCTGGTTTTGGAGATCTGACCAAAACCTACATTTTCAATCAGAACTGGCATTCTGGTGCGACTAGAAATTGCAAATACGGTATGACCTGCTCCTCTTTTTCCTCTCCAGATGAGGGTGCCTCCTCTCATCCTTGTGATGACACCTACTGTGGGCCCTTCCCTGAATCTGAACCTGAAGTAAAGGCTGTTGCTAAGTTCCTGCGCAAGCACAAGAAGCAAGTCAAAGCCTACATATCCATTCACGCATATGCCCAAATGCTGCTGTATCCATATTCCTACAAATATGCCATGATCCCCAACTTCAATTGTGTGGTAAGAGCTCAATCGCTTAATAATCATCCAGTGATCAAAGTTTTTATTTAAAGCAAAACTGCTCAATCCAACTGAGCTCTATTTGCTTATAGTATGATCATATCTTAGAGTTATTTAATCTGGACATCTTGAATTAAATCCTATCATGAATAAATTTATAAGATCACTGATGACCTCGCTGTGTGCTTTCATTCTCCAGGAATCAGCAGCTCATAATGCCGTGACAGCCCTCTACTCTGCCTATGGAGTCAGGTACAGATATGGACCTGCTTCCACAACTCTGTGTGAGTGCTGTTCCTTCCCTTTATCATCATCTCTGTAGTTCATAAAAAGGAAATAAAACCACTGATTTATCACGCTGTATCTGTTGTATTATGCTCTGCCTTCCACTGGGGAATTATTTTTCCAGTTCCCTCAGTCTGTGGTTGTTTTATAGTGTGTGGTTATAAGTAAAATGAGTTCTTATTCATGTTAGAAAAGGAGAAAAATGCAAGTCTGATATAAATACAAGATGCTGGTATCATTCTAATGTTTTTCCCTTATTCCTTTTGCTTTTAATTTTCTCACAGATGTTAGCTCAGGCAGCTCAATGGACTGGGCTTACAGAAATGGGATCCCATATGCCTTTGCATTTGAGTTGAGGGACACAGGCTATTTTGGCTTCCTCCTGCCTGAAGCCCTGATCAACCCAACCTGCACTGAGACAACAAGGGCTGTGAAGGCCATTGCATCAGGACTATTGAAAAAGTGCGGGACAGAGAAGGACAGGTTTCCATATATATGACCGTTGAGTAGATCACCTAAGCTTCGACCTCTTAGCTCCTCGTCACAGCAACTCATATTCTTCTCAGATATTATCAGGATAAGGGTTGAGAAGGACCAGCAGAACACAAATCTTTGTTTATCTTGTGTGTTTGAGGTTGAATAACCTTACTTTCATTCTCAGATGACATGAACTGATGATTTTGTGCCAAAAACCACTGGTTTCTCAGTGAGCAACTACAATGTCCTGGGCTGTCACTTTCCACTTACCAAAAAAAAAAAAAAAAANAAAAAAAAAAAAAAAATAAATAAAAATCTTTAATATAATCTCAGACTTAAATAAGCTTTTTTTTAAAACTAGTGAATGGTCATGTAAGCACTTGTCATAATAACAGCACTTTCCTTTATTTTTAAATAAATAAATAAATAAACATTTCATTTTTTGTCCAAAAATATGTTGAAGACCTTTTCAAAATCAAAATTTTGGAAATTTTGGTAGATATCACATTATCACAGTTTTTATTCTGGTTGCCTTTCACTGTTTTATTTTGTATTACTGTCTCATAGTAATGCCTTTATTACTGCAATGTCGTTGGTGTAAATAATTTGCTTTCACCTGACAATCTCAAGTTTTGTTCAATTTAAAATGTTTATGTTTATTTTTTTATTCTCATCCATTTCAGACCGAATTTAGGAAAGATTCAAAACAGTGGCTTTCCAAATGTAATTACTATGTCATTACTCAGGTATGGATCATTGACAGTATCACAAAAATGTTTACATTTGATAGGTCATATGCTGAATATGTTAGCAGATTTTAATAAATGTTATAAAATAGAGGTTGTTTTATTATTTTCAATTCTGACAATTTTACTATTGAAATGTGCATGTAGGGGCAGAAATTTAAAGTCGTACCCTCATGTCAGGTGACACTTAACACTATCATTGCTGACATTTTTAGAAAGCAAATGCTTCAAAAGTAATTTGCTGCAAAAGTAATCGTGTTCTTTCTTTCTAACCCTCTTATTTTTATTCCTCATTTTCCACAGTCTAATTTTGCTTTTCATATTCAGCTCTGCTTCTATTTATGGATTCAGAACTGCTGAAACTGAAGTGCAAGACAGTCCTAAGTAAATGTGAACTGCCCACGATTGTGTTGTCAGATAGCCAGATTTCCTGATCTTATTTGCTGTTGGATTTTTGTTGAATTTCACTTCGGTTTAAGCCTGCAAAAGCCTGTGGAACAGCACTAAACATGCTGTAGGTGGTCACAGTAAAGCCTGTTCTTTAATCATACATAAGCATATAGCTAGTGATTAAAAATAAGTAAAAGGCACAGTAATGCAAGCAAATAACAAAACAGAAGGCATTTTTTTACTTTTATAGAATTAGAATATATATACAGACATACTTGTACATCACAACACTGAACACTGAAATTACATCAATCATTTCATGATTTTCTTACTAAAGTAAACTCTTGGAAGACAATAAATGTGATTATAGTGCAGTTCAATGTTACTCACACACACAAACACACACACACACACACACACACACACCAAAATACAGAAAAATATCAGTCTTATACACACTGTACATAAACCCATCTGTCTCTCTCTCTCTCTCTCTCTCTCTCTCCCGTCTTTCTTCCCTCTCACTCTCGATCTTCCCTTTCCCCGTCTCTCTCTCCGTGTCCCATGTTCTCTCTCTCTCTCTCTCTCTCTCTCTCTCTCTCTCTCTCCACTGCTGCCTCACTGCGGCCGTTCTTCTCAAACGTACGTGACGTCGTTTCCTCTGTCCAACATGGCGCAGGAGACGACAGGTCGTTAATGGAAATCTGAGGGATTTACCCCACCTTCTGTGTTTATTTATGTTTGTCTGATAGGGGCAAAGCGGCTGACATTTATAAAGGAATATCATCTACATTCGAGGCGGTTACAGCCCCTTGGGACCAGGCACGCCTCGCCCCAAATTCCGGTGCGACATGTTTGAGGGCAAAAAGACGAAAAACATGTTCCTTACCCGAGCTTTGGAAAAGATCCTGGCCGACAAGGAGGTGAAAAAGGCTCACCATTCTCAGCTGCGCAAAGCCTGCGAGGTGGCACTAGGTAACTTATGTTTCAACATCACATCTTTGCTGTGTTGGACTCATTGAGAGACACGTCATGCACCTTCATTTATTAACCGGCTATGTCTCCTCTCACAATGTCAGTTTTTGACAGCACAGTATTTTGTATGCGTGGTGTGCTTCCAGCTTCCACTGTTATTGTGTTCCATTAAAAATCAGCCCGAGCTGCGTATTTATTTGACGTGGCACGGACACCGTGGAAATGATTCCGTGTAAAACACGGAAATGGTGCAGGAGGGGTGGGTGGTTTGCAACGCTGAACCCGTTGCTGCGAAACTAGTAAAACGCTGTGAGAATAGGCCGGACACAAAACAAAGTTGATGGAGGCTGTATCTGCCTCGATTAGCAGGTTAGCCGACACCTAGCTACAGCCTCCAGCACCTAGCTGAATGTATTTAGTCAGTGTGTTTGTGTGAAGGGTCCATGTTTGTGCCTCTTCCTGGTCGGTACACTGGAGACGTAGCCGTGCCTACTCAGTACATGGAGACATTTTTAATGCATCGGGGGTTTTTTTTTTTTTGTTTGTTTTGTTTTTTAATTATGCGCTTTAACCATCGAATAAAGGCTTTCCTCTCCTCTTACATAGTTAACATTAAGGAACCGGTACAGTGACAACAAAAGGTGACAGTTGTCAGCAGCGCCTGTGTTTGTCGACGAGTGTCGAACAGAGATAGGTCTTCCGGTTAGTAGTAAAATAAAACTCACAGCAAATATAGGACTGTACGTTTTGTGTGTAATTCAGCCAGTTGTCACTAAGAAGAAGTGTCATGACCTCTAATCATCATTTGTTTGTCATGGTTTATTGTCTAACACGTTTTATTCTCATGTCGTTTGGTTTATGCTTTTATGTAGAAGTTAGCGTCGCTTAACTTCCGGTCATATTTTGGCCTAATGTGGCGCTTTTGTTATACAGGTGTGTTTTGAATTTTTCCAAAATGTCCTTTTTGGTAGTGATCATTAGTTAACAATAAATTGTAGCGCTGCAACTAATGATCATTTTCATTTTTGATTAATCTGTTTATCTTCTGTTACAAAATGTCATAAAATGATGATAAATACCCAATCAATATTACGTTCAAAGGGGTAATATTATGTTCATAATATTACCCCTTTGTTATCAGCAGAGCAGAAGGAATAAAACAGGTTTGAGTGTGGAGGTTAGCTGCCAGTAAAAGCATGCAGGTCTGTTGAGATCTGAATTAAAGAGAAAGTCCACCTTAAACTGGGATTTGCGCAGGATTTGTATTTTGCGATTTACATGATGTGAGGGAGTGGAAAAAAAAAAAAAAAAAAAAANAAAAAAAAAAAAAAAAAAACAGACTTGAAATGATGCTATCTTCATTCACATTTTTTGTCCATTGAGGGTGAATTTTGTTTGAGACATTACATCTAAATGAGTTTTATTTAAATATGGGGCTTCCAGCTTTAGGTCAGAAAATACCCATATCACATTACAATCAGCATAGCTGATGTCAGTGTCCTAGCACTTGTTCCATTATTCAACATAGAGCACTATGGAGCAGTTCCAGGATTTCACCATCAATGACATTGAAGTCTGTCTTTGTGCTGTTCAGTTTGAAGAAGATCCTCTTTAAAATTCTGAAAGTAAATAAATTCTATTTTAGGGTGGATTCTCCCAGGATTAGTCATATACTCATTTGTTGTGGTTGTTCCCGTCAGAAAAGCCCTGACCACCGAAGAACAGTGCAGTGCAAAAGTGCAATAAAATAAAATAAGTTGACAATTTTCATCATCTTTGCTGACTCTTACTTATGAATTTTAGTGTAGGTCAGGTATACAAATTGAATGTCCCTGCACTGAGTTTAACAGTGGTATAGTAGCAGTGTCTGTCAACATGACTGGATGACCTGAAACACTGAATGACTTACATAATCTCCTTCAGCTCTCGGGACTCTGAGACATCTCAGAGAGTGCCTGTGCCAGAGTCTCCTGTTTGCTGATACTGAAAGGCCGTCTGTTACAGACCACAACTCATGCAGTATAGTCTTGAAAACCAAGTATTGTTCCAAATATGCCATGTGCCATTGTCACCCTTGGTAAATAAAAGCAAAATGAGCTGTGAAAAAAAAAAAAAGTTTTGTTGTTAATCCTCTTGATCTTTCATTCAAAATATGAACAAAAATATAACCTTTAATGCAAGTAGAATACTTGAAAGGAAAAAGAAATTCTTATCATGAAACAAATATTTTTCTCAATTGGTCTGGTGGCGTCTGATTGTAGTTTTGGATACTTTCCAACCCCAAAACCCAAGTAACATCTGCAATTCTCCAGCTGTGATCCTTGGACATTCTTTGGCCACTCTTAACATCCTCCTGATGGTATGTGGGGTCACTGTAGACGTACGTCCTCTTCCAGGCCAATCTGTATGACCCAAGATAGCATTTTGATATATATATACTCAAACTCATATTCAGTTGTTTTTGTGGACACTCAGCAGTGATTGTTTTCTGTGGTTATGAGGTGAAAGTATCCAGCTGAGCTGCTGTAGTCAGAGAAAGTCCATCATCCTCCTACTTGACCTTTCTTTTTGATTATCAAAATGTCATTCTGCAGTCTCCAAAAAGAATCCTGTGTCAGTTTCTCAAACAAGCAGGGGTCACATTATTCTTAGATCACACAGTAAGCTTCTTTCTTGTCTTTGAGACGAGCTGTGTGATAAAAACGGAAACAGAAAGAGGGTGAGTCTGACAGTTATCTCTAAATATCAAAGGCCCTCAGGCTGTAGCTGCCCACCAGCTCTTAGAAGCAGGCATAGAGGCTTTGGTTCATTGTTATCTCTCTACGCTGGCTTCGTACAGTATAATACCAAATTGTTTTTAAATCTACCTCTTTGCTCTGATTTGGAAAGTTAATATGGCTTTCCTGCCAGTAAAAAATAAATAAATAAATAAAAAACAGCGATGCATAAGCAGAAATGGGATGCTGTGCAAGTTACCACACCATGAGGGGGGAGAGAGTGTTTTAAGGCTAGTAGTCACTTAAGGAGAAGGCCGAGTTGAGCGCTACCAAGCACGTTGCTCATTATCTCTAGCCTGAGGGTGTATGATCCACGGGTCAGATGCAGAGGTTACAGCAACCTAAAATTCTGTTGTTGCTGCATTCTTGACGTCTCCCTCCCTTTTCACTTACCTGCAGGTTCATATTTTGTTCACTGGAAAGGAAACATCACTATACTGAAGCTTTTAGTATACTCTATTTTATTGGCTGTGGGTTGTTTGTCATTGATTATACTGAAGATAAGCTATTTAGTTAATAATTATAGCTGCACCTGAAGGTTGGTGGCCAAATATGGTGTAATGAGGTCCTTGGCTCTGTGAGATTGTTATTGTTTCCATACGCTGATAATGGAAACCTAGATGCATAACTGGATCCTGGTCTTTTGAATTGTCTTTATTTGGCTACAGATGAAAGCTTACGTCATGTGTTTCTTGTTTAGAAAAAGTCATTAGATTAGTTATGCAGTGATTCATATTCATGAAGCATATCAGCCCTTTAAATCATGTCAATTAGACCTGCTGCCCCTTCTTACAGTGCAACACACTTAATTAGCTACAATATGAACAGTAAAGACAATAACCTTTATGACTATACATTGAGATAAATATTTACAATAAATTAATTGCATAAAATATAGATTTATTAGGGTAGATGACAGAAACAGAAAAGAAGCCAATGGGCCTTTTTCTCAATTCAAAGAGGATTTGGACTGAAAAATGGAGATGCACTGGTTTTGAGAAAGGTGTAAAGTCTTAAATTTGTTTGAAAACTGTTAGCGGAGTCATGGCCAAATTTGCAACATAACAAGCCTTACCACCGCCAAACCTGAAGATGTGTTTCTCATTAAAGTATGCTTTTAAACAGTTTGAGAAGTTGCATCCTATTTCTACGATTGTTGTTAATATAAAAATTGTTTATCAAGCTCATTTTGACCAAGAATGATGTTTCATATGGGCACATACTATACTCTTCATTTTCTGTCTAATGTTGGTAAGCCCTGTTCATCTCATAAAACCCTGAATAGTTTTGAGAAATACTTAAGCTTTAATATTATAGTTTATATGGATTTTTAACACTTGCATTAAATTCAGAGATGCTCTGAGACAAAGATCAGAAATATAAACCATGTGCTCAGAATTTAAAAGTTCCGAAGGTTGTTGACATGTATTATTCATGTGCAGAGAGCTCTTAAAGGTCCCTGTGTATTATCAGTGGCATTCATAAAGCAAACTCTCAATAGGCTAATAATTTAACATAATGATGCAAAGTTTAGAAATATGTTCTTCTTATGTGTGTTTATGTGGCATTTTCACCTCAGTAAAATTGAATTTAGACCAAACTCAAACCAGATATTTTGACACAGACTGCATTAGCAGCTTAACGGTATTGGCAAAAACATTTTGCAACCAAGGCCAAATCTTGAATAAAAGTTGTAAGGACAGGCAAAATCAGCGAGCGTTTGGCGAGCTGTTCTTTTGCACCATGTTACTCCATGCCAGGGATGCCACCATTACAGAATGGGACAAATGTACCTGTGGTCATTAAGGTTGTCGAACACATGCACATCCTTGATAAGCTGCACCAAAGCCCACACATGCTTGCCCGTGATAAGCACCAGATGATAAATCATTCAATTTGTTAATTAAGGTTTTTTTCCATGACTCCCAAAAGATCCATAAAGGCATCTCAAATCTTAAGTGCAGGAGCTGAGGGCTGCTGTTAGGGCAGGCCAGGAAATGTATACTGAATAATAAGATTCTCCTTCCCTTTTTACAGCACATACGTGACAGAAATTCATCAGCTGGGAAGCTGATTTTGTTGCAGCCAAAGTGCATCAGAGCACCTGCCAATGAAACTGGCAGGTTTTGCTCAGGATGAGAGTGGAAATGAGGGAAGAGATGGCACTCATCAGCTACATATTTATGTCACCCCTATTTGCCAGGGTGCTGTAAATGTGCATGGTACTAAATCAGTTATCCCAGGCTGCTCTGCTGTTCAGTCATAACTGGCATCAGATATGTGTTGTGTGTATTGTGCCAATTGAAAGTCTTACATTTAAGTAAAACACAATGTCTGCAGACATAAAATCTGTCAGAGGGGCAGATGCTTTGTGGCATAATCCCTCTGTCTGCACTGTTGTATCACAGAGGCTGATAGAAACGAGGTAGGTCTTATGTGGATTTTCTGTTGAGTATACATAGGCATTAATGCACAGTAAATGTGCTGAGATAAATTGTCCCACATGTAAGTCAAATGCAGTATAGCTCTATAGGGAGAGGTGAGAATGGGTGAGGCCCTGAGGCTGGCTTCTGTCTCATTTCTCCCCTGTACATTAAGTGCAGATGCTTAAGCTCCTTGTAACCCCAAAGGTTGACTTGGTATTCAAATAATGAGCAATAGAGGAGTCTACATTGCAGGGCCAGTGCTTGGTGTGAAAGCATAAATAATCTTTTTATCTCTAAGGAGGAGCAGGTTTGGAATTTAGAAGGAAGAAAATGTCTTTTTTTCCCTCCCACTTTTTTTTTTAATTTTTCTTACACAGATACTTCATACATAATGCATTATTTCTCTCCACTGATGCCTCCTTCAGTCCTGGGACAGGTGATAAATTAATTATACCACAAACAGATGAGAGGAATGCAGAGAACTCCTCCCTTTTCTCTCTCTCCCCCTCTCCTTTCCATTTCATCTTGTGATGCTTGTATTTATCTGCATTATCCATCTTGTATTGATCTGTCGTCTGTATTCATCTAAGGAAGTCTCGTACCAAGAAAGTAATACATCACCATCAGAAGAGGAGGATAAAAGAGAGTTTGAGAGAAAAGTTAAGACTTTAAAATCAAAGTAAAGAAGGGATGTGGGTGGGTGGGAAAGTTTCAGATTTGAGGGCAGGTATGATGAGAGAGGACACTTGAGCTGAATAAAATGAGAAGGATGCAATTTATGGGGAAATGTTTAGATTATTTTCCACTGTATCGCTATTAATCGACAGCTAGTGTTACGCAGTCTTGTGCAATAAACCCATTTCAGCAGAGAGAGAAAGTGTAGTTCATTGCATTAGGGTAGAAAAGTGCCAAATCATGTGTCCACTGCAGAATTATTAAAGATGGATTAATTTCCAATAGCAAAAGCCATCAGCTGAATAATCATGGTCTTGTGTAGGCTGGCTGCTTTGTGGCATTTTGCCTAGAAAATGACAGCCTTGATCCTGCCATGGAGTAAGGTTAGTGATTAGACCGAGGCTTATGCAAGTGTGACGAGGGGGTTGGTTGGACAGACACAACACACCAACACATACAAGCACACAAACACACATAAGCGCACATGCGATTAGGTAGCCCGGACAACCTCTGGCACTGCTTCCTTCCTCCCCTCCAAATGTAATTACTGCTGTGCAACCTTTCCTTTCAGCCAGGACAATAGAAGTGTCAGGGGTCTTATTTTTCTCAGGCTTGTCATGGTGGTAGCAGCTGCCCCGTGTTTATGTGTTTGTTAGGAGGTGGAGGTGGACACCTACACACAGATTCACCCCCCAGACTAGACAAATTCGCCCAATCATCCAGCGGAAAGCTTCTTCGCAGGCTTCATTGTTATGCCTGTGGACATTATCCCCTTAAAAACTGCTCTCAAAATGCTGTTACATTATTAATGAGGTGCAATAAGCATTCACAGCCTGGATAATGGGCACCAATCCCTGTCCCAGAGCCGCACGTCACTACCTTTACCTGGTCGAGCAGTCTTGGCTTTGAGTCATCTGGATCGAGACACAGTTAAAGTAAGCAACAGTGTGTTACTGAGGTGAAAGCGGAATGCTGAGTTCAGGATGGTTAGTGCAACTACTGGATCCATGCCAGGTGTGCATGGGCTCTAAGCTCTTTGAAATGAAAAAGGTACTGTGGGAGGCGGAGTGCCCTTTCTGAGTCTCCAGCACCTCACTCAGGTGATGAAAACTGAGTCGGAGGCCGATCCTCCCTCCCTCTTTGTGTGCATGTGTGTGTGGAAGGAAGAGTTGGCATTATCACATTACAGATCTTTGACTATATGTCAGGAAGTTATTAGGATCCATTCAAATCTTTTCCCATCTTTCTTTCTTTTCTTTCCTCTTTCTGCGTTCCTTTTTCTCTTTTACCTTCCATAGTGCTCCGTGTTCGTGCAAAGAAGTCTCACACAAAAAGGATGAAAATGTGTCATGCAAGTGTTAAAATGAAGTGGTCTACTGGTCCCCTCAAGTAGACTTGTAATATGAGCACACACACACACACACACACACACACACACACTCTCTTGTATGTACACACAAGCCACAGAGCTGGCCAGAGTTGATTTGTTTTGGAAGTCGGCCTTGTCCTTGCCCTTACTCTATCCCTGCTCTCTCTCTCTCTCTCTCTCTCTCTCTCTCTCTCTCTCTCTCCTCCTCACTCTGTGTCTGAGCCGGTCGTCTCCGCCCAGCGAGCTGTTTTCCTGCTGCTGGTTGTGTGACGGCTGCAGAGCGTCTCCGGAGAACCGTGTGTTTACCTCTCTCTCCCTTCCATCAGCAGCATACAGGCTCTTTTGTGTCTTGATGAAATGCTAAAGCCCCCATGAGAATTAGCATGTTTACATGTGAATGTACATGGGTATTAAAGGAGCTTGTGAAGCATCTGGGCATGTGTGTAATGTATCTGGATATATTGGAGACTGGGTGCTGAACGTCTTGATGGTAGAATGTCTGTTTATTGAATTCATAGTGTTGATTCAATGGATTTAATCAGCATGAATATTTGTGCAGGTGTGTGTAGCCTCCCTGGACTTTCATAGGGCTGCTCTATGTGCCGTCCTCTGCATATTGTTCATCCTCTTTCCATCTTGTTGCCATTTAAAACAATGATCTCATAAACTTCATTAGAGACTAGAAGGGAATCCAATCGTTGGATGGGGTAGGAGAACTCCTGTTAATCCTTGGTGCATAGAAGAGTTTCAGCCAAATGTATAAAAAGTGCTGCAACCTGTTTCCTGTCACTACCTATGCAATGGCACATGCAGTTTTAGGATAGACAGCATCATTACTTCACTGTTTACATCACACTTTTTTGTGCCAGTTTATGTTCAGTTTGCGCAAATATCCTTAAACTGCTCAAGCTTACATTAAGGCAGAAAACCCAGTGTTTTCCAAATAAGGAACGGCCCTCCTGTAAAAGTCAGATCATCATTTACAGGCAGCACACAAACACACACACACACATTACTCTTTCTTAAGGACACATTACACTAGCAAAGTGAGGAGGGGATAGGACCTTTGATTCCAACAGGAACAGTGTGGGTGGGGGTTGATCTATGATGCACACTTTCAGCTGGGTGCTGTGCTGCTGCTGGCTGAAGGAATGCCGTATCACGCTGTTAAGGCAGGGTGGAGCACAAGACTGTAGGGTGTAGACTGCTTGTAAGCAGCTCTGACAGTGGGAGTCCAGCGATTGTGTGTGATGTTGCCATTTTTCGGTCTGGATTGGAGCAGCATCACCGCATCACAGTCAGATGTTGTCATCTGAAGCTGGGAGGGTGTTAGACATGATCTCTTTCAGAATACCTTTTCTTTCCATGTTAGAGCAGCACTGTAGCTGCGCTCTGTTACGCTCTGACAGAAGTGTTGTTTGGTCGTTTTGGATGAATTGACTCAGGCGTGCTGACACCCTCTCCTGACGTCGTCGTCATCTCATGTATTTTTCACAGACGGCCTTGTCACATAGGTGTCAGATATCGGACTCCATTGTACTTAGGGGCCTAGTCAGCTCTGTTTTTGCGTGAATGTCTGCCACTAACTCCATGTCAAAGTTGCCTTTATTAGTCATGCACATCCATGAAATAATAGGTTCTAAGGAGGATATGTTTCATGAATTAATCATGTTGGGTGTAATGGTTGGCAGCATTGACTCAGCATTTCCTTTGCGGCGTGGTATCTAGAGAGTAGCTGAGGTAACAGGGCTGAATGCTTTCTGAAATTGAGGAAGTGTTCTGTTTCTCCATCAAGAGGAACAAAGGCCATTGTATAGGTAAACATCATTTGGCAGTGAGGAAGTACCTGAAGGGGGAATTTGTACATGGATGTCAGCTTCTTTGTACTCTTGCTAGCTCTCTCAGAAATCTCCCTCTCCTCTTTCTTGCTTTATCCAAGCATGAAGAATGCAGTAAGAGGAGAGTGCAGAAATGATTACCCAGCATTTGACTGACCTTCTTCCCAGCTTAGAGACAGCTTTAGGGGGCCCCTGAATAGATGACAACCTCAGGTTATATGGGATTCTGTGCAAATGGAAATCAGAGTAAAATGCTCATCGCTGGAAGGATTGTCTGGCCATCGCGGACATTGCTGGTCAATTTCAGCACTAGCAGCCCATCTTCCGAAATGCAAAGCAATAATGGACCAGAGAAATGAGAAATTTCTGTCTGATTCTCATGTCCCTTGATGATTGAAGAAAATTGAAATTTAGGCCCAAAATGATGGTCTTCAAGGGATAATTTGGTATGCCGACTGTATTGCTCATTTTGTGTCTTACTGTCATGTACTGTAGGGATCTGGGTCAAAGTCAAAGATGTCTTTTAACTAGGGAAAAATGGCTACATCTGGAAAATGAGGCGAGTCTGGCCTCAGTATGACATTTACATACATTATGAGCTCTCACACCCAGCTATGTGTTTGGGTTTGGTCTGGAATATAGCTGGCTGGAGAGCAGGATAACTCCCTCTAATGTATCTGATCAGAGAAATAACTTTTTATGTATGGACACTAACCACTGAGGTTTGGTCCAGGCAATTCAGTTTCTGTGATTTTGATAAGGGCTGCAGCTTGTTAAGTGTAGCTTTAACAAAACTGATGCAAAGCAAAAATAAGACTTTTAATTGACCAAAAATTTCCTACTCTTTATTCATGAGGTGTGCCATTATCATATGAGTAAAAGCCCAAATGGAAACACTTCATGCCATTAGCAGAATTATTGACATCCTAGAAAAATAAGGTTTTGAGACTGAATATCAGAGTAAACGGTGTGTAAGAGGTGAGGCTTTTTGCTGTTACTTTGTCAATCTTGGACTTTGGGAAAGTTTATTAAAGGACATTCTTGTGTTTTCTTATGAATTTAGTCACAAATGCCCCTCAGTGGGCCCCTGGCCTTTCTATGTGGACTCATTAGATTGAAAAGTGGTGAGCCGCTCAGTTACATCCACATCACTGTAGTCTTGTGTGACAGCAGTTGGAGGGCCTCAGTCAGTCAACTGAACTACTGATTTAGTTTTTTCTTCTTTGATATAATCAAAGAAAAACTGGGGCAGATCAGGGCACGGATGTCAGAGGTGGTTCAGGATGGGTAATGCTGGGTAAACAAGTGACAAATTTTTCTGCATCTATGAAATGTTTTTGGACCCTTACATCAGACTAGGGCTTAAAATCTATATATATATATATATATATATATATATATAATTATCATATTTCATGGCTGAGTTGGTAAAAATAAGATTTAATGAATGAATTGTTCAGAGTTTGTGTATATCTTTCAGTCTCATTCCCCCGTCTTCATCCAGGCATATGCATGTTCTGTACAACTGTGAGTTTGGGAGTTAGTTTTGAAAGCAAAAGCTGGCAGATGAGTTGTGTTTCCACCGCTTTAATTTGCGGTGCCCGTCTGTCCAGTCCCAGGAGCAACTGCCACTTATATATCTGTTCTTTCTCACCATCAACAACCACCACCATTGTCATGGTTTCAGTGTTCAATTCCTGGGGTGACATTTCCTCATCAATGCTCCTGACACACCAAGCTAATTACATGACGGACGGTTACTTCCACTATCAATATGACAATCTCCATCCCTCCAAACTGTGCTGCTGTGTGCCCGCCCATCTGCCTGTCTTCTCTCCATATTTGCATAAATCTCTATAAGCTTGCATTTCACAAATCACTCAACATGAAATTTATATTAAAAGCAAGAAGGATGGCCTGGGGTCGGTGCAACTTTGTAATTTCACACACTCTCCAGAGCCTTGCATGGCAATAACTTTTATATTCTAAAGAGCAAAATTACATGAACCCATGCACTTATAATGCAGTAATGTAATTTCTCACTGGTAGTCTCTCTCATGAAATCCGTCTTGGCCTGCACGTATGTTGAGATGTCAACATCAAACAGTTCCACATGTTGGTGCTTAGCTTCACTAATTTTTACTCATGTTTTTACCCATGATCCTGTTTGATACCGCTGTGCAACATGGTAGCAACAATTGTAATTGAATTCCATGGTGTGATAAGTACTAAGTCTTACCAGGTGGATGTCTTTGAAAGGTCTGTTAGCCTTTCAGCATTGAAATAATTGAGCTGTCACTGCTTTATTGAGGGTTTTTTTCCGAACTATTGTAGGCTGCTGCAATTCTGTGAGGACTTTGCTCATTGCCACTGTGCTTTTTTAAAAAAATTTTCCTGATGGAAGGCTCCCTTTAATGTACTACAAAGTGATTTTTCTTCTCTCTTTCTCTATTTCTAGCACTATTAATGTCTGCCTGTCTCTCACTCTCTCTCCCCCCCACCCTCCATATGTCTGTCTCTATTTCTTTCTTATGCTCTTCTGTGCTCATGCTCAGCAAGATCATACAACTGCTTTCATGCCTGAAAATCTGTGAAATAAACACAAATGTTAGTCTGGCTCATGGAAACTGCAGAGTAAATGACTGAATTTGCGAAACTGAGGATACGTTAAAGGACCATACTGGCCATTTTGCATGTTTGAGCCTAATATATTCAATTTTCCAACATGTTACGTTACTGGCAACCACTTCCCAAAGGATAAAACCATTTTGCCAGTTTTGGAAAATCTTTTAATCTTTCAAAATCAAATATTCAAGCGATACACCCACCTTAAAAACTGATGTTTCGCCTGCTAATAGTTATGCAGCCTTATGAAGTCACTGTCATTTAAATTTTTCAATAAACGCAGGCCTTCTTTTGGGACTATATTCCCAGTGGAGACATACATTCACTTGGAGCTTTTTATTATGCTTAAATGCTAAATTAAGTAACTTCGAGAAAAACCTGAATACACGTCTTGTTCGTGATGATGGATTACCTATCCCAAGACCATTTTAAGTATCAACAAGTTGATTTTAATAGCAGACCAGAATGAACTGAAACCAATGGCAGTCTGGAAGATAGGAAAAACATTTTTAATTCACCGTTCCAGTAGTATGCTTTGGGAAATGATTGTCAGTAACGTTACATGTATGAAAATTGAACATATTAGGCTCAAACATGCAAAATGGCCGGTATGGTCCTTTAATCAACTTGGTGTAGGACATCGCGGTAACTGCCATTGTGATGATGCAAAGAGACATGCTGCATGCAGTCCTCTGCTCAGGAATCTGAGAATTCACTTTGTTCTTGTTTATACGTAGAACACAACACACAACAGCTTTGATACACACATCAGTGTGATGTGCAACAAAAGTTTCACACTTTGGGCATTCAGCAGGAACCGATAAGACTCACTTAAAACCATGCTTCACAAATAAGTCAAATCCTCTGTGCTGCCAGACCCCGATATGAGTTCTGTTCCCCGTGGTGTCATTAGTGGAGTAAAATGCTGTGCAATTTACATCTCCCAAAGCTGATATTGGCTAATTTAGCATATTTTTTCCCTCTCTTTCTTTCTCTTTCAGAGGAAATCAAGGAAGAATCTGAGAAATTAAGGTAAGCAATTGATGAATTACATAAAGCAACTGGGGGTTGTTGAAAGGATTTTGGCTCTCTTTTTGCCTTTTCAGGCAAAAAATTCAAGGCTCGACTGCAAGCCTCTCTGGCTTTCTCTTGTGTTTAGACTGGTAAAGGAGATTAGAACATGGTTGTGTGTGTGCGTGCGTGTGTGTGTGTGGGGGTGGGGGAGATTTGTGAGTGCTTGCCTCTGCTTGTGCGCAGCCTCTATTGTGTTTCTGTTTGTCTGTCTCTGCCTGGTCTGCTCCCAGCAGCCTCATGCCTTCTCATTAATGGCTTTCTTCACGAACCCCTGCCTAATGCTCAACTTGTTTTTTTAGAGTGTGTGCTCGTGTGTGCGTGTTTGCCTGCAGCTGCCAAGTAGCACGGGCTTTGGAATGGCCACTTCTTCTCTTCCCCCATCCTTCTGCCCTCCTGCCATCTTTTTCTATTTTCCTCTTACATTCAGTTTTTTTTCTCTGGCATACTTTCTATCCCTCCCTGCCTCCGTCCTTTACTTTTCATTAATTCTCTCTCTCTCTCCCTCTCTCTCTCTCTCTCTCTCTCTCTCTCTCTCTCTCTCTCTCTCCATCCCTGATTTCCCATTCAGTCCAAATTAGCAGGACCAGCTCAGCGCTAATTCAGCAATAACCAACTTTGTCCAAACATTACCCCCGAGGTTACAGTTTCTAGATCACAGCTAGATAACAGCAGCTAATCTGCAACCACACCCGACTCACACAAAGGCTGCTCCTCTCGGATTCCCCTTTCATCTGTTGTATTAACAAAGATGTTGCAGTCTTGAGGTAATATACACAGTGTCACATTTTGTAGCACAGTTGCATATTCATCATATTCAGTGGCCAGAAAATCCACTCTATTTATTAGCAGGTTAAGTCGGGTTGAGTGTCAGGGAGGGAGCAGGCCAATTGATACTAAGCAGGGAGTCCAGGAATAAGCTGGAGGAAAACGGCTCCCTGCAGACTCACCACACAATAGGTGCAACGGAGACTGGCTCAGGCCATCAGCTAATGCACTCGATGTTCTTTGCTGAATCACGGATGCACTTTGATGTTATTGTCCAGAAAGGTTTTAAAATTTGGGCTGTTAGGCAGATTTCACATATGCCGCGTGTATCTCTGTGCACATAGCTGCACACACAACAGCGTTCATCGATTATTCTCTCCTCTTCTTCCCCACCTCCCCGTGCTTGTACCTTGCTGTATTCTGTGAGGTCGTCCCTGTAAAAGAGCTGAAGTCATCCTTTTTTTTTTAGTGCCAAGACATAAACAAAGCAGCCCCTCCCTCCCTCTCTCTCTTNTCATCCTTTTTTTTTTAGTGCCAAGACATAAACAAAGCAGCCCCTCCCTCCCTCTCTCTCTTTCTCTCTCTCTCTCTTCCTTTTTTCAGCATATGCAGACTGGGTGTGGTAGTGCTGCTAGAGGATGCTGTAGACATGTGGCTTGCTGAAAGCATTGGCTCCATATTTTATGCCCCGCGTCTCCAGTGCCTTAAAAATTCAAGAGAAATAACCTGTCGCTTGATTTGGGGTTTAGTAACTAGTCTGTAGCTTGGGGATGCTTTTTCAGCAAAAGCACATGTCATAGTCTGAGCATAAATAATAAACCTCTGGGATTACTTTGCCTGCAAGGTCAAGTGAAACATTTGGAGAATTTCATTGTAATAAAGAATGAATTTCTCTGAGGAACATTTGTAGAAACGTTGTGATTGCAGTGCAGATGAGTTCATCAAATGTTAGAGTGTCAGGCTGATTGTTGAATCCTGTTGCTTTTCTATTGACTGCAGTTGACAGACGGGACCATGTGATCTCTGTGTTTATCATACGCTCTGTCTCTTTCTCTGTGTTGTTCCTCCATAGTCCACCCAGTGGAGATGGCAAATCGGGTTCCTGCACTTTACCACCAATCAAATCAAAGACCAACTTCATTGAAGCCGACAAGTACTTCTTGCCGTTTGAGTTGGCATGTCAGTCCAAATGTCCCCGCATCGTCATCACCTCACTCGACTGTTTACAGGTCAGTGGCAAGACAAATTGGAATGCAGTCCCTGAAATGTGTGGGCGAGTGTTTGGATACGAGTTTCTCATTTTCAGTATCCTTGGGCAAACCTATGAAGTCATATTAAGAAGTCAACAAAAAAAAGAAGTCAACACTACGGGCCATAAGTTTGAGGCCACCGCCAGATTATTAAAACAAAAATCATCAATACACTGTTTGTTTTACAATTCATTGCACAGGAAATGACAAAAATACATAAAATAAATGCNTCATCAATACACTGTTTGTTTTACAATTCATTGCACAGGAAATGACAAAAATACATAAAATAAATGCTAGAAGAATTTGACAACATAAAAGCACTTTGGAGTCATTTCAGGCTCAGACTTTGGTTTTGTCAAAGTAACCCCCTCTGGCCTTAATAACTGCCACACAAATTCTAGCTATACACTGCAGTAATTTTTGTAAGTAGGTCCCTGGCAAGGGTTCCCAAGCACTTTTCAAGCACTCCAACAGTTCTTTTTCATTGCCTGGGCGTTTGCTCTGAACTTGCCTATCAAGCTTATCCCATGCCAGCTCAATGGGAGAAAGATCTGGAGACTGGGGTGGCCAAGTCATAATTCTCAAAACCTTTTGCTTCTCTTTTGAATGGATGTAATTTTGGCATAATTTTGATGAATGTTTTGGATCATTGTCCTGTTGAAGAATGAATTTTGACTAATAATTCACAAACCGGATAGAATTGCATATCTTTGAAGGATGGAATGGTAATTCTCTGTCTTCATAATTGCTTTAACTGAGACCAAGTCTCCAGATCTCTCTCTCCCCAAAAACACCTAATCACAAAAACTTATTGCAACTTATAAATTTGCAGTCCTCAAATATGAAGTTCAGAAGATGCAAAGAAATAGCATGACCAGACTGTGTAGCAATTTAATCACAAAATAATGGGAGAAGGCAGACAGTAGGCTATTGAATAGAATGTTAGAACACATAAGCAAGGGAGTTGGAACACAACTGGAGTGCCAGTGCACTAATACAGATGCCTTCATTAAAATTCATTTCTTAAGCCATACATAATGTGCTCTTTTTGGCAAATTATTCTTGAAAACTTATTAGTCACATTTATTTTACATATTTTTGTCATTTCCTGTGCAATAAATTGTAAAACAAACAGTGTATTGATGANTTTTTTTTTTTTTTTTTTTTTAAATCTGGGGGTTACCTCAAACTTCTGGCATGTAGTATAAATAAATAAAGTAAATTCAGTTCAGTCATTCTGTCTTTTCATGCATATATGCATGTCTTTACCCCTGTGTGTATGTCTGACCTATAGAAACTGATCGCATATGGCCACCTGACGGGTAGCGCCCCGGACAACACGGCCCCAGGCAAGAAGCTCATCGACAGGATCATCGAGACCATCTGCGCCTGTTTCCAAGGACCGCAGACTGATGAGGGCGTGCAGCTACAGATTATCAAGGTGTGTTGTTGTCCTCCTCTTCGCACAGCAGCAGCAGAAACGAGGCAGAGGGCAGTTTTAGGAGGCTGGTAAAAGTCTCCGCTGTGCTAATTGGACCAATGCAACACAAGATACAGATTTGATACCCTCTGATGATGACAACAAGTTTTAACTTTGACGCCTCTCCTCATGTCAGTCCCTTTATTCACGTTCTGTTTCAGGCTCTGTTGACAGCAGTGACTTCCCAGCACATAGAGATCCACGAGGGCACCGTCTTACAAGCCGTCCGCACTTGTTACAACATCTACCTGGCCAGCAAGAACCTCATCAACCAGACTACAGCCAAGGCCACGCTCACGCAGATGCTCAACGTCATCTTTGCCCGCATGGAAAATCAAGCAGTATGTCAGCCATTATTGCACTTTCACTTGTAACCTAGAATACTGGCTGTATCGAAAGACACAGACTCACAAATGACAAAAGCAAAATGGAGCCTGTGTAGCCGCTCTTAGGATAGACAAGCTATGCAAAAACCAATAGGGTTGCCGTTTTAAAATGCTGCGATAAATTAGCAATATGAGTAAGTATTTGGATGTGGAATCATTTGAAATCTAACACATTTTGCAAGATTGTTTTCTCAAACTCTACTACAAAACTAAAAGTGTAATGTCCAGATTTAATTTAGGTGCTGCCTTTTAAAAAAAAAAAAAAAAAAANAAAAAAAAAAAAAAAAAAAGCTTGCTCTAATGTCATCTTTTTCTTTTTGAATGACACTTTTCCCCCCTCACCTGCCTCCCTCCCTTCCTTCCGCCCCTTTGGACATGTAGCTTACAAATCACAAGCTATCTTGGTCTCTGGCCTCCAGAAAACGTGACCGCCAGGTAAAGCGTGCAGGACTGCTGTGACTTGCCTGATCAGATTGCTGAACTCTTTTCTGTGTATCTGTGTTTGCGCATTAAGCTTTACTCATCCATTTATCCACTCACCTGTTCCTTCCTTTGCTCCGTGAAACACTGGAGCTGGTGTGCTGTGTAGATTCACCATGCTTGCATTTGTGACTTTTGTTGAATCGCCTACAAATCACCTCACTCTCCTGCACCAGCTTACATTTCAGTTTACATTCACTGCTGGGTGTGGCTAATGTTTGATTACAGGTCAGCGATAGTTCATTTCATATGGCTTTTGTTATGTTTTGTTTATCCAGAGGTCTAATATCTGACTTTTAAAACAACCAGAGACGAAGAAATATCCAGAAGCAGACAGGGGCCTGTTGGTGTTGTTGTATTGTATTGCAGCACAGTGAGATCATTTTTCTTTGTTTGTGTGTTGATATATCGTCCTGGCTGCAGCTCAGCATGGTGTGATCACACGCACACGCGCGCACACACACACACGCACACACACACACACACACATACACACTCAGCCATCACTATCTGACTGAGGTGGCATTTAAATAATGAGCTTAGTTTGTTTGTTCAGGCCCAGCTGTCCCCTCCAGTCTTTGTACGTTTGTCCAGCCTTGTTACTGCTGCCCATATTCAATACTAATTGTTTGATTCAGAATGCTGTGTCCTTGGATTGAGTTGCTAACATTTAAAACCCTAATGCAATGAAAGCAACGGGCTCATTAAGTTGGAGAAGAATAGTTTCAGATGGTGGTTTCAAAAGGAGATTGTGTATAAAGTTCATGTGAGAGAAGTATGTAGTGGTGAAACTTAGTTACATATTTATTTAGAAGTTAGCCTCCTGCACAGTGAAGGTTGACTTTCACCATTGTTTTGTAACTGTCACACTTTGTATTTCCATCTGTCTCTTCAGTTAAACTGTGCTTTCCTCCTTGAGTCACGTCCAGTAATTATTTTAACATTTTTCCTGAGAAACCGAATGCACTTAGATTGAAAATGCACCATTGGCTGTTGTTAATGTAGCTTGGCTGAGAGAATTTCCACTGCTTGTTGTTGTTTGCTCTCTTTTCGGATCTTTTGTATTTCTGTTGGTTGTGAAACAGTGAAGTAAGTGTACATACGTCTGTTATCAGCAGACATAAGCAGTACAAACTGCTCAGAAACCAAATCTTACCTTGTCAGTGAAACAACCCATTATAAGGGATAACGCAATTTTCACATACATTAACATTTTATGATCCAAGTGTAGATATCTTGTGACCCACTTTTGGCTCATGCTCTGCTGAGTTAAGTGACGGCAACACTTTCCGGTGCTCCTTATCTGATCTGTGGTAACACACGCCAACCATGACATCAGCCAGAACATGCTGTATGAGCCATTTTCCGACAGAAATACCCTCTGAAATAGACCAGTAGCATGAATGAATTCCACAAAATGTTGTCTCATTGCTGTTTTAGTAGCATGTCTTGCTTCACAGTAAGTGCTTGTTCATACACAAATCCATAAGCAGCACAGTTCTGTCCTGATGTAGATGTCAGAGCCTTGTTTGGAATTGCTCTTTGCTCGTGGAAAACCGTTTTCCTAAAGCTGCCTCCTGGGAATGTAGACAGGTTGTTCAAATGTGTGATGGCTCATATGAGTTTGTTTGCATAGCTCTAACCTATTTTTCTGTATGTGTGTGTCTGTGTGTGCGTATGTGTGTTGACATGTACCTGTTTTGCATGTTTTTCTGTGTGCATTGCCTGTGCGTGTTTGTTTTTTTGTACACCTGTCCCCCCCTTCCAGTTGCAGGAAGCTAAGCAGCTGGAGCGAGAGCGACACCGGCAGCACTCCCCAGTCACGCAGCACACCGAGCCAGACTCCCCCCAGCTCCAGACTCACATCTATCCCTCAGCCAAGGGTCTAACCCAGGAGGCCAACGGTCCCATCACCCCAACAACTCCCATTGCCACATCCACTACTTCCGTCGCATCCACCCCATCCACACCCACAACACCAGCCCTTGAGAGCAGCAGTAGATCTGTGTCTGGGGAGCAGGAGGATCCAGGGGAGCAGGAGGATCAGGGAGAGCAGGGCCCCATTTACGAGAGCCCAGATCCAGAAAACGGTTCTGATTTCTGCGTGGCTGAGAATGAACAGACAGAAGCAGACCAAGCGACTGCAGCAGCACAGAGTAAGACTATATTATTCTTCAGGATGTTTTGAGTACACAATCTTTATTTTATTTTTATTGTATACTTCCTCCCTGCATTAGTTTCCTGTTTTAACAGGAAATACATCAAATTACAGAAGCAAAATGGCAAATTCTGTTTCAAAATGTCATTTAATTGTAACTTTAAACTCATCCTTTCCACCATGGCAATGTTTAAGAGCCGTTACTAAAACCTGCAATATATTTGTTGAACCTTAATATACATTTCTGAGTTGGTATGTTTGCTAATAGAAATACCAGTATGTTGCACATACACTATTAAAGCCCAGCTACTGACATTTTTGGCAGTTTCATGCGAGGAAAAGAAAGCAGAATCAGTGTAGAATATGAAGAGCTGGAAAGAAGAGACAGAAGATGAAGAATAGCCTGCTAATGGCATCAAAACATCCATTTTGGCTCTGAAAGCACCACACATTAAGCAGAAGCAATTAGTTGATTGCGGCGTGTGTGCATGATTTAGTCATACAGTAGATGGGATAAGTGTGCACTCTTAAAGTGTTTGTGTTGCACAGATGCAGCAGCTCAGCAGCATGAGGAGGAGGAGGAAGTTCAGACCCCAAACTATGAAGAGAAAGCCCAGGAGATTGTCCAGAGTATTCTACAAGAAGTGGTTAATACTGTTGCAGGAGGTAAGGAGGTTTTAGAAAATTTTCCATGCAAAACTGACTCTTGCACATCGTGTAAACTGGTGGAATACACAATCAGCCACACTTATTGTATCTTCTCCTATTGTTTGTGGCTGAACTGCATATGCATAAAGCTACACTTCACTGCGTCCATGCCAGCCGCACCTCAGATGACAAGGCAAGCTTCACTTCCAGGCTGGTACCTCTGTTTGATAAACAGCAAACACATCTCAAGGCACAAAATGTGTCTGAAACAAGGAGCACAATGCTGAGTAGACCTGGCCCTGAGCGAATTCATAAACAGCTTTTGCTCGAGGGAAGCCACACTGTAATGTTGGGTTAGGTTAAGCTCTCTGAATTTCTTTTGATGCTGACAAAAACAAGTCAGAGCAGTCTTGGTTTGTGAGTTTTTTCTATGTCATCAAAAAGGATTTATTAAATTTTATAGCAAAAGGAAAGTGCTTTCACTTTCTGTTTTCAAATTTATCCTTGAGTATTGCTTTTACCATGCACACTGGTACCCTCTTTTAACTTAACAGTTTTCTTTGATGCACTGGTAATGCTTTTGCTGAATCAATGTACCATTGTTATTTTCCCTCTTTGTACATAACACAACATCATGTCGTACTCCAGAGTAATATTTTGCAGTGTAATGTTTTCCTGGTCAGCAGACATACAGGCCTGATAAAGCATGTGGTTTTGAAGATGTTTAAGAGTCTCCATAATGAGACTCGAGAGCAGTTTATCTTCCCTGTCTGTCCAACTCATTCCTCCTCTGTTATTTCAGGGAACTGCCTGGATCCCGCAAACCTGTGCTCTGACACCAAGGAATCTGGCGGCGAGGTCGAGCCAGCAGAGTCAGAGCCGACTGAAGCGGTGACGGAGGGCAACCAGAGCTCCTTGGACGATGAAGGCACACTGGGAAGTGACAGCGAGCACGTTCACGCCAACGGCATTCCAGGCACACCGATTTCTGCCAGCTTCACCCCTTCGCTGCCTGATGACAGGCTGTCTGTCTCATCCAGTGACACTCAGGTAAGGGACAGATCATAATGGGACAGCGTGTTCACTTTACTGTATCTGAGCTTATAGCACATTATGTAGTAAGTGTAAAGGACCATACCACCCATTTTGCATGTTTGATTCTAATATATTAAATTTTCATACATGTAACGTTACTGACAATCATTTCCCAAAGCATACTACTGAAATGGTGAGTTAAAAAAAATTTTCTGACCTTCCAGACCGCCATTGGTTTCAGTTCATTCTGGTACACTACTAAAATCATCTTGTTGATACTTGAAACGTTCTTGGGATAGGTAATCCATTATCATGAACAAGATGTGTATTCAAGTTTTTTCAAAGTTATGTAATTTTAGCATTTATGCGCAATAAAAAGCGTGGAGTGAATGTATATCTCCACCGGGGAATATAGTCCCAAAGGAAGACCTGCATTTATTGAAAAATTTTAACAACCGAGACTTCATAATTTTATATAATTATTAGTGGGCAAAACATCAATTTGTAAGGTGTGTGTATCACTTGAATATTTGATTTTGAAAGATTAAGAGATTTTGCAAAATATCAGGAAAGCTGAAATATGATTTTATCCTTTGGAAAATGATTGTCCGTAACCTTCCGCATATGCAAAGAATATATTAGGCTCAAACATGCAAAATGGATGGTGTGGGTCCTTTAAGTCAAATCGGGATCTAATGAGTAAATAAGAGAGGAGAAATTTCACAACAATAAATTTTAGCGTGGAAGGTACTATATTTTTAGTTATTGTATGTGAGATTGTGACAATTCAATTCTGACAAAAATGTATTTCAGATGTCAAATTCAGTGAAAAGATGTTGCTAAAGGTGATTATTTTACTGTGATGTTTACTGTAGGAATCTGGAGCAGCGCCTGGCCAGCCTCCAGGGGCTAAATTCTCCCACATCCTGCAGAAAGATGCTTTCCTCGTCTTCCGCTCTCTCTGCAAGCTGTCGATGAAGCCGCTGTCGGACGGACCACCTGACCCTAAGTAAGAACCGATGTCATGTAGGATGCAAGACTGGGTTTATTATTTACTTTTATATTTACTTTTAGGATTTGATGTGATTTGGAAGACTGGTCTCCTAAAATTTCATGAAGTGAGTGGTGTTGTAAAACACAAAGTGAGACATCTATTTTCCCTCCATGTTAAAAGATTATGAATAGAAACAGGTTGTGCAGACACGGTAAAGTAAATATGCTTGGCTGAGGTGGTGAATAGACGTATACATTTACTCCAACGACTTTTTCTGTTCCCAAGTCATATTTAGAAAGATTCCATCCTAAGTACCACAAATCTGCATTTATAGTTAAAGTCTTCTCATTTAATCCTAATTAAAATCATCACTTTTTACATTGACGTTCATGCAATTAAAGTAA
Source organism: Lucifuga dentata (assembly GCA_014773175.1). Taxonomy (NCBI): domain Eukaryota; kingdom Metazoa; phylum Chordata; class Actinopteri; order Ophidiiformes; family Bythitidae; genus Lucifuga; species Lucifuga dentata. The sequence goes on from VXCM01000164.1 coordinate 281,921, forward strand.
GATTGAATTTTTAAGATTAATTTTTCATTATTCCTTTGCTTCTGTAACATGTTTATATCAAATTGTAGAATGTGGTTAGAAATGCCCATAAACTATGAGAGTAGCGGGCTCATGGTCGTGGGTTTTTCCAGCTCAGTATGATTCAGCAGGCCAATCAGAACAGGACAGAGTGGCCTTAAAGAGACAGTACCTAAATTAATCTTGTTTTCACTCAGTGTGAAAACATCTACACAGGGAGATGTGGCTCATTGTGTTTTCTGTACAGAAAAGCATTGCAAAGGCATGAAATTAGCAAAAATGAAAATAACAGCATACAAATTGATATTGTTTGGCCCCTTTATCATATTCTACAGTACATCAACGTGAAAAAATCCCCTGTACTGCCTCAGTGATCATTCTGAGTGTGTTCATCATATTAATAGACATGCATCATAGTTTAAAATGAGGTTTCCTCCAGTGATAAGACTGTTTTGAAAACATGGGAAGGAGACAATGAGGCATCGCCAAGCATTTGATGACTCTGAATCACTTCCTCGTCTCTTAACGCACAGCATCCCCATTTACCTATTTCCTGTTTTTACCAGTTGTTAGTGGAAAAGAGTAATCTGATTTTGCCATCATTTATTACTGCTTTTGGTGATGCTCTGGTTCGCCAAAATAAATGGAGCTGATTGACCTGATAACCTGTACTGTGTTTTTTGCAAAACACAATTTCCTGCATCTGGTTTCTGGGCTTAACTCAATTCCCACAGCATCTGTTGTGTGACTGACATTTTCTTTTTTGTTTATACATTATCTTTACTTATTTATTTCTGTTATTTTAAGCCTTTGTCGAGTGCTTTAGAAAAAAGTAATTACCATATTTTGGGGCATTTTCAGAAGTAGGAACACATTTTTGTTGTGCCACATAAATCTTAGTTTGTCTGCTTACCAATACACGGAAGACATTTCAAAGAAGTGTCCGATCTCAGCATATAAATGAACCAAAAGTCTGTTTTTGAGCTCCAACTTATCTGTCCCGCTACTGCAAAAAAAAACCAATTGAGGCTCTGTATGCAAAAGGGCTTTGATGCAGCTGCCTTAACAGTCTTTGTGATGGATGATGAAGGTTTTAACTGAGAGATATAGATACATAATGTTGTGGATTACACTGTTACCCACTGCTGTTGTTGTGTGTGTGTCTTTGCATGAAGCACAAACAATTTTGCTTTATGAGTTCTTAGCTTTTCCTTTTTATTACTGTATGTGCTTTATGTAATAACATACTTCTCTCCACCTGCCCCAGGTCGCATGAGCTGCGCTCCAAGGTTCTTTCCCTCCAGCTGCTCCTGTCCATCCTGCAGAATGCAGGGCCCATCTTTAAGACCAATGAGATGTTCATTAACGCCATCAAGCAGTACCTGTGTGTGGCTCTATCCAAGAATGGCGTCTCTTCTGTGCCTGAAGTCTTTGAACTCTCGCTCTCCATTTTCCTCACCTTGCTCTCCCACTTCAAGACACACCTTAAGATGCAAATCGAGGTAATGCATTCGTGATCACTCGTCATGCTAAAGCTGTTAGCCCTGCAGTGGCTATCGCACTGAGAGAAATCCTCTGTAAAAGATAACAGTTTTAACATTCACAGCCCCAGTAGACTGTAATGTGATATAACCAAAAGACATATGGCTTTTTCAGATTTTCTCTGATTCAACATGAGGCTGAAGTTGTACTCACTGGAGCAAAATTATGGAAATGGTGTTATGTACCTTGATTCATTGCCCTCTTAGAGTTGGTTCAGCTTATAGTCCTCCATCTGCATTTGTTGATCTTATATCAGCTGTGTGTCTGCGCATGTGATGGAAAATCATGTTGATGTTGGCAGTGCTGATATTTGTTGAACACAAAACCAGCACCCATAACTTCTGCGCGTTGGCTCTGTCTGCAGGTGTTCTTCAAGGAGATTTTCTTATACATTCTTGAGACGTCCACAAGCTCCTTCGACCACAAGTGGATGGTCATACAAACCCTGACAAGAATATGTGCAGGTTTGTGTCTCTGTTTTAGCTTTGTTAAAGGAAATGATCCTTTTTGGATTTATTTGTGAAATTGTCTTAATATTAATGCAGAAAGAAATGCGCAGGAGAGAACCTTCTGGTACACGTAGACCCCAAAGTTTTATAATAGGACAATATTTATGAAAGTCTTATCTTAACACAGTCAGACTGTGAATTTACAAATTGTCACTCAACTCACATAATCTTCTCATATACAAATGAATTTCACATAATCCTGCATGATATTTGAACTTATTTTGTCTGATTAGTTTCTGTTCACCAAATAATGAGATCTATTTAATTCCAAGGTGACGTGCACAGTATTTCCTTGTTTCATATGTTCTCTCTCTCTCTCTCTCTCTGTCTGTCTGTCTGTCTGTCTGTCTGCGTGTCTTGTGTCTTCCTCAGATGCCCAGAGTGTGGTGGACATCTACGTGAACTACGATTGTGACTTGAATGCTGCTAACATATTTGAGCGGTTGGTCAATGACCTCTCGAAAATCGCGCAGGGTCGCGGAGGCCATGAGCTTGGCACAACACCCCAACAGGTGATAGTTCTTACATTTTTCTGAGTGTTTATCAGTTTAAAGTCAGCTATGATAATACTTGATTATTGCTCTTGCATTTGGATAACATTTCTGTATGTCTTGGCAGGAGCTTACGCTGAGAAAGAAAGGCCTTGAATGCTTAGTGTCCATCCTGAAGTGTATGGTGGAATGGAGTAAAGACCAATATGTCAATCCTAACTCCCAGACCAGCCTGGGTAAGTCGATGATCCACTAAGTATGACTGTAATATTTCAGATATATAAGATGTGTAAACCATAAAAAAGGCACATGGAATCAGATATTCTCAGTTCCATTAAGGGGTCACATTCATATGTGGCAATAAATTTGATCTGTATTGGATATCTGGCTATACGACTGTCATCTACGCACACGCACATGCACACGCACATCTGGATTTCCTTGCCATTCCAACCCACACATCATAAAATGCAACATTCTTCTACTTTGCTTGTGTATGAATGAGGTAGCCGCAATCGTTGCCGTACACACCCAAGTTGCAACAAGTGCTCTCATCCTTCTTCTCCACCTTAAAATATAATTAAGTCATTGCGGACCTTTAAAGATGCCTCAGAAAGGCATCAAGACCTGTAGTATAAATGTGGCAGCTGTCATAGCTGTACTGAATACATTATACCATGAAAGAACCTTTCTATTTGTTTTATGTCTTTGCATTGACCAAATATTAGTCGTTAGACACATCTTTGCCTTCTATTTCAAGGCAAAAAAAAAAAAGAGAGAGAGATTCAGTGCACATGGAATAAGCTATTACTGTTAGACTAGCAGGCTCATCAGTGTCACAAACACTGAATGAACCCCACTGGGAAGTCTTTAGTTTTTCTATGAGCACACTGGTTGTTTCTTTCTGCAGAAAATGAGAGAGTTTGGTTGAAAGTCAGACATAATCCTTCTGTGTAACTGAGGTTTATTGACAGTGATATAAATTATGGTTATTTTAAGTACAAACACTACTGCTGGAATTTTAAGTCTGCCTGTATTTTATACTTTCTTTGCTTTCTCACAGAATCCCCTTTTTCCTCAATAGAAGGAATTAAGAAAACTGAAGCAGGTCCTCCTTCTGATCAGAGCTGCTTCTGTCAGCAGTTTATCTTTGAGGTTAACTAAGGTTAGCGATAAGCCTCACAGCTATTTGCCTGGCTGCAATCAGTTCCACGATTGAAGCTTTGCATTCATCAGGGAAAGTACCGTACAGAGAAGGAAAGCTGCCGTTCATCAGCTCAGCTCCACAAAGAGAAGCCAGTGAGATCAAGCCCAGAGGCCGGTGCAGACACGCTAATCCAGCAGGTTTAGTCTAAAACAGAGCAGTACCTTAGGCCAGGCCCTGATGAAATGCCTGTCTGCAACTTCCAGAGCACACCCTGTGTGTGAGACTGGCCCCTGGGTCTTCCACACACTGGAACGGTTGTATCATTTGCCAAAGGAGGAGCTCTAACTAAGTAGGAAGTGCAACTTTCTGAAAGAGCTGGAAAGCAATCCCACAAGCACCTGGAACTACCCACGGGCAACCCGCAGGCTAAACCGTCGAGCCTAAGCAGCCGAGNCCACAAGCACCTGGAACTACCCACGGGCAACCCGCAGGCTAAACCGTCGAGCCTAAGCAGCCGAGGCAGTAGTGTTCACTCACAGCTCTCTCTGGGACGTTATCTTCCCAAAAGTATTTGCTTTCAAATACAACAGAAGTGTATCATAATTTGTGATTTCAATACACTGAGCAAATGTTTGTTGCCTCAGCATTACAGTAAAATACATTACCTACACTCTTTCAACTGTCTGTTTTTTTATATCCTTTTCTTCCCTTCGTGGATGACGTCAAAGCAAGAGCAGGTAATAGTAGAACGTTACGGAGTGTTTGCTAGATCATGTGGCTGTGATGGGAATCCCGTTGATCCTTGGGTGTCTGCAGTTCGAGATGATTCCATCTAAGTGTTGCATTAGACACCCTGTGTATCATCTGTATGGTTTGCTGTTACTTAGCATCATGCACTCATGCTAGAAACAGATTTTTAGGAAAAGAAATTGTTAAAATACAGTGTGTGAATCTTGTGAAATTGTTTTGAAATACTTTCCTGGTACACAGCGTGAGCTTTGGCTTCATTTTCCCCTCCACCCACCGTAGTCTTCCATCTTTTTCTCTCTCCTTTGTAAACATTAGAATGAGCTGGCACTGGCAGCTCTTATTACCGTGTCGCTCTCCTGAATGTTTTAAAGAGTTTCCAATGGGTAATTAGACACCTGTCTGTAGCACAGGATTACAAGTTGGACCTGTTACAGAAGCAGCAGTGAATCCCTGAGTTTGTCCCTACAGGCTAAAGAAACCAAACTTTCTTGGCCGTTAAGTTTTGGCTTCATTTTTCCTTTAACGTTTTCTATTTTCTTTCTTCAGTGTATAACGTCCTCTCCTCTTGTGTTGTTTGCGCCTGCACCAGCGTGCATACTCTCCCTGCCAACAGCAGCCACTGAGAAAGCCTTTGATTCATTTTGTCTCTCTGTTGCAGTTTCCCCTTCGATTATCAAAGTCTCTCTCCGGGTCCAAACGTTAACTTAACCAATTTTAAGGGCTTCAGGCTCAGCCGCTGCCAATGACAGTGTTTCAATTAAAAAGTCTATGATGGTTTCAGGGGTGCTTGCTTTGTTTCTTTGCTTTATTTTCATTCATCTATCAACGTTGTCCGCTCTTATCATGTATTCTTTACTCCTCAGGCCAAGAGAAACCATCAGAGCAGGAAAGCACAGAGACCAAGGCTCCAGAGACCATAAACCGCTATGGGAGCATTAACTCCCTTGACTCCACAGCCTCATCTGGCATTGGCAGCTACAGCACTCAGATGTCAGGTACTGACAACCCGGAGCAGTTCGAGGTCCTCAAACAGCAAAAAGAGATCATCGAGCAGGGCATTGACCTGTAAGTTTACACACACGGGGATACATGTGAATTATTTATTTTATTCTGCTGATAATGTGATACTGCATTGGCTGCATCTCTCGACACAGGTTCAACAAGAAACCAAAGAGAGGAATCCAGTACCTTCAAGAGCAAGGCATGCTGGGTACCACCCCGGAGGACCTTGCTCAGTTCTTGCACCAGGAAGAAAGACTTGATTCGGTACCAAATCAACCTGTTTTCGTTTACTTTCTGAGCTCATTTCACTCCAGGCAGCAGAAAGAATTAGTTAGAAGTAGAAGCAGATTGTCTAGCAAATAAACAGTAGCTGTTCCACTCTGTACACTCTGTCCTGTCTCTCATCCAAGGAAAAAAACTCAGCAACCACACAACTCCAATCTGTCCACCAGTATTAAACTAAAACTCACCCACTCCAACTGCTATAACCACCATAAATGTTAACTCCACCCAACATTTCACTCTGCCTTGATTGGAGTGTCATGGGTTGTGAAGGAGAAATTGCAGTAAGTTGAATTAAGCTCTTTCCTCTCTTCTTTTGCTCTCTTAGACTCAAGTTGGAGAGTTTCTCGGGGACAATGAGCGCTTCAATAAGGAGGTGATGTACGCCTACGTGGACCAAATGGACTTTCAGGGCAAAGACTTTGTCTCTGCACTGAGGATGTTCCTGGAGGGCTTCCGGCTCCCTGGAGAGGCCCAGAAGATTGACCGGCTCATGGAGAAATTTGCAGCGAGATATTTGGAATGCAATCAGGGGTGAGTGGAGAGCTGTGGTCTGAGCTATCGAGCTAGATGAAAGAGCCAGATAATGGAAATAGCTGAATTTGATTTTGTGTGGCTCATATACTTGTTCTGTTAAATCTGTTTTGTATTTTCCAGGCAAACCCTCTTTGCTAGTGCCGACACCGCGTACGTCCTCGCCTACTCGATCATTATGTTGACAACAGACCTTCACAGTCCACAGGTAGGCACTACACATAGTAAGGCGGCTGTCGTTTGGGAATGTGATTCAGTTAGATGTCTAGAAACATGAATCATCGGGATTGCATTTGCATAATTTGACTTGTACCCTTCTCGTTCCCCTGCAAAGGTGAAGAATAAAATGACAAAAGAGCAGTATATCAAGATGAACCGAGGAATCAATGACAGCAAAGACCTGCCAGAGGAATACCTGTCAGCCATTTACGACGAGATTGCGGGGAAAAAGATTGCCATGAAGGAGACGAAGGAGCTCACCATCAAATCCAACAAGCAGAGTGAGTCGGAGTGATGCGGCAGCAATCTCATTACATTCTGAAGTCACGTCAAAAGAATTTCTGTTCACAGGAAGTATTGATTGCCTTTTTGGAGATGTTATACATTTCAGAGCAGGTTAAAGCACAAGGTTTATCTGGCCTCACTTGTCTGATATCTTTGTCGCTGCGATGATTTGCCATGAGACTCAAAGCTACTCGAGATGTGTCATATTCAAAGCAATGAGATTTTGCTGCATGTTGTCAAGGAAATGTCAGTACTTGTGAGTCATCTTCATCAGTTAAGGTCACAGTTTGTGCAGAGAGATGAGTATTGATTGTAAGATATTACTCGTGTTAGGAAAAAAGACACATTGCTCTTTCAGAATTTTAGATGTGTGTACATGTCTGTGTGTGTGATGATTCTCAGGCGTGGCCAGTGAGAAGCAGAGGCGTCTGCTGTACAACGTTGAGATGGAGCAGATGGCCAAGACTGCCAAAGCTCTAATGGAGGCCGTCAGCCACGTGCAGGCTCCCTTCACCAGCGCCACGCATCTGGAGCACGTCAGGCCCATGTTCAAGGTGACGCAAGCAGACACACGTACACACATTGTGGTGCATGTATGCAGTTGAGCACAAATCTGACATGTCATTGCCCTGCGGCTCCTCAGCTGGCATGGACACCTTTCCTGGCTGCTTTCAGCGTGGGTCTGCAGGACTGTGATGACACTGAGGTGGCCTCACTGTGTCTGGAGGGGATCCGCTGTGCCATCAGGATAGCATGCATCTTTTCCATACAGGTACGACCCTCACCCGAGCTGGAGGAATAGCGTCTTCTTTTTCCTCTTTCCTTACTTTGGCTCATTCTTGTCTTTTTGTCTCTCACGTGCACAGCTGGAGAGGGATGCATATGTTCAGGCGCTGGCTAGGTTCACCCTGCTAACAGCCAGCTCTGGCATCGCAGAAATGAAGCAGAAGAACATTGACACCATCAAGACTCTCATCACTGTGGCCCACACGGATGGCAACTACCTGGGCAACTCGTGGCATGAGGTTACTCTACTATCTTATGTCATAAATTTTCTGTCATTCCTTATACCTCTCCCTACTTCTCCCCATCTTAATTAATTCAGTCAACAAGCCACAAATTGCAAAGGAATATTTGCTAGTACAGTTTAAAGGCATTGTTGAGCATTAGTATCCAAAATTAAATTTTGGCCTCTTTTGCTTGTCCTGGTTTCCCCCTTTTCTTTCCCAATCCACATATCTTTTATTTTTCCCTTCTCCCATGTTATTATTGTGCCCATTTTCCATTTCAACACTATTTTATCACCATCACTGTTTCATCTCCTCTCAGATCATGAAGTGCATCAGTCAGCTGGAACTGGCTCAGCTGATCGGCACAGGCGTGAAGGCACGCTACATCTCAGGAACGGTGCGCGGCAAAGAGGGCTTCATTGCAAGTACAAAGGAGCAAAGTAACGACGAGTACCTTGGTCTAGGTTAGGACCATCTTTTAACTTACATCCCCTTTCATATCTGCATTGTACATTTAGTAAGTCGGTAAAAAAGTATGGCAAAAAAAAAATCATAGACAGCTGGTGCTTCCGATGTCTGACATCTGTTTTGCTTTGCTGTCTAGTTGGAGGGACAGTGGACCGTAAGCAGATTGCCAGCATCCAGGAGTCCATCGGAGAGACCAGCTCTCAGAGCGTGGTGGTGGCTGTGGACAGGTACTGGAGTCTGGAATCTCATGAACTAGGCTGTTCTTGCTGAATTCCATGTTGTGTGTTATTAACTTTGAAGATGTTACCACCAACATCAGTTCTTCATTCTCTGTTTTTTAAAGCCTTTACCTTCTATATTTTCTGACTTTCTAATGCATAAAAGCTTTTAAATAAATACTGCCGCCATATGTTTCTGCTTTAGGATATTTACTGGATCTACCAGACTGGATGGTAATGCAATCGGTAAGTCAGGCCAACCCAGCCACATTGCTCTTTATTACTCCAAGGCTAGGTAATTCAAGTTGTGAGTCACTTGCCCATATAAAAACCTTTTTCTTTCTTAATTGCCAACATCTTGTACTTGTCAGTTGATTTTGTGCGCTGGCTGTGTGCCGTGTCCATGGATGAGCTGGCCTCGCCCACACACCCACGTATGTTCAGCCTGCAGAAAATAGTAGAGATCTCCTACTACAACATGGGCCGCATCAGGCTGCAGTGGTCCAGGATCTGGGAGGTCATTGGAGACCATTTCAACAAGGTGGGTGAGGACTGGCTGCTCAAGGGAGAACATGGGGGATTGCTCTGTATAAAACCTTTCACTTTCCAACCAAATTTAGCTGTTTTAACCAGGCTACATTCCCTTACTGGGTTAATTGTAGCCTGAAAAGCTTTCCTGGACTTTAGTATAAAGGGACAGCTCTTTCATCAAGAATCTTTTTCCCAATAAGAGGCAGTTTCTCATTTATCATGTTGGAAAGTGGATTTTAAAGCGTAATTGTTAGTAGCTGTTTCTTCAGTGCAACAAGACAAAACAGTTTGTTCTGAGCATAACGTGCCAAGTTTTAGAAAAGGGGTGGAATTATGAGAAGTTAAGAGCTGTTTATTCTTACTGCTTCAGGACAGGCTGTCAGGTTTAAAGCATACATTGTTTTCTGCTCCATACAGGTTGGCTGTAATTCCAATGAAGACGTGGCGATTTTTGCTGTGGATTCTCTCAGGCAACTTTCCATGAAATTTTTAGAGAAGGGCGAGCTGGCCAACTTCAGATTCCAGAAAGACTTTCTGAGGCCTTTTGAGCACATCATGAAGAAGAACAGGTAAAGAAGACGAGTCGTGTGTTTGTGTTACGACTCCCATGCACATATATAGTCCTGATAACATGCTCCCCCCTCCTCTTCTTTAACCTCTGTGGCAGATCTCTACTCATCTTTTTCCGTTTCCCTCTCCATCTGTTTTTCTTTCTGTCATTCTCTCCCTTTTGGTCCGTGTAACAGTAAGTGGTTTTTGCTCTGAGATATGTAGCAAACTGACATTTCAACTGACCCATTTCAGCCCATTTGCATCACCTTCTCAGCAAATTTACATAAAAATCTCTTCCCTTGCTGTCCTCATGAATTTGATTCCTGTAAAAGCGTCCACATTGCGATTGTCTGTGGGCGCCGCATCAAAAGGCGAACTGTTTTACTGCAGCGTACTCTTCATTGATGGTAAAGAGGAGTAGCAGTGTAAGTTTAAATCCACCCACAGACTGAACGGGCTGAGAACTTCAATAGAGGAGATGGCAGGCTGCCACGTAAGCCTGCAGTGCAGTGTGTCCATTAGCCTCTCTCATGCTGCCCTCCTCTGTATAGGTGTGTGTGTGTGTGTGTGTGTGTGAGATACTGTGTACAGCCTTTTCTCTCATTCATAACTAACTACTCAGTAATGAGGAATGCACTTCACTATGGCAACAGTCACTGTAAAAAAAAAAAAAAAAAAAANAAAAAAAAAAAAAAAAAAACACACACACAAAAAAACACTCGTGCCAAGAGTAGCTGCTGCAGGAATAAGATTTAGCTTGAAAATGGGATTGGGAATGCTATCAAGTGCTTTTAAAGCTAATTGACATCAATGAAGAGATTCATTTCCTTCTTTTTAATTGACTCCTGTACTTCCTTCTTTCTTTTACCAAATCACCACTTTACTGTCCCTTTGTCTCTTCCCCTACCATCTCTCTATTCCTCTTCCTCAACCTTCCTCTTGTTTGTTTCTGTCCAGGTCTCCTACCATTAGAGACATGGTGGTGCGCTGTATAGCTCAGATGGTTAACTCCCAGGCGGGAAACATCCGCTCAGGCTGGAAGAACATCTTCTCCGTCTTCCACCTGGCTGCTTCTGACCAGGATGAGAGCATTGTGGAACTGGCCTTCCAGACCACCGGCCATATCGTCAGTAAGTCGTCTGAAATACACACACACACACACACATACACAGTCATTCTTACCTTGACTGATGAGCCAGCATTCATTCAGCGGTCATGAGATGTACATTTTGCTCTTGAACTCATCTTGCCCTTTATTCCTTTCGCCCACGCTGCCTTCTTCTGCCTTTTCTCCGTCTCCCAGCGAATGTATTTGAAAAGCACTTTGCGGCCACCATCGACTCCTTCCAGGATGCCGTTAAGTGTCTGTCAGAGTTTGCCTGTAATGCCTCCTTCCCAGACACCAGCATGGAAGCCATCCGCCTCATCCGACACTGCGCCAAATACGTCTCAGAGAGGCCACAGGTCAATATCAGGCTCCATCTTAAGCAGACCAGTTTGTCTCTTAATGTAAAGGTTCCATTTACCAAAGGCAAGATGCAGAGATTCAACAGTGCATTAGATAGAATAGAACTTGAATAACATTGCTTTGTTTTGGCAACAAGGAATAAAATAAAGAAAGAAGCATAACGAGTATGTATGTGTGTAGTACGTATCAGGCATGTATAGTATGTATGGAAATGTGTGTGTAAGAGGGTTAATTCTCTCCTGAGGCAGAGATGGGAAGCTGGTGAACACAGCTCTTTTTTTCCCTGGCAGGCTTTCAAAGACTACACCAGTGATGACATGAATGTAGCGCCTGAGGACCGCGTGTGGGTGCGGGGGTGGTTCCCCATCCTCTTCGAACTCTCCTGCATCATCAACAGGTGTAAACTGGATGTCAGGACCAGGTAGGAGGGATTCAGCATAATTCATGTCAGGCAGGGCCATATCACCACAGGAAAGACAAATGTGTGAGCATGTGCATTTGATTCCCAGGGGGCTGACAGTGATGTTTGAGGTGATGAAGACCTACGGCCACACCTTTGAGAAGCACTGGTGGCAGGATCTGTTCCGAATTGTCTTCAGGATCTTTGACAACATGAAGCTGCCTGAGCAGCAGACTGAGGTAGATTAATGGGTTCTTCACACCCGTCATCAAGCGACTTTTTGACCATCAATCTCTTTGCCAGATGAAAAGAATTCTCACTGAGGTGTTTCATGTGTTGCCCTCAGAAAGCAGAATGGATGACCACCACCTGCAATCACGCACTTTATGCCATCTGTGACGTCTTCACCCAATACTTTGAGTCTCTCAGCTATGTCCTGCTGGATGACATCCTGGCGCAGCTCTACTGGTGTGTGCAGCAAGGTGAGCAACAGCCAATTGTCCTTTCTATCATGTTTTTCTTTCAGCGACCAAATACCATTAAGCTTCCTGTATTCTCAGTGTTTGAACTGTTAGGCCCCATTTACACATCAAATGCAATCTCCACAGCTGGATAATGACATCTGATATCGGGATTAAAAAGCGTTTCTCTTTATCTGATTCTGTCTGCATTGTGATTGGATCTCAGCAGACAAGTTATGTTATGCCACTGAAACCTGTGTTTACTCCCTGCTCCATGGACGAGCTTCATCATCCACATTATAGGTGCAGGTTCCCGTTCACAGGAAGTTGCAACTCCCATTCAACTTTATTAAACGAGAGGAAGATGAAACAGTCTAACCTTTTCAACTTGCAGGCAGATTTTTATTTAATGAATGTGTCCCGGCTGTACAGATTGCATTTACACCTGGTTAGAGATCTGAGCCAGAACATGTGTCTGCGATCGCGCAGATTGGTTTGCATTCTGATTACAACACTATGTTCTGAGCATTTATACCTTTTATTAACGTATTTTTCTGTAGCTGAATACAGATCACATTTTATTGTAATTGTAAATGTGGTATTAGCTGCAACCCAGGCTTAGTTGCATGTCCAGAGAGATCACACTGAGCCTTCATCAATAATCATCCATTACATTATGAAAAGAAACAAAAACAATGTAGGTCAAGCAAATTATCAATAAATGTTTTCCAAGTTTTTGGTCTGATAAAAAGTAGGATGGAAATCTTAAATGGAAATCTTACCGGGACTTCATCACAGTTCATCTTTACCTTTTTTTCACTTTATCTTCTTTAATTCACCCTTCCCTCGTCTCTATTTCTTCCCTGCCCTCCCTCTCCTCCTCTTCATCTGTTTATAGATAATGAGCAGCTTGCCCGATCAGGTACCAACTGCCTAGAGAACGTGGTCATCCTGAATGGGGAGAAGTTCTCTCCGGAGACCTGGGACAAGACGTGTAACTGCATGCTGGACATCTTCAAGACCACCATCCCACACATGTAAAACATCCTCCTCTTCAAAGTCAGATTTTGAGGCTGCTTTTGAATGTAAAGAAGCACTTAGTCCATAATTCAGCAGTGAATCTGATTACTAACATGGATATTAGATGCTAAGTGAAACTGAAATTTAATTAAATGAGAATTTCAGTCAGTTAGAAATAAAGGAATGTCACTTATACGACCAATATCTTTTGCAGTCGATTCCTTATGTGCAGTATGAATATTAAGGATTATTTCCTCTTTCTGGTTCTCAGGCTGCTAACATGGAGACCAGCGGGAGCAGAGGGAGATCACTTGAGCCTGTCAGACAAACAGCTGGTGGGGAAACTAGTCTGCAGTAGTTTTCCATTTTCCCTATGAATTTCTATCTGTATTTGTTTTGGCTTTTGCTTTTATTAACTTTACATATGGTCTTTTCTTACATACGGCCAAATTTTTTACTGTTTACCGAGAGAATTTCTCTGTGCTCTCAGGACTCCATTTCCCAGAAGTCAGTGGACATCCAGTCCCGTTCCGAGGACCAGCATTCCATCAGCAGCGCTGATCGGGCTGCTTTGGAGAACCGTCGGCAGAGTCAGTACAGTTCAGCCTCAGGCATGGGTGAGGACACCTCCAGGTGCAGGACCCCAACCAGTAAGTCTGTTTCTTCTTCGTCTTGAACGTATCTCTCTCTTAGATTTGAGTGTGTGTGTTCTAACGTATGTATGTGTATCTGTATGTCCCACAGAAGTCCAGGAGCAGCGTTTATTCTCAGCCTTGCTGATAAAGTGCGTCGTGCAGCTGGAGCTGATCCAGACTATTGATAACATCGTCTTCTTTCCGGCCACCAGTAAGAAGGAAGATGCTGAGAACTTTGCTGCTGCACAGGTACAAAACAGCTGCGGTTCACTGATACTGCAACAATCACTCATCAGTATTTCTTTATGTATGTTATATGATTTAAACGAGGAATAATCTGTCATGTCTTTGGCTTTTTGAAGCGGGATGCTGTGTGTGCAGCAGACGTACCCATGGAGACCCAGGATCAGGGCACATATCGCTACCTGACCTCTGAACAGCTGTTTAAGCTGCTGGACTGTCTGCTGGAGTCGCACCACTTTGCCAAGGCTTTCAACTCCAACAACGAGCAGAGGACTTTACTGTGGAAGGCAGGTAGGGAAAGAAATCACTGGCTCCATCTCTGCTGCTCCGTTGACTGGTTTTGGGGAATTCTGTTTGTCGTATTGGAGATGATGATGATCCTTCTGTAAACAAGTGCCTGTATGTGTGTGTGTGTATTCAAGGTTTCAAGGGAAAGTCGAAGCCCAACCTGTTGAAGCAGGAAACCAGCAGCTTGGCGTGTGGCCTGCGCATCCTGTTTCGTATGTACACAGACGAGAGTCGTCAGGAGGCCTGGGAGGAGGTCCAGAGACGACTCCTCAAGTAAGCGCGATGCAGACACATCCAGCTGCAGCTAAGTGTCCTTCCAACTCAAGTCCTTCTGAGACGCCCACACCACTTCCATGTGATATTGAATATGATTTTTACATAGATGCAAAGCAATACTGTTCCATTGTTAACCTGCAATCTTCCTTCACCTCCCTGTGCCTGTGAGGGACTGTGCAGAGAGATGCTTTTCAGAGGCCATCCTATTAGCAAGCAGAACAGTGCAGGCTCCTTAAACGAGCTGAACTGCTGCCCCTTTGTAATGGTTTCTGTTGCTGCTCTGCTCATTTTCATCCCACTAACAATGATCTCTGCAGTCCCACACAAACCCTCATCATCACTTTACGGAGCACACTACTACTTGGTGACAGTCGCGCCGATTGGATTATCTGCGCATGTGCTTGCAAATGTGCTGTCAGTTTAAGAAATTCTGAAACTAATTGGTGCTTTTGTTCTTAAGTTGAAGTGGAAGCATTCAGAAATTGGAGGAGGAAGTCTGTATAAATATAACAAAATGTGGATATCCTTCTCTATGAATAGCTACTGGCATTGTCTTCAGGCAAATAAGTGGCTGAAAGTCTGTATGGGCATGGGATCTTTAGGTTCTATATGGATTCTTGGGAATTAAAATTTCAGATGAGGGATAAAATTGCCCTCAAGACGAATGTTTCTGTCAATGCATCTGATAAATAATCAGTTAACTGATAATCGCTTCATAGCATATTTCTGCATGCATGGATGAGTATGCACATTTGTATTTCTGAATTATGCAGTGTCTCATCCCTCAGAGTGGCAGATCAACGCACATGCTTTTACTTTCACTAGCACCCAACAAGGGAATAAAGAATAAGACACCGGCCCCAAGATGAGGCACGTGTCACGAGGAAGGCAGAGCGTGTGCATAGCTTGGCACTGGTAGTTGTTTCAGATGGATGCTGTGTGCATAGATCCAAAGGAATCTTTATTCAGGCAGTACCGCTGTCATCATTTTATCTTATTCAGAGCTTCAAGACAGCCATCACTTTGTCTCTTCCAGCCTCACCCTCGCATCGATGATATCAGGACGAAGCAGAATCACTGCATGTCTCATAGTCACATTCTTTATTAGAAAGAAGATGAGAGGGGAGGAGGAGGAGGAGGAGGAGTGGTTGTGTGAGCGGCTCAGAAAAACAAATTCCTTGAGACACACTCTCACTTATCAGAGGCCCTGCGGAACAGACGAGCAAGTTTGATTAGCACAGGGTGCAAAGATTAAGGAAGCGATTATGTAGCAGAGATTGGAGTGAAAGAGGAGCTGTAAAGGGGGGGAGGGGAGNAGGGGGGAAGAGGGATGAATGGCTAACAGATGGTACTGGTGACACACGAGGGCCTTGAGACAGGGAGGTAAGGTCAGAAGTCATGTAAGCTCTCCTCAAGCTTAAACTGTGTAGAAAAATATCTCATTAAGTGTATTCATAATAGCCTCAGTCTGTGGTTTTAAATGACTCTTAATGAACAGAACAGCCTTAATTATCCGCATCCTGGCAATTTTTAAGAGATAAACAAGACAGAGAAACAGATGCTTTCTTTTATGTTGATTTTAAGTTTGTTCCATAATATCAAAGTGTGACAGGAGGTATTTGTCTCTTGGCTGATTGTTCTCTAAGGCTGGATTTACACTACAAGCCATGATGCTCAATTCCGATTTTCTGCGTATATCTGATTTTTTTGTTCAGTGTATTTTTTAAGAGGCTCATATCTGATACCTGTATTTACACGCTTTGACCTGTAGCAGCCCAGATGCAGCTGCCCACGCGCACATTTCTGAGACACATGTAAACAAAACACTTCAATGGATGAGAGAACTATTTAAAAATAGAATCAGCAGGTTATAAACTTTAACATGCAGAGAGAAAAATCTGATGTTGTGTGAGCGTTTATCGCTCCCATCAGGACACATATTTTTGTCGGGCGATCACGGAGGAGAAGCACGTGGAGTTTTGCTGTAACTGGAGCCTGTTATTACACACCAACACGTCTATTTGACATAAACACACATCAATGAGTCTGATATATATAGTCTTCCATTTCTGTTTACAGAAAGCGATCATCGTATTGATCGCTTACATTATCCATATGCAGATAGGTAGAACATGACGTCGGAATCGGAATGGGAAGGAAATTCCGATCTGTGTATGTAGACAGCAGTCGCATTGGCGGATATCTGATACATATCCGATTTATTTCTACATATTCAAGTGGCCCAAATCGGATCTGAGAATATCTGATTCCATGTGGCTTTTTACCATTTTACATCTCAGGAAGCATATCCGATACGTGTCGAATGTGAGCAAAAAATCGGAATCAGGTCGCATGTGCGTGATAGTGTAAATCCAGCCTAAATGTATTAACATGCATTGTTGAATGTTGTGTGCTGCAGTGTGTGCAGTGAAGCGGTGGCGTACTTCCTGGCTCTGACCTCAGAGAGCCACAGAGAGGCCTGGACCAACCTGCTGCTGCTCTTCCTCACCAAGGTGCTAAAGATCAGTGATGAAAGGGTAAGAAGATAAAATGCTTCACAATGCCTTTCCTATGGTGCACACATCCCCTTACACACATACACAAACAATGATGGAAGCATCTATATCACACCTGATTCTTTACGTCTCCGTCTCTCGTTCTGTCTCAGTTTAAGGCTCACGCATCCAGATACTACCCTCTACTGTGTGAGATCATGCAGTTCGACCTGATTCCTGAGCTCCGGGCTGTTCTAAGAAAGTTTTACCTGCGCATTGGCCTCGTGTTTCACATTGCACAGCTGCCCAAGCCAGACCCCCAACCAGAGCAAGTTGAGCTGGAGACCGAACCAGAGGTGGGGGAGGAGGCCGGTGAGGAGGCCCAGTGATGCTGCAGCACAGACGGGTTTGAGGCCTCGAACTCAGTGTATGACGCGCTGCGGCTCTGTATCGTCTCACAATGATGGTACAGGGCCACCAACACTTGACTTGACTGGCTGATGATCAATCAGTTATCCACTATCACTCACCTGCACTCATAATCCTCCTCACTACACATACACGCACACACACACACACACACATACATACACACAGACCCCAAGAAGAGTACACCGAGTACTTGATATCACTTTGAAACTTGGAATGTCCTGTACAAGGTGTAGCGATGTCTCCATTGGATAATACTACTGATAAACAGCTGACAGCTCTGATCTGCTCAGAAGGAATAATTTCAAAAAAGGTGTGCTTGTTACTGTATATTTAAAAAGTAAAAAAAATGGTTTCAACATCATGCAGAATGACATATTCTGCGACTATGACGTGACGTGTCACACAATGATAGTAATGATGTTTATGTCTGCACCGCAGATGGCTAACATTAGCATTGCTAGCCTCTTGGATGAAAATAGTTGTACAGATCTGCCGCTATGTAATATAATCTTATAACACTAGATTTGATTTATTTTTGTTTATTTTTTTCCTCCTCTGGATTTGCTGCACTTGATCTCTTTGAATGCACTGGAGAATTACTTTTGTGATAATTTATTTGACTGTACCATCTCCTGCAGATCGCCCTATAAACAGTACGATTTGTAACTGAACAAGACAACGGAAAGTGAAGGGTTAAATTATTTTGTTTTATATGTTCTTAGGTTTTTAACAGAGATAGATGATAACTGGAAGAAGAGAGCAACCTGATACTAGCTGCTTTGGAGTCATGCGTTTATTTTCATGTTTGAGTTTAGTTTTCACTCGTGTACAAAATCAAAAGTTAATAATATATTTAATGTTTTTTCTTTGGTTTTGGGGGACAGTTATATGTATAGAGAAAATGAAAAATGTTAGCTGTGCTTTAAGTATGAATGGGATGCATTCCTGCTCATGGATGTAGAAAACAAAATGTATATGATACAGCAATGTAAAGTTTTCTATGTTGCAAAAAAACATTATGTACAACTTTCTGTACAGTACATCATCTGGCATTCTAATCAGGTTCTAGGTCAATAAAGTTTTTGAACTTGGTTGATTTAAAATGCTGAATCATTGTTTTTGTTTTATTAGATACTAATACCTTTTAACATTAATAACCAGCCAGGACAACATTTGAAACATTGCACATTTTTACTGTAAAAGAATCTCTAAAGTTTATATTAC
The DNA here is from genome assembly GCA_014773175.1 of Lucifuga dentata. Lineage (NCBI taxonomy): Eukaryota > Metazoa > Chordata > Actinopteri > Ophidiiformes > Bythitidae > Lucifuga > Lucifuga dentata. The sequence goes on from VXCM01000164.1 coordinate 300,421, forward strand.
ATGTAAAAATAAATTTGTTTTACAGTCACAGCTGTTCATTTCTACCTAAGAAGTGCAGTTTCCCGTCGGTGCAGTCTAATGGAGCTATATGACTCTGTGCATCAGCCAGGATGGGCGATCCATCCCACGGCTCAGCCTCTCTTTACAGTCTTGCCGTCTTACAGCGTCTGACGTGCCAGGCCGCAGCCAGGCCTCTGTGGCAACTGTTTCCACGGAGACACGCCTCTCTGGGACGGAGTGGGAGGAACACAGAGAAAAGGCATCCACTTCATTGCCAGACATTGTCTCTGGAGAGTTCAGAGGCTCATCCATCACACACGCTTCTTTAGGTGAGCACAGAGATCCAAGCTTTGATGCATCTATATTTTTGTGGATTAACAGTATACAATTTGAATTTAATCACAGCATGAGACTAACGTGGGAGAGATTTGGCAAAAGGATGGTTATGAAGCCTACATAATTAAGTTACATGCACTGGTTTTATTTTATTTGCTGTACATGTTAAAGGACTGTTCCATCAAATGTTGATGACAGAATTAAATTGGGACAGAGTACTGCTGAAACCACGCACAGCCCACTGTTTGGCTTTTGTTTTTCCAAGAATTCATCTTATTTGAATATTTCTCATAAACAGGAGAGAAACTGTTCCCCTCTTACCTGATCTGCAGCTGTGGTCTCTGCTGACCTGGTCTGCAGTGATGCGGTGCTGTTTGTCAGCCCTGAGATTGTCCTTCACATTCAGACAGATTGCTGACTGCAGAGACTCTGCATCTGATTGGACATCACGTTCCCTCCGTTCTATGGGAATGGCAACCTCCTGTATAACATAAAAGGTGATCATCTGTTATATCAAATCACAAAAGTACAGGGATACTGTATAAAATAAGCTAGTATTGCAGCAATTCGTATGTCGATCTAAGGCAAACAAATTAATTTGTTAAACAGGGGCCATACATCATGGTCATCTCTCTTCTGTAGGACACGACTGTCCTGGTCCTCTGCTGTAGGCTGACGTGAGCTCTCCTTAGGAACCAGCTGTTCAGGTGCATCACCACCATAAACATCTAAAAAAAAAAAAAAAAAAAAAAAAAAAAAAGTCCAAAAGCCATTTATCAACACACAGCTCTCCACAGCCGGAAAGAGATAAGGGACTTGGAAGTTCAGGTACTGTTCTTTCAACTCAGACGTGTAGCATGTAAAATAAAAATGTGGTGTAAACATCAGGCTTTTATCAGTTTGTCCACCGCACTGTCTCCCAGTAGTCCTGTGCTATCGCCGCCCTGCAGCTGGAATAAACGCCTGCACTCTGTGCTGGCAGCAGCTGCAGTGACAGAGACATGAGCTGGTGAGCCACAATGAGCCTGGCACAGAGAAAAGAGCTCAGCGTGGCGTTCTTTTAGTTGACTGTTCTAGTGTGTTATTATGGCCTATGTAAACTTGTCACCTTCCAAAAAGCCCAACATGCCTTGTATCCCTGATGCAAATATTGTTTGTTCTTGAAAACTGACAACATTTATCAGGCTTACCAATAAAGGTGGTCTCAGATGGCAATATTTCTCTCTTGCTGTTGCGTGCAGGTTTGGTCCTCTGAGATGAAGCAAATGCAGGCAGATGCTGAGAAAACACCTCTGGCTGAGAAAAGCAACTCATGTTTATTTATCAAGCTTGTCTGGAGGAAACTGCATAATTTAAATTGACAAACTACTCACAGGATGATGGTAGTTCAGTTGCTGCAATAAGGAGTCTGTAAAGGAAGACACGGGTCAGAGTTCAAGAGTGCAATACTGTAGTGAGAGATGTATATTTGTGTGTATTTGATCGCTGACCGTGATCCTCCTCCCTCTTCATGCGCCTCATTGCATGTTGCTGTTGCCGTAGAAGAGCCTGTTGCTGGATGTCCAGACTTTGTGCGTCGCTGGGTGGGTCTGGGTACATGTGACGGACCTCTTCACGAGATGCTGTGTCTGATACACAAACACACAAAGGCAAGAGGAGGGAGTTAAGTGCCTTTTTTTTTTTAAGGTTATCCCATCTTCATGCTACAGGTGCAATCAAGTGGCATTTAACTAATTCCTATGTAGGATTCTGATAAGTGAGATGGCCCCTTCTTCATATGCAAACATGAATACAGGATAAGGTGGCGGAAAGTTTTAAAAGTTCCAAATTTTGTTGGACGTTACAGCCCTGGATTTGACCTGTGGAAAAGGTGCTTTTGCCACCTTCCTACTCTCCAGCAAGCATTTCAAATGAAGTATGATGCAGCCTATAGGATCCAGATCTGGTGGACTTTCCTTCACGTCGGATAGCAGATTGCATCGCAGATCTTGCTTTTAACAGTCAGGTTGGGGCCTGATTTTTTAACAGATTTAGAGATAATTGTGAGTAACAGATCAGTTGCAGCATCGAGCTTTGCTGGTTCGGTTTAATACAGGTTTGTAAAACCAGCTGTTGGGCAGCAGGTAGCAGTCTTGCATTAATGAGTTCATCACGGGTCACTTCCTCAAGCAAATTATAGCAAATTTTTTTGACAATAAATCATAAGAGCAGGTATATCAGTCAGAAAGGCTGTAGTTACTTCAGATAGTGAAGAAAAAGTAAAAATGAAATCTGTGTTATATTATTACCCCTGTTTTTAAGCTGGTTGAACTCCTTGATGTTTTGCGTGTTGACACATGAGAGTGGCCTCCTGGGAGATGTCTGGTCTGCAGGCTTTTTGGTGAAGTCACAAGGATTCACTTTGGGGCGTCGTCTGTGCCTATGGAGGAAATCACACTTTAAACAGAGCAACTACTAATAACATACCCAGATGTGTTACTAAAATTATATTACAGCTGTTCATACTGACCATAGGACCCAATTAAAACTAAAACTACAGTTATAATACACATACTCATGTCCCCATTACTCCTTCTGTGTAGATGTTAAACACTTCTGAAAACTTTTTTATCAGAGTTTCCTGTCTCTCACACTGTATCTAAACAAAAGCCCTGAAACTCATTGTCTGGCCCCTTTGTAGAACTCACAGACCCTCGGGTTCCTCTGGAGTTTGTAAGTTCTAATCACTTACAGGTAGCTGAAATAAATGCACTTGAGATGCAATTTGATAGCTCATCAATCAACCCTTGTGTACTGTGCATTGTATGTCTACATGGGGTTTGCATGGTAGTTAGAAAGGCAGCCATATGTTTTTCTGAAGCGTAACAAGATACTGAATCTTTACTGGATCCTGGAGCATTCATTTGCATTTGGCCCTGCTGATTTCACCTGGTGGAGACTATGGTGATCTATAAATTGTCACACTGTTACATTACTGCTGTAACAGTGGGTTCTTGAAAGAAATCAGAACAGATATTGCCAAGTTGACCTGGGTCATTTTCATTAGCCACAAACCACGGGAAGACCTGCTTAAACATGAGTAGCAGGTCAAAACTGCCATTTAACAAGACATGATCAGTTTTGTGTTTCACCTAAATGCACACATGCAGTGATCTCAGGGTCCATTAGGTGAAATTAAAGCTGAAGAGGAAAAGAAGTCTAATAGCGTGTCTAAGTAACAAAATCCTTTTTATTCTGAGCACGTCGTACCCACACACAAATCCCCTGCTGTGACAAGGTGTCAGGGTGTGATACCTGCTGGGAAGAGGTGAATGAGTCTTGTCTTGATCTCTCTGGCCCAGCTGATCCTCCAGTTCTCTCTTCTTTTTCTGAAGATTCTTCCGGAGGGCTGATAGCTTCCTGAACACCTCCTGCTGATCACCTGGAGGGAGCCAGAGGGGGTGAGGGGAGAAGAGGGAGAAAACCGAGACCACAATAGGTGCCACAAATGTTTTCAGAATAATTTAAGATAGACCGTATTATACTGTCAAACCTCAATCCTTTCATCACTTTCTATGTTTAGTGTAACATCTTAAAAAGTAACAACCACCATTTATTCTTCTAACTATTTGTGGACCAATCTTACTTTTATCTCGGAGCTGGTTTCTCCTGGCAGGGACAGGTGGGGAATATGGTGCTGACATGGAGTGCTCCTAAATGGGGAGATGTTGTAGAAATTGTTGCCATTTTCATTTTAGGTTCAGTTCATCATGACAACCTTGGAACCTTGGAAAAATATTTGCATTCATTTCTGATTGAGTGACTTACAGACACAGTCTTGGGAGACAGCGGGCTCACAACTGTGGAAGGTCTGGAGGCCAGATGGTTTTGTGACTTCTTTTGAAGGGCTGGGATAGGAGGAGATGGTTCTCTCTGCAATTTAATGTAAACATTTCACATTTCTTAACAAAGAAAGCCAATAACAGCAAGCCACTATTAGGCTTCAGGCTTAATGTACCCTACTACTCACCTGTTCTTGTCTCTCCTCTCTGCCTCTGTAGCTCTCAGTCACCTTCTTCTGAATCTCCTGTTCCTCCCTCTTCCTCCTTTCCTCTTCCTGGTGTGCATGTTCACGGTTCAAAGTTTGGTTCTCCAGCCTTTGATTCTTCAGCCATTCGTTCTTAAGCTGTTGCTGCAGAGTAAAAACAACCATCTCTCAATAGCAGGTCTGCTGTGAGGAGACCCACTGACATAAGGAATTAATAACGACCTGCTCTGCTTCAAAGTGAGGAGCTCCTCACCTCATTCTTCCTCTTCTCAAGCTTCTTTTGCTCCTCTTCGTATTCCTGCCGTATGCGAGCCCTCTGCTCTGCCAGCCTCTTCTCTTCCTTCTCCTCCTCTTTCTTAATACGTTCCCTCTCTTCTGCCAGCTTTTGTCTATTTTCCTCTATCTGTTCATGACAAACCCAGTCAACTCTGCATACTTCTTTAGATTCCTCAGAAACACAAGGTGGTGGTAACCAGTAATTATTATGGAGATTTGATATGAAAAAAGACAAAACAAATATTTTTTTTTCTTTGAGTTGAGGCAATGGTCAGATTCCTGCATAGATTGAGGGCTGATGCCTAGAACCTACTTGTCTTTTCAGAATATCCTTGTAACTGTCCTGCTTGTGGAGCTGCTGTGAAGTGGGCTGATCGTGGGAACCTGGTGATTGAGGATAAGTGACAGAAAGTAAGGATCCTCTGAGTTTGCCGCAACTTTGAGTCACTGTCACCCAGGCAGAGACACCAAAACACTACCTGTTATTTGCGGATCAGCTCCAGGAATAGGGAAATTCCTGGCCACAAAGCTCTGTGCCCGTGTAATATCCCTGGACCCATGGTTCCTATACACCTCTTCATTGGTCCTGTGCATTTGATTCAAGTCACCTGAAGGCACGGAAGCATTATAAGTAAAAAGAAAAACACAGCAATACAATTTATCATCATCCATTGTACATTTTTCTCAGGTTTAGCCAACTTACTGATAAGGTTGCCTCCTTTGTCTTTAATTGGAGCTCCTCCCCCACTTCTCCCCCAGGGGTTGTAAGCCATCATCTCAGCCTCTATCTGGGCGTCATATCTCTCCCTCTCCTCTCTCTGTCTTCTTTTAAGCTCCTCTCTCTCTTTTATCTGGAAGGGAGAAAGTTTCAAACTCTCAAACACTTTTCTCAACCACTAGTAAGAGTGTCTGGGGAAATTCTAACACCTGATCTGGTCTTGTCCTGTCAAATATTGAGGTCTGTGGCATCAGCGTGGAGAGGATAGTCTGTCATAGTTATTATTAGCATGCTGTAGTGCTGTTACTTGCAACGTACAATACGACTAACAACTAATAAAATTGTGTGATGGGCTTTTTGCTTTGTCTGTCACAGGAAGCTGATGTACCTGTTGTCTGAGTGCTTCTTGGTAACTCAGTGCTCTCTCTCTGGCCTGCTTGGATCTGTCTGCAGGAAGCATGCCCCCAGCCAGCAGAGATGTTCCATGCTTACCAGTTGCACTAGAAACAGAGAGAGAGAGTTGAACAAATGAGGCATTTACAGCAGGTACTGATACTCCAGTTACTTTGCTGTGAGGGCCCTCTTCTGGCAGAGAGGAAAAAAGGATATTATGACCAGCTATTAATATACAAAGCTGTCACACTCTGGAAAATCATATTTAGTGTAGAGGAAAAGTTGGACAAGAGAAATCACTTTCTGAATTTCTAATTTGAACAAATAAACTTTTTTTGCAAAAATGAATGAAGGTGGATAGTAGATACTGACTCAGTGTGGTCATTGGGTCCAGGAGGAGGAGGCATTCCTGGAGGAGAGTCGTGGAAAATCCCAGCCTGTTGTACCCCTCCACACAGGCCATCTAATAAAGATGATACAATAAGATTTAAATAAGAAAAGGTTTAAATATACATCCATTCAACAACTTCTAAGCCAGTGGACATTTCGGCAAACTCAGACCAAGGCAGAAATTTGGAAGCAAAATGAAAATGGAAATTAAATAAAATAAAACTAGCCAAATGTAGCATCTGAATTTGCCAAATTTATATCCACTGCACTGTGTATGCCCTAAGCAATAAAATCAGTACTGTGATAAAATGGGATCGATGGATTGCTCTGCCAGATCCTCTTGGCAATTGATCTGGTGATAAAGTGATCTCATAAATGGTAATGGGTCTCTCTGGAGACATCAGTGTGGGATACTTCCATCTAACATGAGATTGCAAGCCAGTTTAAGAGCTAAAACGCAGTGATAACTGACAACTTCATAACAAACAGAAGAGAAACTTCTAATGGTTGTGTGCTTTTTTACCTAAACTATTATTCTCATCTTACAGGAAAATACCCAAGTTTTGTCATGTTTTTGACCACTGACTGTAAGTACTTTACATTACTGCTAGCCTTTTTCTAAAAATGAAATACTGTAGATTTAGATTTAGATTTAACTGTTAACTTTAACTGTTAAATGCTGTCATGTTTTATATAAAATAACTATATGGCTAAGATAGTTGTAATAGTATACTCGGATAATAAGGAAGATTCGGATCTAAAGGATTTCTTGTTCCGTAGTAGTAATAAGCTGCATCGTATGGAGTCCTGTAAGTGTCGGATACAGCAGGAGGTGCAGGAGGAGGAATGCCAGCAAGCCTTGAAAAAAAAAAAAAAATCACAAATTTACACAGACATTCCAAACCTTTAAACTATCATACACCATTTAACTACAGTAAAATTGTTCATTCACGTGTGAAAGCAATGCAACAGTGAAAGACCTTGGGACAGGCATCTCTCCTAGTGTGTTTGAGAGGTTCCTGTGGTAGTCCTCATTAAACAAGGCCAGGGAAGGGATGCCTGAAGATGCTCCTGTTCCTGACCCTGGCACTTTCTTCCCTGACTGCTGACTGGCAGCAGTGCTGAAGTCCACGGCTGGAGAAAGAAAGGCTACCTGGGACTTCCCAGGAGGGTTGCTGTCATCTGTACTCTCAGCGGGTTTGTCATCCCTGGGCAGCCTTGGATTTGGGTTGTTTCCTAAGGCATCCAAATCTATTCCAGGCTTGTAGGGGACATCCCGTCTCCAGTTGTCGTAATGCCGATTTACAACCCCAAACTGTTTAAGTCGGTCAGGCTGAAAATAATGATATAATAAGAAAATTAGAAAAAATAGGATGATGTGCCCATCCAATCCAAATTGGGATCAGGTGCAGGACTAAATTGGAATTAAGCAGTTAGGAGAAAAGGTGGTTTGCATACTGAGTTTTAAGCTTTCACAAAAAAAAAAGGTTTTATTCATTTTATTCATGCAACATATTGACCAATAAGATCTTCCTCAGGCAAGGTCTCCCTGCCTGAGGAAGATCTTATTGGTCGAAACATTGCACTAATCAGTTTAATTAGGAAGAAAATTAGCAGAAATAATTTTTGTGACGTAAAAAAACATTTATTGCGCTGTGAAATTTGTTCAAAATTAGACCTTTCTGACAGTGGCCATTCTGACTTGTCAAACAGGTGTAGTTGATCAGCCATCGTTAATGCTGTTAGTTACACCTGTGCTTGTTCTGCTATGACAAGACAAAATGTTACTGTGAGAAAAGACTGTCCCCTAGTTGAGTCCAAGTCTAAGAATTGGAATCAAATCAAGCATTTGAAACTTTTTTTTTTTTTTTTTTANTTTTTTTTTTTTTTTTTTACATGAAACACAATTTGTGTTTGCCTACTGCAATAAGTCTCAGCTTAGACATAGTCACTTTTAAATAATTCCAATTACTTTCTCAGCCTTTTCTTGCATATAAATTTCATACCTTCTTCTCGGGGTCTATGGCTCCAGTGGCAGCAACCCTCAGCTCAAGTTTTTTCTCCCTTAAAAGACAGTACTTATACAATAAGCCCTTAAAATGCAGACACGACAGCACTGTATAGCCTATGAGGTAAAATGCCTTTCCCAAAAACAACATGCAGTGTCTGATTTCATCAAGGAAAATCTGAGTAAAATGAGGAGAAAACATTTCAGATCAGACATAGCAGCTGTCTTGTGGACTCATGGGTATGTCATCTGAGTCAAATCTAATAATGTTGATTTGGAAAATAAATACTCACTTCATTTTGTTTTTCCGGTGTTCATCGATCTGTTTCAGCAGCTCCTGCTTATACTGTTCTTTTCTCATCTGAGTGGCTGCATTCTCTTCTGCTGCTCCTACAGGAGAAGAGTGCCAAACATGCATATGTTGTCATGATGCTGAAGATGTTCACTAGTCCCACATGTCAATGTGTGTCCAAAAAAGATGAAGCAGTAATAATGGCATCTACCAATCATGAGTCCAGTAGAAAACTCGGCTTTGTCCTTTTTGGTAGCAGATCTTGCTGTTGCAGCTGCACTCATGTCGTCTGGCGTTTGTAGACTGCTGAGCAGATACAGAGACAAAAGATAAACGCCAGTGGTTAGTGATAATAAATAAAGGTAACAACTCAGCATCCAGTTCCTCTTTAAGCCACACCCACCCACCAGTTTACATCACATACCACCATACTGCCTACACAGCTTTCTCCCACTGATTAGTAAACAACAAATGAAGCCTCATTCTCTAATCACCAGCTCCTCTTATAGAGAGGGTGAGTAATTGTCTGCTTGGAGCTGGCCCAAGCTTCATCCTCCATCAGCCTCACATGTTACTAGCTTATTGACAACAGCTCAACCTGAAGGCAAACAAATGGCCTATACCGGAAAAACTATAAAATGCAACAGCATGGAAGAAAAGTGCTGAAGAGCAATAAATGAGAACAGGAGTAGTTATTAATCATTCTCTTGTGATAAGGAATACCTTAATACCTAATATATTAGCTCATTCAGTCAGTGGTTATCAAGGCCTTTTGATATGACAATTCAAGATGTCCACTGTAAGAAAGGTCTATATTGTAGATCTATGAGCTGCAGAAATTGGGTGCCCAGTAGCATGTAGTATCTAGAATCATTCTACCACAGCATTAGAAAGGTTTATCAGTACATTGAAATTGGGTTAATGACTCTGACTTCCAAACGCAGTTGTTGTGATCATGAACACCATGGGGCTTCAGCTCCTTTATGTCCAAGGAGCTCTGTCATAGAAACAGAGAACTGAAAAAGTCCAAACATGTACTGCACTTCTATCAGCAATTAAAAATAGTAAAAGCTTAAAAACATACAGCAGTTAAGAAAAACTACACCTATTAGCTCTGTCTTCCCTTGTTCTCCTCTCTTCTCTGTACGCAGGCTCTTGGTTATGTCTGTCTTGGCCCTTACTGCCACTGAACTCCCATTCCTCCTCTTTGTCTGTATGTAGTTCCTCCTCAGAGTTGTAGGGCTCCTCCAGTCTATGGGGGTCCAAATTCCTTTGCCCCTGATGATCCTGATGACCCTGACCTCTAGCTCCTGAGCTTTTTCGAGTTCCTGCTGCCTCACTCAAGGTGGCAGCATCCCTCCTGGATGCAGAATGCTCCCTGTGATTCTGATGTCTGTTTGGCTGAGTGTTTTGGAAGTGCAGAGGAGAAGGTGGAGAAGAAATATGCGAAGCATCTGTGTCTTGAACCTGTCCAGGCTGTAACAGGAAATGTGAAAAAAAAACTCAATATGAAAAATACAAAACTTTTTTTTTTTTTTTTTTTTTTTTTTTAACCACACACCATATCAGATTGGAGATGCTGCCTACAAAGGTTTGTCATCATTTGCAGGACTTGATAATATTTTGTCCAAAAATCATCTTTTTTTTTTTTTATTAAACAATATCTATTTGATAAAAGGAATAGAAATAGAAGTAAATTTAAATGTCATCTGTACAACTTAGCTGAAGAATTTTATGCAAATCCCTTGCATTATTTCCATAAATGTCCTGTGGGATTGTGCATGATCTGTACTTGTTTGCTTATATTTGTGGATTATTCTCCTTACCTTCTCGGCAATATAAGGTGGTCCCCACTTTAACCTTGTGGTTTGAGGTTGTTTCTTGAGGAAGAAGGTGTCTTCTTCATTTCTCTTCTCTCTCAGTTTTTCCTGTTTAATAAAACAAAGATACACCTTTCTACACCTTATTCATAAGCTTCAACAAGTCTATATGTACTGCATTTGTAAACTAAAGCAGTTGCCGTGAGACACAAAGCAATGTATAATCTACATTTCATATTATATCATATCATAGCATATCACAGGCACTGCAGTACCAGTTCCACTTAGTGTTGCTGGGAGCAAGTCAAGTCATGTCAGAGGAAAAAGTCCCACAGGGTTTTATTTGCTTAGTATTGTGTCACACTCAGGGACACATTACAGACACAGACAAATGCACTAATTCATGTCCCTATAACAAGCTTAAAGAAACACAATGACACAGGTATATACACACACCTTAACAGATTTCCTCTCATCAGTAGGTAGGGAAAGACTTTGGGGTTGGAGATTAAACACACTAGTTTTCAGATCTTTTTTCTGGGGGAAGAACATGAAAAAGCAGGACACACAAGGCTGTTTGATCATCATTTAAAATAAAACTACAAAATATATATCATTAAATATTAACAAGCCAGTGATGGCCCATGTTATTATAATCAAACCTTGGCAATGTAATGGTTGAAGTCCAAACGAAGCTCCTGCTGGAGTTTCTGCTTCTTCCTGTCATACTCAGTCCCCAGTATCAAACCTAAATCCATGACCTGAAAAATACACAGTATCTTAAACTATAATCATAAAAGTAATCTGCCCACTACCATACAGATTTACACAATACCTTTGTTGAAATTAGGGGTTATTCTTTGAGCTGAGGATGCTGAAGGTGTAGCCACAGTGTTATATCACCTGCTCTTGACTGTAGAGGACATTCACAAGTAAAATGACTTAAAACCATTATTTCCTCTTCTTGTGATTACCAAAGCACTTATGTTTCACGTACCTCGATTTCCATATATGTTAGATTGTCCACGTTTCAATGATGCTCCATCTTTGGATATTTCTACTTACCTTCATTCATTTCTACATAAATCCACCAAGGTAATCAATGGATATGTAAATAGCTGTTAATATAATTTTTTTTCTATATATGTGCCTGTACAACAGTAAACTACACATCGAGCTATAATAGTCATAATGGCTCGTAATATAAGATATCTTTATATTATTTCTACCTGGCCAATCGTCACATCGTGCCTGGCGAAGGCAAAGCATCATTTCGTTACCAGGGAAACCAAGACACAAAGATAACAAAGCTAACTTGCTCAAAGCCTTTTCTAACACAATAAAAAAAAAATTAAAAAAATTTAAAAAAAGTACGACTTGAGTTCAAAAGTTTCAACTATAGTCACTAATATTGATTTTTTTTTAAGTTGTTCACCGTTGAAGTAGCTGTGGCGTAATTAAATCCAGTACAACTCATTGTTAGCCAAACTTTCATCATAGCTAGTCCTACTGGATCTGTAGGCATTGCTTCCGGGCGTCGTTGAGAGTCATGCTGTTTTGTCAATTTAGTTTACTAAGTGTACTTAAAGTTAGCTGTTGGTTTTTATTGTTCAAATATTTAGCCGTCACGTAATGTTTTTAAAATCATTCAGTTACCCGTTTTTCCAAACGCCGCCGCTAGGTGTCAGTGTGTTCCCACTGGTTAGTTCATGCCGTCTCAGGACGAAACCATCTTTTTCTTTGTGAGGGGTGATTGTACTTAAGTAAAAACAATGAATACATTAAGCATCACATAAAATAGCAGAGTGCTATTATAAATTCCACGTTTATTATTGTAAAATCTCACTTCTCACACAATATCAGCAATTATGCTATTGGATCAGAAAAACATCAATTGCGGTTAAAGATGCGTTATTGGTATCGTTCACTGTCATGGCTCCCTGAGCGAGTGAACGTATGTGCCTATTATGACATCAAAATCTTTGGAGAAATTTAATATTTCTTTGCCCTGTTGATTAAACAGAGGGTTTTAACGACTGTTTCGTCTGTAGAGATTATTCAGCATGGCGGGTAGCAGCACGGCTCAGAAAACATGGGAGCTTTCTAACAGCATGCAGGAAGTTCAGAGCATAGATGAAATTTACAAATATGACAAAAAGCAACAACAAGAAATTCTCGCTGCGAAGCCCTGGACAAAGGAGTAAGTACTAAAGAATGAAATTGTGTGGTATTGCTTTGTGATTTCTCAGTGTTTACTTTGTGCCACTTGGTCACTGGGTTGTGTAAAGTCACAGTATTTGTGGTCAGGACAGCTATGGTAGCTTAGCTTTCAAACTAGCATAGCTTCGGTGTGTGTGTGTGTAAGACAACTTTTTAGATTGTATACAGTAGCGGGAGACAAATGTGTAGCGTCATTGATTTTAGCTTCCCACCCTAGTTAATACTGGTTATGTATTTTATCCACAGTCATCACTATTTTAAATACTGCAAGATCTCAGCTCTGGCTCTGCTGAAGATGGTGATGCACGCAAGGTCTGGTGGAAACCTGGAGGTGATGGGCTTGATGCTGGGGAAGGTTGATGGTGAAACCATGATCATTATGGACAGCTTTGCCTTACCTGTGGAGGGCACAGAAACAAGAGTCAATGCACAGGCTGCAGCATACGAATACATGGCTGCCTACATTGAAAATGCCAAACAGGTCAGATACCGATTTCCATTAAAGGGCATCTATCTCTATTTAATATTTATATTTAATAATTTATATTTAATATTATCTATTTAATGTTTGAGAGAGGATAAATTACACTGTTCAGAGACAGATTTCTACTGCATCCACTTCTGTTGCTTTGATCACAGCTGTGTATTTTATTGCTGTGTTTTTGTTCAAGCACACGTTTTTAATGTATTACATGGATGGAAAAAAAATCAGTATTTTCCATATTGACTGATACTGACAAACGTTTTTATAAGACTGTTAGTACAAATGATGTGCAAAATAGGATAAGCATATCATACTTTAATTCATCTATTTATTGGACAGTTGTTATCATACTCCTTAGGGAAAAGAAATCACAAAAATACCAATTCCACATTTGGCCATGGCTATAAAATAGTGTTCCATTATTTTCAAAGGTGATGTAGCCAACACTCACAGTGTGACCAACCATATGTTGGTGTATTTTTAAGCAGCACTGGCTGAACACCTTGATAACCAATCCACTTCTAATCTGATCCATTAGGTTGGTCGGCTGGAGAATGCTATTGGTTGGTACCACAGTCACCCAGGATATGGATGCTGGCTCTCAGGCATAGATGTCAGCACTCAAATGCTCAACCAGCAGTTTCAGGAGCCTTTTGTGGCTGTTGTGGTAAGACTAGTATTTGGGGGAAAGTTATTTTATTTTTATTTATTTCAAGCAGAAGGTTGGTTTACTTGATTTACTGATTTGTAATTGCACCCTATTTAGATTGTATTTTGGGTAGCAACCTCATTTCTTTTTAAAGTCGACAATGCAAGTTCCTGTGAGTGTAGCTGAGAAGGGGGAAAGAGATTTTTGATTTATGGGCTGTAGGTTTCCATGTAGTACAGGTGAATATTTTGCTATTTCAACCATATATGCTATTTACACTTCATTGAGTTTGCGGTGCTGAAATGCCAGGGGCATCATGAAATTAAGTGTATATTTTCAGCTCTCTGACAGCCATAATAAAGGGGGGGAAACTCACTCCAGGCAGCCAGGTTTGAGTTTTCCCTGGAGGTTTGTATGACCCCTGACTTTGTTTTCCTGTTCTACTGTATCTTTCTTCCTATAGATCGACCCCACTCGGACCATATCTGCAGGTAAAGTCAACCTTGGCGCCTTCAGAACATACCCAAAGGTAAATAAAAGACTACTTATATCAGCACTTTTCATAAGTCTGTAAGTTTAAAAGTAATAATATAATTTGCCATTAATAATTCTTTTACGTGAGCACCTGCACGTGTGTATGTTTTTGCTTCAATTTGTTTTTTTATAATCGGGTTTTGTATTTATACAACCCAACAATTTTGTAAATAAATGTTGTTTCCTATTACTTTATTTCTTATTACTGTAGCAATTAACTATTATCTTTAATTAAATATTTCATTAATTGTTTGTTTATTGCATTGTTATTTCTAAACATGTTCTTTTGGATTTTTAGGGTTACAAACCTCCTGATGAAGGACCCTCTGAATATCAGACAATCCCCTTGAACAAGATTGAAGACTTTGGTGTACACTGTAAACAGTGAGTGCTGATATACAGGATATTACAATGTTATCACAATATTAGAGACATTGATGATTATATATATATATTATTATATAAACTGTGTACTTAATTGTTTACCCTAAATGCTGTACTTTAATATATATAACTGTGTTTACTGTAAAAATCTATGACATAATAATTGTAATTCATGTTTAATTGATTTTTTTCTTTATGTTTTATTTAGGTATTATGCCTTGGAGGTCACTTACTTTAAGTCATCCCTTGATAGAAAGCTGCTGGAACTCCTTTGGAATAAATATTGGGTCAATACCTTAAGTTCCTCAAGTCTCCTCACGGTATGTAAGCAGCTGGCAGTTTCAGAAATCAAAATGTTCGCTAATTGTTTGGCATTTTGATTTATGGTTAATTATTACACTATAGCTCTTTGAGACGTGTGCCGAACAGCTTGAGATGTTCTGATTTATTGCAGCGTATTAGCTAAGAGTCATTGTTTATTGATTTTAGTAAAAAGCCTAATGTGGTCTATGTAACAAGGAAGATGCAATTAAAGGACCATACCGGCCATTTTGCATCTTTGAGCCTACCATATTCAAGTTTCATACACATAATGTTACTGACAATTATTTCCCAAAGCTGGAACAGTAAATTAGAATTTTTTTTCCTACCTTCCAGACCATCATTGGTTTCAATTCATTCTGGTACGCTATTAAAATCAATTTGTTGATACTTGAAACATTCTTGCGATATGTAATCCATCATCGTGAACAAGATGTGTATTTAGGTTTTTTTCTCGAATTTTACGTAATTTTATTACGTAATTTTAGCATTTAAGTGCAATAAACAAGCATGGAGTGATCTGAAATTGCTTCCTAGTGGTGCATTCAAGTACTGTAGTGAAGAACTGACAACAGGAAGCATTTTCAGATCACTNCTTCCTAGTGGTGCATTCAAGTACTGTAGTGAAGAACTGACAACAGGAAGCATTTTCAGATCACTCCGCACTTTTTATTGCGCTTAAACACTAAAATTATGTAACTTGAAAAAAAACCTGAATACACGTCTTGAATACCTTTCCCAAGAAGTTGATTTTAATACTGTACCAGAATTAACTGAAACCAATGGCGGTCTGGAAGGTAGAAAAAATATTTATTAATTCACCGTTCCAGTAATATGCTTTGGGAAATGATTGTCAGTAACGTAACATGTATGAAAATTGAATATATTAGGCTCAAACATGCAAAATGGTCCTTTAAAGTTGGACCCACCTCCAGTGATAGAGATGATGTCGTGGTTCACCATAGATCATTTTCTTCCCCCCCAATTCATTGTAAAGATTGAAAGCCCGTCATGTGAATTCCCTTTGTGGATGCAGTCACTCGGTCCTGTGCTTGAATAAACCGTGTAAACAGGCATCAGGCTTATCCAAACAGTTGCCTCTTTGGCATTCTGGATGAAGATGAATTGACTAGATGTCAAGAATGAGCTGGTGCATGGGTGAAGGGCTTTGTCAGTCTTTACACTGTCAGCCACTCAGG
Source organism: Lucifuga dentata (assembly GCA_014773175.1). Classification (NCBI taxonomy): domain Eukaryota; kingdom Metazoa; phylum Chordata; class Actinopteri; order Ophidiiformes; family Bythitidae; genus Lucifuga; species Lucifuga dentata. Next base: position 316,472 of record VXCM01000164.1, read on the forward strand.
GGCCCCTGTCATTGTGTTTTAATTACCTTTTCCAAAAAACACGGCCTCACCTAAAGCAAACTCTTTCACTGACTTCGTTTCATTCAGCACAGCACAGTCTGTTCCTTCAGCTTGTTTGGAATATTTGTCGCCATTCTGCAGAATTCTTGTTCTCCGTTATTTAGCTTTTGTTGGAAAATTGTGCATGAATTGGTTAATGATTTTGTGTGTGTGTGTTTGGACGTGCATTTGTTGTGTTTTCAGAACTCTGACTACACCACAGGCCAGGTGTTTGACCTGTCGGAAAAGCTGGAGCAGTCGGAGGCCCAACTCGGCAGAGGCAGCTTCATGCTGGGGTTAGACACACATGACAGGAAGTCAGAGGATAAGCTGGCCAAAGCAACACGTGACAGGTAATATTTTTTTGTTACAAAAAACACAAAAAAACAAAAGACATCGTAAACTTTAATATTTGACTCAATATAGCCAGCGTAATCTTCAGATGTAGCATGGCCACCTATGGCTTATGTTTGACAGCTTACTGCAAAATTACTCAAAAAGTGATTGATGGGATCACTTTACAATACTTCTGTTGGTCTTTTTCCTTGACCCGTGTCTTTTTTTTTTTTCTTGACCTGTGTCTTTTTTTTTTTATTGTGTTTAATATTCACTGATTCCCTGGAATTGTTAATAATACATTATTTTCCATATTAATGCTAATGATTAGCTTAGTATTTGTGTAAGATGTGTTGTTACAATCACATTTCCACTGATAATTTACTACTTTCATTCCAGAATGACATTTATTTTTTAATGGAGTTTATTTACTAGTATATAGGACAGACTTACAGAAATATATATATATATAATTTTGTTGTGCCAATTCAAATATCACAGTGTTCTAAAATATTTCATTGACTTTTTGATGATTACCTGGATTGTCAGATCTTTAGATTTATAAGTATAGTGATGAAACAGAATATGAAAAAATACGGTACAGTTAAATATGTTTATAATTACAAACCCAGTGAAAGCGCATACATCTAAGCTTATTCATTTGTGCATTAACACTTGTATCGGGTACATGGAGAACAAAAATGATACACATAACAGCAATTTTTCCATTTTAGAAGCCTACAGATAATGTAGACATTAATTGTTTTACATGTGTATCTTTTGACTGGGTGTAAAAAATTTAAACTATATTTTTCACTATGGTTTGTTTCAGCTGCAAGACAACCATAGAGGCGATTCATGGTCTAATGTCTCAAGTCATTAAGGACAAACTCTTCAATCAAATCAACACATCTGCCAATTAAATCTAAACCACTAGCCTGTTTGGATTTCACCTGGAAGTGTTTTCTTGTGCATGTCTAGCACGTACTGGTTTATGGTCATGGTCAGATAACTCTGTTATTTCTTTTACGAGTGCTTTTTTTTATTCATTGTTTAGTCATTATACATTTTCCTCTCTATCTTAGTACTAGCTAAGGAGTTCAGTCAAGACACATGCAAAAAAAAATAAAATATATTACAAGTTACAAGTGTGTGGATATTGAATATTTTCAAATTATGTGATTTTATTTCAGTTAGTAATGAAGCAAGTAATAAAGTATTCTTAATTGAAAAGTCTGTGTATTCAAAGGATATAATCTTAAGGTACTACAGCAATGTGTCTGTTCATTCTTTGACTGTGGCTAAACGTCCTTTCACACACGCACACGGCTTGTGCTTCCCTGCGGCTTAACACTTGAACACACACCATGGTTGCATATACACACAACCCATCCTACCAGCAGTCAGTCATTCAAGTGTAGCCTATCATAGCATTACATAATGGAACAACAAACTCAAGCTTCTGCATAGGCTCAAAGGCAATCGGCAGGCTTATGTGGGATGTCTCTGTGGAGTCACACCCAGCACAGTTTGGCTCTTAGTGGTACACAGTGCAGCAGAGCGGCTGGCTCGTCAGGTTGTGGTGTGGCAGTGATGCAGCGCAGAAACACGAGCCGCACACACTGGAGTCTATTCACCCAATGTGTCTGCTCTCCATCGAAGCAGACACTCACCAAGTCTGCCTTTTTTACACACACGCTTTGACCTGGACCTTGTGTCATGTCTTTTTTTCTTACAGTATTGTAATGGCTAAATGTATATTTTTGATGTCGTGTATTGCGGAGGAGAGAATCCCAGTGGGACAATGAAGGTGTCTGTTTTTTCTCATGTACATGAGCCTTGGCACCACTTCTCATAATGATTTTCTTTTACCATTATTTAAGCCGTGTCCTAAAATGGTGGATGTTCAGTATAAATGGTTTAGAAAGGGGAAACTTATTAGATTATTTTAATGTAATTTAGGAATTTGAAATTGTTGAATAGGTCCTCTGCATACATGGTCTGCTGAATAGCTTGTGTTTTTGCCAAATATTTAAATGTATTACATGGATGACTGTCATAGTGCTGAGAAAGTATGTAGACTATGCAGTTTTGAAACAGTTACACCTAATGTTTGGTCTTTCACAGTGATTTGAAGAATCAGTGAAACATATTGAACTCGTTGAACATGTAAATATTTTGATTATCACCAGATGGGCATTAGTATGCATGACTAAATGTGGAATAAGAAGATTTATGCAAATTCTAATCAAGTTAAATTGTGGGCAGCCAAAAATTCACTATGCTTGTATCTTACCTTAAACTTTTAACATTTCAGCTGATCCTTTGCTGTCCATACAAAAATAGAAGGTGAAAAAACAGAGGTACTGACTGATACACTGTAGCTACATTACAGTATAAGGACAGCAAAATAAGGTCATGATTAATACTTATGGACACCTATATAAGCCATGTAGATCTAATGACCCCACTAGGGTCTGGAGATGTGTTTAGTTTGGCTCTCAGAAGAATTAACCCCACAAGCACGACTCTACACTTCCTCTTCACCATGTGCTCCTGCATAAGTGGAGGCAAGTCACTCATTCACAGGAAACTCAGGTCGTGACATGATGTAGCCTAACAATGTAGGGGTCACCGGGAGAAGTGAGCTATGGTTCTGGTTTGGTATGTTGCCAGGAATGATACATACTATTGCTTGGATCAATGTCATCCTGGCTGCAAAGACCAATCTAGTCAAAAAAATAATAATAATAATAAAAGAAAAGCATAAAGTTTTAGTGTTTGAACATTTATTTGAACAGTTAGTCCCTTGGATGTGAATATTGTGTGTATTTATCTTTGAACAAATAATGAGAGAAACAGATCATACAAATTAATGACATGGTAAGCAACATTTCATATAACAGCAATATCATACAGTGGCTCTCAAACCTCTGAGCAAACCAAAATATTCAAGTATTACCACACCAGAAAGCCACCAATTCTAAGAAAAATCACACACACACACAAAAAAACAAAAAAAACCCAAAAAAAAACAAAAAACTTGTGCTGTTCTGAAATGGAGTACAGTATTTTACAGTAAGAACATTAAAAAGTTACTGTCAACCACGTAGACCAGAAGTACATAGAGGGTTATTAAATCGAATTCTAAGTAAAACAGAATAATAATTAAACTTTAAGTTTTCTTATAACCCATTATTCATGAATAATTTGCCCCAATAACAGAATTTACATAGATTTCAATCATTTTGATCCTCTGCAGAAATTTCCAGACTCATCTGGCCTGCCATCAGGTATTATTTGATAAAAATAAATAAATAAAAATAAAAAAATAAAGTGAACTGAATACAATTTAATTACTTAACTAAGCGATCTTTTAATGTAATGTTGATAACAGTAGACAGTGTTTCGTTGTGTTAAAATTAAACTAATGACTGTGAAAAAAAAACCCTGATATTTAATATTTTATCGGTCACTTACACTTGTTCTGTCCCATCAGCTGATGAGACAGACGCGCTGCTTCCCTGGTTGCTATAACAACCATCTGATAGTCTCAAACAAAACGCTCCAGCTGGAAAGTACTTATTGGAAATGTTTTTATCCCACGTTTAATGCAACGCTAATAACCTTAAAAGGTAAGTGAGTTATTATTTACAGGGTTATTGTGTTTAAATTATAATAATAAGCTTAATTGGTGTGAAAATCATGTTAAATTTGACGACAGTCGCTACAGTGCTAAGTTAGCTTTAAGCTAACTATTAACGCAGCCATTGTCACGCTGTAGTCACAAGGTAGTCTGGGCACAGTGTCATTCTGTACATCGAACCGGATATTTTGACCTTTATCAGCACCTTTTATCTCACTAGCGATGACAGTGGTTACATGAATTAGCAATTATTATAACATTTTCTACATGTTACTTCCACTAGTACCATTATGGCCAAAACAGCTATGAGTGTGACAGTGATAAAGTGGGTTTGTGGGTCCCTGGAGAGATAAGGATCAGTGGTTTAAGTCCAGAGTCTTATTGATCAGTGCCTCTTGTTATCTGAGATCAAGTGTAGAAAGGACCTGCTGTCACATCTCTCTCTTCTCTTACACAGGTACACATTGTTGGTACAATGAAAGCCTCTTTGGAAAGTTTAAAAAAAAAAAAGAAAAAAAAAAAGGTGCTTATTTTGATCCCAATGTCAGGTCAAGATAATAAATGATCCCCATGGGTACTGAGTAAAAGGAAATAGTAGAAGCTCTGGGCAGCCTGCTTAGGGAATATATTGGTCTTATTACCACACTAACCTTTGGCCTTTTACCATGTTTTTCTGAATAACAGTGACAGTTTTTCCATCAATTATTGCTAATAATAAGTAGAAAATTGGGAGTTTGGCCAGTTAAAGTTACGTACTGGCTTAATTTTGTCTGTCTTTTGGGACTGCAAATGGTGTGTAATTCAGCATTGCCACCTCACAGCAAGAATATCCTAGGTTCAAATCCAGGGACCTTTGTGTGTGGAGTTTGCAAGTTCTCATCCATGTCTGCGTGGGTTATCTCTCATGTTTTTGAAAGACATGCAGGTTTGGTGAATTGAAAATTTTAAATTGCCTTAAATTGCCCATTCGTGTGCATAGTTGTCTGTAGCCTTGTGATAGACCTGTCCAGAGTACACCCTGCCTCTTGCCCAGTGAATGTCTAATGGATGGGTGGATTGATATATTTGATTTAATTTACATTAAACAATAACATTTGCCTATTACTGTGTATTTTAGCTCAGACGTCTCATTTTCGTCCAAATAGACAGCTCTAGTCGCTGCAGCAGGCTGAACGCTTGGCTGAAGCTGGAAAGAATCCAGTGTGTGTGACTAGCCACCATGGTATGCCTAACTATAGATTTGATTGCTAAATCCAGCAACCACTTCAAAAAGAACAGGGGCTACACCTTGCCAGAATACCTCAAGAGACTCACCCACATAAAATTCTCCAACAAGAATATCGAGGAAATTGTAAGTAACCAATATTAACGCTGATGCTCAAATTCTGTGCTTTTCTTGCTGTTTCATATCTCACTTTGTCATTCCTTTTTCAGGGTGATCTCTCCACCTGTAGAAACCTGACTGTTCTCTGCCTGTACGACAATCAGATCACACAAATCTGCAACCTCGGCTTTGCCTCGAACCTCACCCATCTCTACATGCAGAACAACAAGATCACCCATTTAGAAAACATCTCCAGTTTACACAAGCTCTCCACACTGTGAGTAGACGAGTTTAACCAATTATTGTCCCGTGCTGTGATTAATCAGCCAGAGTCTGACACGTGTGCGTGTTTCTACCCTCTAGGTATCTTGGTGGAAACAGCATTGCAGTGGTGGAGGGTTTAGAGCAGCTCAGGGAGCTTAAGGAGCTTCATCTGGAGAAACAGAAGCTGGCACCGGGGGACAAGTTGCTCTTTGACCCCAGGACTCTCCTCTCCCTCGCTGTAAGACCTACTTTTACATTGTTCAGTGTGGGGTTAGTGTGAGAGAAAAGGAAGAACTGCACTCCCTTTACAATTTTTCTGTCTGTCTTCATTTAAGAAGTCTACTTTTATGCTAAGAAAACAGCATCATTTTCTCTTTCTGCTCCGTAGCGATATGTGTGGTGTTTCTACGTGGTGGGTTATCACATCCAGCGTAAAAGATTTAATTTCTCTGAGGCCGATGATCCATGTAAAAGCCGTATTGTGCTGGGTTTGATGATGTCAAAGAGACCTCTGTTGCTCTCTCTGGTCCGACAAATCAGTTAGGTCCGTTTACTTCGTTTACTGCCCAGCCCATGGATAAACACACCAAAAATTCTCAGCTTCTTGTTTGTTTGGATAATTAAAGAAATTGCTGTGCAAATTTAAAGAGTTCCAGCTTTTTATAAACGTGCCACTATAGAACTTCAAACCAAAATGAATATTTAGCAAAAGCACTATCTGGAGTGTGATTTGGACATGCACCTAGTAGTTCAGACATATAAAGGTTACATATGTGGTTACATATGTATTTAATATGTGGATTAAACATGATTCATAAGCTACAGAAAAGAAAAATTACCTACATTACATTACGTATATAACAACTTTATAAAGAACATTTTTGAGAAAGTATATTAGTAGACAGCAGGTTTTTCCACATTGTGTACTCTGTGGTAGGTAGTCAGAGTTTGAACTTATTCTGGGAAGTGTTACCTTTTTGAATAACCCCTGTGGTTTAACATTTGGCTGAGTTCTCCATGTGAAATTAATCTTTTTGTTGAAGTGTACTAGTTTTCCTCCTTTAGCCTAAATATGGTAATATTTATTTGAAATTTTCTGTCATAATATTAACCTCAAAGATGACCTGTATTCTTTTTTTTTACAGGAATCTCTCTGTGTCCTGAATATCACTAACAACAACATTGATGGGATCAGGGACCTGGCAGTGCTGAAGGAACTCCAGCATCTTTCTGCTGCTGACAACAAACTGCATGATATGGAGGTACTAAAAATGCGTTTATTTAAAGTGTTAATGAAGTCAGTTGCCTTTCGATACTTTTTGTTCCTCTCCACTGTGATTAAAGTGGAAACTGATGCCTGCCGTGCACTGTGGCATCAAAAGAAAATAGTACCACATTACAGGAACCGTGCGTGACACAGCACATTAAAGTCAACACACCATCTATTAGTTGATGGGGTTGATGGGGTTAGCATTAATATTGTTCCATAGTTTTCTGCAGTGATCTGTGAAATGATATGGAGAACAGGGTTCTAAAGAAGCAAATCCTGCAAATCCCGCCATAGGTTCCCAGTCTCCATGACTCGCACAGGGTCAGAATTATTCAACAAATCAGCAGGCCATTCCCCCGAGACTTTCCTCGCTGACAGCTTTAAACAAGCACAATTTTCTCTCTTTCCTTGGGAGGCTGATTTTTCCTCTCTGCCTTAGAATCTTGCATCAGATATTCAAAACCTCCAGCACTTAAACTTTATGGGAGATTTATCTGAAGCAGATATGATTAATGTTCGCTGTGACTCTGACTTTGAAAAATAATCTACTGTTTGTTTTTGAGACTGACTCTCAGATGGCATCATTTTTCTCTTCGAATTGATATATTAACTGAAAAGCTTGATGACTTCATTTTAAAGAGCTTAATCCTTCTTTCTCACTGACACACCAGGATGACACACTGAAAGTGCTTCATAATTGACTACAGCTTAGCCTGCTTTCTTAATACAAGTCTTTTGAGAATGTTGGCGCAGGTAATTGCTGCACACGTGTCAGAAGCACCTCTCATTTTTAGCAGATATCTCCTATAATTTATACAACCCGTCTGCCACTATTGATTCTGCAAAGACAGCACTCCAAAGGATCAATCCCTTCTTCTGCACCATTTGGGCTGAGTCCAGAGGAAACATTATGGATTTTTAAAATAGATTATGACAGGCAGTCAGCCAGGGTGACAAATGGGGAGTATCTTCAGAGGCCGTTAGCTGTGTGCAGGGCAGAGAGGACAGGGGAATCGAAGCCCTGGTCAAATACAGGTTCATAACTGGCCCATCATTAGTCCAAGCAAGAAAGCCAGCCAAGCTTGGTGTGTATCCAACCTGTGCTGTTCTCTACACCCTCGCGTGGGGGGCAATTTGGCGCTGGACTGCTCTTCGGTGAGGGCCTTCTGAGTGACGGCCCTGACACGATCATTTATCAAAGCTTGGGAGCGCGCGGCGCTCAGGGGTCCCTTCTGAACTGATTGCAGCGCGAGCTGGAAAAGTGGAAGCGCTTTGGCCAAGACAGGAAGGCAATGAACAATCAGAGCATGTCCACAGAGTATTCATATTTCCAGACTTGGATTAATGTGCCTTTAGATAAACATACAACTGCAGGCAACTTGCTGGAGGAGCCAGCCTCACACCGCCCCAGGAGAAAACTTGTAGTTACACGACACCGGCGACACTGTTTAATAAAATAGACAGATGTGTTGTTTATGCATTTTCCATTGGTCTCTGAGCTTCACATTACCTTCCTCTTATTTGTCTTTGAATGGTTCTCCTAATCTGTGTCTCTGATTGGTAATCATATTCGTATAACCGCTGTTGTGTAACGATTCTTCATATTGTTTAAAAGAAAGTTGCTCATTTTTCCCTGTGCAATTACAGAGCATAGCTACAGTGACACAGTATTGCCATTTGGATCATTAGTGATCACAATTAGTGTAAAAGCAAGTCTAATATGTGAAGGTCTCTCTATTTTGTGCATTTTTTTTCAGGAATTAGAAGATGTATTCAGCAACTGGCCTCAGCTGCATCAGATGGAACTGAATGGAAATCCAGTGTGTCAAAAACCAAAGTACAGAGAGCGACTGATAACTGCCTGCAGAAGACTCAGTAAAATATTTTCCTCACCTCTTTGTTGAATCACATCTTAACCTCAAAAAATTCCAAAGTGAATTTTATTCCTTTGACCAAATAGGGCCAATAATTAAGACATCACCTTATGATACATTTTCAAAATATAGTGCCCACTATGACTGCCTCAAAATAGTTGAACATGCTGATGAAAAATGTGCTTTATTGTTTTATTTTTATTTTTTTATTTTTACAGAGGATCTCGATGGAAAAGAAATTAATGATTTGTCCAGACAGTTCCTCATGAACTGGAAAGCACTGAAAGAGGCCAAGAAGAAAAGGATCAACATACACATCATGGCCGAGCAGTCGATCCCCCCTCCCTTGACAAGTAAATCACTAAAATCAATGCTTGGTAGAAAATCTAATACAACATGTTTGGTTTTGACAGTATAGATAGCCACATGATTATAATTATTCTTTTATAAGTCAGATGACAATGTATTGAACAAATCAACCCATAAAAATTCTAACGTTTATTCCCATTTTCCAACTTTTTAGTTACTATTTTATACTTGATCAATCTGGTTATATATATTATTTAAATATAAAAGAGTTGTGGTAATGCTGGTAATGCTGATGACCACTTTATGATGGAATAATCACCCCATTAAGCATAATGTCATTTTCATGAAAAGCGGAAACCACAAGCGTTAAATGAGTTTTGTGGCAACTTGTTCTAGAGCCTCAGAGTTTTTACTCAGGAACACGTTTATCATTACGACATTATTCCATCATGCAGAGTGAGTTTTTATGCATTTGAATTTCTCTGTATGTGTGTATATGTTCTGCTCTGACTTTGTTTATATTCCAGATGACTTGGACATGGACGTCTGTGGACGTTCACATCCTGGTTACATCTACAGCCACGCCAGCATCCTGCAGGGGAAGCCGCAGCTGTTTCTCAGATCCAGAGCTCGATCAAATCCCACCGAAGCAAGAAAGTACAGTACATTATTCTTTAACTTACAACATGATCTAACTGTGGGCGTTAAATTATTAATGTTATATGAAATGAACAAATTATGAATGATAGCATATGCTAATAAATGTGAGCTCAACCCACATCTTCTATCTTATGCTTCTCCTCAAAAATAAGATAGTAATAGTGGCTTAAACTAAAAATTTGAAAAGTCTCCCATTTAAAGTACAATAAAGTGTATTATGATTTAGACAAATTGAAGTTTTTGATTAATTTTATATTTTCTTGTATGTTGATGTCAATTATTATATTCAGTATGTTTCAATTAATTTCCTCTCCTGTTTCTTTTGGCCTGGCAAAGTGACTTGCTATTTTGTGACCATGTTTTTTAGTTCACAGTTTTATTCACATACAAAGCTTATCTGCCTGTTCTACTGAAAACAGGATAAGAACATTTAGGCATTGTTAAATTTTAGCCTACAAAGGAATCGAAGAGGAAAAGTTTTTTTTGACTGTTGACAAAAGATCTGATAATGATTATTGTTCATAAACTGATATTTTTCCTCTTTTTAAGGTACAAATATTAAACAAGTTCCCTGTGAGTGGACTACCCTCATCCCACCATATGCAGCCATGCAGACCCTAAAGAAACCATTCACTTAACACGTACATACACATAGATATGACATATACCCCACCTCCTCTGTACTCTTTCTCACACACACACACACACACACACACACACTCACACAGATACACCACCCACAGCTNCTCTTTCTCACACACACACACACACACACACACACACTCACACAGATACACCACCCACAGCTGCTGTGTTTAAGCACCTTCCTCAAAATATTATATCTTTTATTTTTGTCATTTGTCCTCTCCTAGCACTGCATATGTCTGATGGAACTTGAGAGTTTTTGCAGTATCTTTAAAGGATACTGTGTTTGACCTGTTTTGAGAATTTACATTTTCAACCTATTGTTATAACAAATATTCACGTTTTGACCTATACTCAGCTTTTTATTTTATCTTTCTGTTTTATCAAATAGTAAAGTGTTATGAGATGATTCATAAAGCCAGAAATAGGCTGCACTGCATAGTCTGCAAAATATATGAACAAATGTGATATCAGAGTAAAAATAAAAAAATGTGAATAAATGGTTTGCATGCATTTTTTTTTTCACTTGCTTTCACAGCTGGTTTATTTCAAATAACACTTTTGGTGTCTATCACAATATCCCAACATATATCTCGGAGTATAAATCATTTAAATGTTACAAACTGAAATTATATTTTGCAGACAGTCCTTAATTTTTGTTTTTTAAAGTGTATGGTTCATAAAATATATATATATATATATATATATATTCTCCATGAATTTCTGAAAATAAGCAGGAAATGCAGACAAATGATGCACTGTCACTGCAATGTTAAATTATCCAAAGTTAACATAATATGCTTCTATTCAATCATCTATGATAAAATATCCAGTCTTGCTTTATAAGATATAGTAACATCATGGATATATTTACTGTGACCACTGTTACTAAATATTTGTATGTGTTTATAAGAGCCACGTGGGTGTGTAACCGCTTAAAGATGCCGGGTAATTAGGGAAACAAGCTTACTTAACCTTCTTTTACTTTGCCTCATAATTAGTGGCCCCGAGCGATACTGCTACCCCATCCTTACAAAAACAATGTTTATTAAAAACAGTCTGAGGATATACACATTATGAATAATTCCTTTCATTAATTTGCCGACATCTCCGTTTGGAGCCCTGCAAATCAGAGTGATTAATTTGAGTCTCGCAAGAATTTCCTCAATGCCTGCCTGTTGATTGCAGCGCTGGGATTTATTTATTAGCTGTTCCAATGAGCTCGCAATTCAAGACACCCTGGCAATTAGTCAAATGTTTTGCATATCACCTTACACTTGTCAGCTTGTCTTCGTGGTCTTGCAAATAACGTTTTGATAGACTAGCCCTTTTTCATTGTGACCATGACGAGCACATTTTGGGATGCCTGTGAGAAGTCATTTTGACTGGATTTCTTCCCTTTTGCCACTTTTTTGATAGGCTTGTAAAGAAAATACAGTGTCGTGTTCGCAGCCAATTAGAGTAGACTATGGCCTACCACATATCAGAGTTAAAGGAAAGGAGAGTCCTGCCTCTGGCGTTGAAAAAAACTCTTCAGTCCGCCGCCCTCAGACAGAAATAAGTTAGGAAAGGAAAGGAGCAGTCTTCTCTGCGAGGAAGTGTTAGAGGGGGCAAGTGATTAATTATGTCGGAGTGAAATACTTGTGTATCCAATAAATTAAGGGCTCTTGAGACGTTTACGCACACAGGTGAAGTGTTGGACGCGCGGACCGGGACTGCTGCACAGCTTCTCTCTGCAGACGCGACACTTTAAAAAGGATAAACCGGGCTTGGACTAGGCTTATTCTGCACTGTTGAGTCAGTTCTGTGCACTATAGAAGCCTGCTTGGGATCGCCTTCATGTCGTTTTTCAAGACCTCGCCTTTGAGAAATACCAAAGGTAAACTCAGTATCAGCATCTGCTCACATAGGAGTTCATAAAGGCAATAAACTTGGCTGGAGCTTCATTTTTAATGTAACTCTTTAACAGTAAATGCATTTCAGCTCAAATTCATGCCTATAGTACAGCTTTAGCTTGTTATTATGCAGAATAAAGTTTGCTTTGTTAGTGTTGGAATACTATGTTTTCTTGTTTAATTTGCAGCACCATGCATTTATTAACATTTGACAAATTTTCAACAATGCACAAAAAGGTCGAGAATTTAAGTCACGGTTTAATTCATTAAATTCAAAGTCAATACATTTCATGTTTTTAAATTACAATAAGTTACAAGAGCAGTATTAAGTTAGAATAAAATACATACAATGAATAATTTATTAGCTGTCTCTAAAGATTGCACAGGTAGAACTTAAGTGTTATATAAATATTCAAACTATTCAAACTAACGTGAGATCTATCTGCAGGTCTCTAAGTGCTCCTGGATGGTTGGAAGACAGATAATCCAAATGGACAGCGGTAATGGCTCCGGGGCGGTGGTGGATGACAGCCCCGCATCCAGTCCGAGCTCCAGTCCCAGTCCGGACGGTCGTCGGCGGGAGCTCCAGCGGGCCAAGGTGCTCCAGGCCGGCGGGCTCGGCGGCAGGGGGCGGCCGGCAGCAGCGAACGCAGCGCGGGAGAGGAGTCGAGTGCAAACCCTGAGAAACGCTTTCCTGGAGCTACAGAGGACTCTGCCGTCCGTGCCGCCGGACACCAAACTGTCCAAACTCGACGTGTTAATATTGGCCACCACGTATATTGCTCATTTGACTCGAACACTGCAGGAGGAAGGCGCGGAGGAAGGAGACAACACAAAACAAACAGAGGCGTTACACTCGCTGAACGGAGATGGCTACCTGCACCCAGTGAAGGTTAATGTTAACAATAATAATAATAATAATAATAATAATAATAATAATAATAATAATGATGCTGATGTAGGTCTGAGATTGATATTAAAATGTGTTACAATCATTATTTTCACTAGAATAATTACTGTAGGCTATAAGAAATATGAAATAAAATAAGAACATATGAAACTATGTTTTTTGGAAAATTTATAGTTAGTTTACTTTCACTGCATCAATCTACAATATAAATATTTAATGCACTTTTACTTATATTTAGTTAATGTACCCTCGTTTAGAACATCTTCCTTAGTGGCCTTTGTTTAGGCCTATAATTTAAATATAACTTCTGATATAAATATAAATGTGATAACAAATTAAATGTCTTTACAGAAATGGCCGATGCGATCCAGACTGTATGTCGGAGCAACCGGACAGTTCCTGAACACAACAAATCGATCAGAGTCAGAGAATCAAGGTCCATCATCGTCTACTTCCCAGTCTTAAATCAAACCATTTCATAGCCTATTTGCATGAGCTGATGCTGTTTATTCTGAAAGCAGCATATGCCTTATGATTGTAGATCAACAACTAGCCCAACACTAAGCTCCCAAAAGGAAGACAATGTAAATTAATATATTATGTGAATTTTATTGTATTATTTTCTTTGAAAAGTAAACATTATGTTTCTCTTGTTGTTTGCTCTGCGTTGTGCAGCTCTATACATGTCCCAGGTATGATATTTGTAGAAATTCCACGGGCTAATGAGCCCGTCATGCTTGAGGTGTGCACTTTCAGTTAAAAACATTTGCACTAAATGCATGCGAGTAACTCAACATCTGTCATGTGAAGTGGTCTGTCAGAGAGTGAACAATAGAGCCTCTCCTCTCATGTTCTTTCTTATTTTTACATGCATGGTTGTTAATGTGTTTGTGAATAAATGACTTCAGTGAAAAGAAAACGTGTCTCTTAACATATCCTATTCCATTTAGAAAACTAAACAGGTTGATAAAATACCAATTATTCTCATGAGAAAACCCACATATTAATACACAGATTATGAGATTTTATTATATATAAATTACTTAATGTTTTGATTAATCGTTTTAATTAGGTATTCTGTTCATTCATCAGTTGACGGCAGTTTTGGGAAATTCAGACGGTTCGTTCTACGCTGATCTTGTATAGTTATGCTGATCTGATATGCAAAAAACAATCAAATGGTTGTGTTAGTATGTAGACTGAAGCAGTGAATTTTATTTTAAAAGTCACAATAAACTATTTCTCCAATTTAAAGGCATACATTTTATGCAAACCAACTTTTTCATATTTCTACAAAGTGAAAATCGGAATAAAAATCGTGACGTTTCTTCTGTTGATAAAAATGTTCTTCATTTGCTTTGTTTAACTGCGATCTGTCTATTTAACTTCTTGAAATGGTGATAGCTAAATGCTGGGTAAGCTGCATCAATTTTTAAGACAAACTATGGGCCATATCAGTTTATTCCAGCCACATTGATAGAAAAAAAGGTATGTTATTAATCATAAGATATAAAGGCGCAGTCTATGTAATGCACGAGAAAAGCAAGAAAAAAAATTCTACAGGAGAATATTGCTCTATAAACTAATCCGTGATAAAAAATAAAATAAATATAAAAAATCACGTTTTGTGTAAAATATGAAAAGAATATTTTCATCAGCCATTTTTAATTAAAGTGTTTGCGCAAAAGAAACACAGAGTACATGTTAAACACAGTTCCTGCTGACAGATAATGAAATACTTCCAGGCTGCGCACATGTGCAGCAGCTGCTCCAACGTTTTCGTGCGCAGCTCGACGGCGCAGTCGCTGCGTCACGACCGGAAATCCTTCTTTCATCGTGGAGAGACCGAAGTGTGCATCCATGCTGCAGAGCACAGCAACTAAATGAAGAATTCTTCGTTTTTAATCTTCAGTATTTCACTGGATGGCATGGTAGGAAGGTGTTATTTGCCTTCACTGTTGCACAGTTTGCAGTAGTTGTTTCTTTTTCGTTTTAAAATAATCTTTATTGATTCTCACCGTTGATCATGCTAATGTTAGCTAGCCCCGCTATTGACCACGTGGAAGAAAGCAGAGGTGCTTAATTGTTAGTATTGCTCTATATGTATTGAAACATCTACATTAATACACTTTAGTTTATCGTGTAACCTTATGGTTTGACTCAGTAGTTGCAGTAGTTTAGCATTGTAGGTTCAGGCATGTGCCCGGAACACGTGGTTTTGAATATCAAATCGTATGACTATGTAAGGCTTCTACGCGAGTTCATTTCACATATGTGTTTATAAGAACATATTTTTTATAATTGCAGCTTTTATTACAAGTGTGGGCTGATAATACAGAAAGAAATGCCAACTACAGACAAACCTACAGAGCCGAATTAATGAGCAGAAGTCAGATTGACACTCATGGTAGTGTAGCTCATTCAAATCTCTTAAGTAATAAATCATTCTTTTTGACAGTTCACATAGAAAAACTCCCTGCGTGTCATGCGTTGTCCTACAGCAGCATCCATACCTGGTTCAGACCAGGGGCAGGGGTCAGCAGAAGATCTGCTGCTCAGAGAATGACTTTGTCCTTTACTTATATTGAGAAGGGCCCCTCTGAGGATGCGAGGTCATGGCATAGGTCATGACCTGCTGTTGAACCTGTCCTCAGACCTACCATGTTAGCTGTGCTCCCAAGCTGTGTTACACTGTGACCTTTGACCTTCTGGTGATCAGTCATCTGTTTTCAGCATATTGGCTAGTCCTTCAGTACATCTTATTCACGCAAGCTTAAAATCAACAGTTCACCCTAGAGGGTAATTAGCTGGATGATTTGGTCTTTGACAGTCTTGCACTGTGGTGGGTAGGAATAAATATTAATCTCTGCTATTTAATGATAACATATATAAACAATTAAAGTAGATTGTACAATATGTAGTAACTTAAACTAAACAATTTTATTTTTATGCGCTTACAGATAAAGATGGCTCACTGGAACTATGAGGACTGGTACACCTGATGAGGTAAGTTTAAGGGTTACACCAGTAAACTTTCAGAATTTGTCCCAAACAAAAAATAGCTTGAAGGACTGAAATCTGTACTCAATGATCCATATTTTTCCAGATCTGAAGCTGCTGCTTCAAACGGATACCCAATGAAGGGTTTCATAAGGTGAGCACTGAAGTGTTGGTCAGTTTTTGGTTGTGTGTTTTTATGAAGCAAAGTAGTCCTGATGGAACAATGATGATTTCACATTTTTGCCGTTTACCCATCAGACAATAAGATGGTGAATCTGTGACTAACTGAACAGGCAGTGTAATCACACTGATCAGGACTGGCTTTACAATATTAAACTGTGGTTGGGTTCTGAGATTTCATCAGTGAAGTTCATTCCCTTTCTGCAATTTCCTGTTTTCTTCCACATGCACCAGATGCTGTTGTGGCAGAGGAGAGATGCAAGTTATAAGCCTCTGTTGCTGGAAAGAAGGTGAGTGGCTCAGGATTCTCTTTGTGCTGTTGTTTTTTTTCTGCTTCTGGAACAGTATTGCTACATTTTCAGTTTATCCTTCTTACAGCGCAGCTTGTGACAGCAAAGTGACCAGCTTGCGCTGCTGAGTATCGGTCAGTTGCTGCTGGAATTATGAGTTTACATTTTCGCCGTTTACCCATCAGACAATAAGATGGTGAGATTGTAACTACTGAATGACCAGCTGCAACTTTAGTATTGCTCAGCATTGATTTTATTTTTAGTTTTTCAACTCAGTTTTTGATAGTGTTCTGATTCTCTGCAGGGCTGTCTACATATCTTTGCAAAAGAGTCTCTGAAAAATATTTTGAGTATGTTAAAGTGCTAAGCCGTAATATTTGGTTACAGTTGCAAGTAGATTGAAGTAGTCTAAGTTACGGTAGAATGATATAAACATGCTCCTCATTGGGAAGACAGATGGAAAAGAAACTAAACAGAAATAATTGATAGTTTGAAATTGTGATGTTAGCATCTGTATTTACAATTGTGATGTATAGAACTTGGAATGAAGGCGTTTCACATTTCCATACAGATCAGCAGCAGCAGTGAACAGAATCGTGAATCATAGCTTCAGCTTGAGCTTGCGTATGGTGAGTGAAGCTAACACTGATTTTTTTTTTTTTTTTTTTTTAATTTTACTTTGTATTCCCTCCTGACTGCTTCATCTCCTGCTTAAGTAGTAATGAATTTGTGGGGGTTATATGGTTGTAGTTGCAGAATCCACAGAGGCGTACTGTCTCTTTAAGACAGACACTTAGTTGTGCTGTGGGAGCTGTCGTGTGTGGTCATGAGACTTACTTGAGGTGTTTTTCTACATGTTGAATGGTTGCACGGAGAAAATAAAGCTCCCTGCAGCAAGTTTAAAAACCTAGCCTGTGTCCATTTGCCACAAATTCAGCTTTTTGCCATTTACCCATCAGACTAAAATGGGTTGCTGAGAAGGTGGCTGACTGAAATACAAATAAAAGCTCTAAAAATCATAGAAAATTACTATTTTTACATATAAATTGCTGTTAATTTATAATTTATTTATATTTGTAGACATGGGCTATGAAGCCAGCTGGTTAAACTTCTGTGCTATAAAGGAGCTTCATAAGAGTGGTAAGTACCTATAAAAAACAATGTGATACATCAACTTGTATTACTGTATGTCTATTGTGATGCTAATCTGTGACATTTATTATAATTGGATACTGACACTGCCACGAACTGCACTGCCTGCATAATTGCATACTGTGCTGCTCAGTTCTTTTCATTCAGTCTGAATGTCTTTTTCATGTTTTGCAGTGTTGTTGGATCACCATTCAAAGGAAACTACAGTTCTCTGCCAGATCTGTGTGGTCGAGAGCATGTCCCGTTGCAAATTTGACCTAACTCATCAGTTTTAAGTTTGCCAGGAAAAACCTCAACTTGAGCTTGGAAACAAAAGTTTTTTCCCCCGCACATAACCTTTATTTCTGGTTTATATATTTTAGCAGTGTCTTTTTTTTTCTTTTCCCAAATAGTTTTTCAAGTATTAGTTAAATGTTATAAGTGCTTTGATTCCTATCAGTCATCACCAAGTAGCAGTCATAGTCATCGCCAATAAATTAAATTCACTGAAGCTTTGTGCCTTTGATTGTATTGATTGCAAGTTTAAAGATGTACAGAAATGGAACATTACACTCAGGGTCACAGAGTGGGTACTCAGAGTTTTGTTAGTGTGATCTTGTGCTGCTTACCTGTGTTTTTGAACCTTAAATAGGCCTTACTCCTCTGTGATGTACGTGTCTGCTCCTGGTGCGTAGGTGTAGATGAAGCGCAGGATATTCTGGTGGAGCTCTTCCAGGATCACATCTCTCTTTTGCAAACCATCCACATCACACAGATCACAGGGAAACACTGCGTCAGGTGGAATAACGAGAGCAGACGTCCCTGTGGGGAGCAGCAGACATCACTTCAAACATGTTTATCTGGGGCATAACCATGTAATACTAGAATAAAGTATTGCACTTGAACTAAAAAGCAAATTTAAAGGCTTATGCATAACATTCTATCCATAGCTCTGGTTGCTTAATTGTGTGACTATCAATACTCAATTTGTGCTGACAGATACCAGAAGATGAAGGGGATTATTTAAAAATACCATGCTTGAGAGTGACAGAGTTTTCACAAAAGAGCACAGCAATCATAGCATCTTCCTGCAGTACTTTGGTTCTCAGACTCAGCTTGCAGTGGGCCTCAGCCAAAGAGACCCTGTAACCAAAATATCATTAGTAAACGATTGCCTGACTCCTCATGAATTGTATTTTAATTGCAGAATGAACATTAATCTTTAAAACTGCATTAACAGGAAATACAACGGCAACAGATAATTAAATGTAATTGAAACTGAAATATACAGGCCATGTAAATATTTTGAGTCTGAGGGTTTTTGTTTTTTGTTTTTTTTTACCCTGTACCCTGAAATAAAAATGTATTTTTATAGTTTTATTTTCAAATCATGACACCACACTGAAAGGGCATTGTAAACATTTGTCAGGACTATAATGAAAAATAGTCATCCAATTGAAAGGCTCAGCAAGGAGGATCTTCTCCACCCAGTGGATAATAATAGAATTGCAATGAACATGTACTAATTAAAAGTTAAATGATAACACCAAATGTTTGCAGTAGCAATCTTACAGTAGTTTAATAGAGGCCACAGACATCTTGACACCCTGACTCTGGTGTGATCGGACCCTACGGCTGGCCATATAGTAGCCATGGAGGATCATCTCTGCTTCAGGACTAAGCTCCACTTGCAAACTCTGTGCATGAGCTACAAGCTGGATTACAGAGAATTGTCAACAGCAATTGCAGGATGAGATTAATATAAAAACTACACAATCTAGCGAGTGCATCTGAATAAAAAGCAACGCAATATACTTTATTAGAGTTGTATGTGTTTACCTCCTGGTAGTCTTGTGTAGAGGTCTTCATGCATGATGCGTAGAGGGGTTTGTCAGGCTGTACTGCCTGCTGGAGTGTGTGGACGGTCTGAGTAAGCAGGGTCTGATCTCCCACAATATCTCGACACTGAATGACTAGGCCAAAGACTTCTGCCATCTGAAGTGGTACTGGACCCATTTCCTGATCATAAAAAAAGCACAGACCTCTTATTGTACAGTATTGAGACGATGCTTTAAGTGAGCAGTAGAATGGTAATATTGACACTATACTATTACTGAACTCACTGCTGTTCCAAGCACGGGACAGTCTGCCTTACTGGACCTCCGGGAATCTGTGGAGTCTGTCAGGGCCCAGAAGTTGCACTGGACTGGGAAGGAAAGCTGCTGGTCAGCATCCTCACCGTACTTCTTCCCTGGTATGAACACAGACACTGTGCGGCTCTCCAGAACTGACACAAAAGGTCAGAGGAGTAAAATACATCAATAACTTTCTTCAGAAACCATCCCTGAGACTTAGCTGAATTCTCTTCTTATCACTATAACTACTAGTATTAACTGTATAACTACTAGTATTAACTGTCACAGTGCTCTACCTGTCTGAATGGCATCCAACCTATCCCTTTTGTAACAGCCCAGATCTCCCAACATGCAAATGCCTCCAGTGGCTAGCAGGGCAGAGCCACCATGGATGTTAGCAGTGCCTGATCCATGTTCATCCCGGGACAAACATGCAAACATCTCCCCTGAGGCCTGATGCCTGACTCCACGATGTGCCAAGCTCAGGCTGTAAGTCATTAGTCTGGCACACAAACATGCAAATAGTAAATATTCTTCTTTATAGTCTGTCAATTCAGTATAATGAGGGTTCAAGCTCAAAATAACTTTTGTAACTGGGATGTTAATTTAGGA
The DNA here is from genome assembly GCA_014773175.1 of Lucifuga dentata. NCBI lineage: Eukaryota > Metazoa > Chordata > Actinopteri > Ophidiiformes > Bythitidae > Lucifuga > Lucifuga dentata. The sequence goes on from VXCM01000164.1 coordinate 336,992, forward strand.
TATACAATGTCTGGTCTTTTATAACACTTTACCTGTCTAATATTAGAGTGTCTGTAGTCAGGACCAGGAGATCCAAACTGTGAAATTGGTCTTTTGCATCTGTTCTGCTCTGCACCAAGCTGAGCAATAAGCCCAGCTTCAGGGTGTTGTACAGGCCTGGAGGAGCCACATCCAACCCAAAGCAGTGAGCCACAATAGCAGAGAACCTCCAGGGAAAACAGGCAGTGGACTCTAACAGTGGCTGGAAGCTGCTGCTGACTGTAAGTGGATCTGTGTTGTTCAAGAGTTGGTGGACATTGTGTTCTGATTAATCATAGTATACAGTGTCAGGGGTAAATTCTTAAGATGCAGCTGTTACTAATACGCCTGTAGTTTTCTGTTGATTTGGAGAAGATTTAATGTGATATAATTTTCCTTTCTTACACTCTGGCTCCCATGGTTGGACGTTATTTGCCTCTACGCTCCAGGTGATGTGGGGCCACTGGTGCACATGCGCAGGAATGCCTATCACTCTGTAGAGTTGACCAATTCTCATCGAGTTACATAGCTCATCTATGTGTAGAGGGGAAACAAAGCAATATCACTCAACTGGGTTGTTCTCTAGTGCCTGGTGATTATTGAAGAAACATTTGTGCCACCTACACACCACTGCCAAGAGAAACAGACTGAGGCCTTCGGAACAAAGATTCCTCTGTGTGCGAATTGCACAGCCAGCTAATGAGTATTCCCTTGCACTTATTAACATATATGTTTAGTAACAGGAACCCTGCGTATTGAATTCCTCCACAGGACTGGGTCAACGAATATGCTAATCCTGGTGCTGAGATTTGCTAATCTCAGGAGTACTGGCTGGACAATGTTATTAGAGGGGACAGAAACACCTAATATCTCACCATGAGGCACTGTACATGGCTGGCTTCTCAAAGAACTATTTATTTAAATCTCCCCCACCAAGTTTGCGTTCCAAAATGAGCCTCATTTAGAAAGCCAGAGAAAATTAATGACAAACCTCAAGATAGCTGACTGTGTGTAAATATAAACTACTAGAACCATATTATACATAGTTGGGGATGAACATAATGCAAAATAGTTTTTTTTTTGTTTTTTTTTTTGTTTACAAACAAATAGACTTTTAATTTACAAATTGATTTTTAACTATATTTTGAGGATAATAATCTTCAGTACACCCCAACAGCGCCAAATATACAGAAAATGTTACCCAACAGAACACAAGTTACAACACAAAAAAAAAGTGCCGTCGGTCTGAATACTCTCAATCCATCCCCCTGGATCTTCCCTCTTACTAAGAAAATTTTAGATAGCTCATGATAGAGTGCTGGGTGAAGCAATTAAGACTGTGTTTCATAGGCTTGTACTGTACATGGTATTGTTAGAAAGCATCTCAGGGACTATTTAAAATGTGACAGATACCATTCCTCTCCACAAGAGGGAGGTGTACTGATTTTGTACCTGGTTTAAAAGTTGTGCACAAAAGCCGTCATTCTTATATCCATTATTTGTTCTCTGCAATAGATAGACTTCAACATGCTATCAAAAGCAAACACATTTGGGTGTAGATTTTGATAATGTATTTGATAGTGGTGATAACAGTGATAGCATTTTTCTAACAGAAGACTATTCTGTGGCATTAAATTACAACTCTAAATTTGATCATGACGTGTTGGTACTCAATGCTCTTACTGTTGTTACTGATGACATATTTGCCATTAATTTGAATTTCCTGCTGCTGTTGTTACTGTTCTCTGTACTCTCTGTACTCTTACTGTTGTTATTGATGATGTATTTGCCACTAATTTGTATTTCCTGCTGCAAACTCACAAACACCCTCATAAAGGACCACAATGAAAATGGCTGATAATATTTAATGTCTATTCTTGATCATTTTAATCATGTGTGTAATAACTTGGTTCAGATTATTTATAATTATGAAAGAAATGTCGCTTAGAAGGTTTACATTGTTTTAATGGTGTTACTGCTTTCATTTGCAGCCCATAAACCTTCCCAAACTTAAATATGAACTTATCTGATGTGTACCTACCTCTGAGAAACAGGGTGACTGACTGGTATCTGAATGAGCTTTGCTGATAGGCTCTCAGAGCGCCCAGTGCTTTGACATGGATCAGCTCCACCAGCTGTTTGTCTGTCTCACACACACGTGAATACATAAAAAATAAATGATGCAGACACACATATGCAAAGATTTGTGTAAACCATCTCTAGCCAGTAAGATCATAAGTTGCAGAGTTATTCACTCCCACCTCCCAGGACCCTGAATTTAACATCCTCTTTAAGTGGAGAGTTGCAAATCCGGCAGCTGAAGTCGTTTCTCACAGTAGCTGACTCAGTGGCCCCAGGTGCATGGACTCTGATGTGGCTGAAACCTACATGCAGCATCAGGAAAATGTAATCTGCTATAAATGTAAAACTGATTTTGTATCTACAAATAATAATGATATGGGGAGTATTTAAAAACATATTCTGTGCTAAGCCAAAGTCAAACAGTCACTGTGTTCTCTCTATATTTGTCATGACATGTAACAGTACCTTCAGAGCAGACACAGCCATTATCAGTGCACAGGAACCGAGCCCCCTGCGTGTATTTTGTGACTCTTGTCATGGCAATGGCCAGGCCTTCCATGGACATAGGTCTCACTGAGCCATATCCATGAGGGAAAGCACAGAGGTCCAAGGTATACTCAGGGAATGAAGGCAGGTGTGTCAACTTCAGAATTACATTGACCTCAAAGGGAATAACCAGATGACAGATAACTGTAGTTACCAGCCAGAGTTGATAATTCATTCAGATGGGCTATCAAGTGCAGGCAAGTGGATTTAACCCTTTAGATCTTAATGCCTAACAAAGGTGTCAGACCACACAGTTAGCCCATACCTGACTCTCAGTGTGAATTTTTTCAATGAGAGAAAGTGTCTTTATGGCCAGGAAGCAAACCTGAAGGATGATTTCACAATTAACTACGCTGTAATTTAAACTCTATTAAATATGTCTAACCAAGGTTGTCCAGCTTTTACTTACAGACTGAAACAGGGCCGTTGCTTTCAGGGGTTCATGCAGAACCAAGTCACCCAATAATGGATCCAACTCGATCACATCTGAGGGGTTCACCATGACACAAAACCTGTAGACCGCCTCACTCCGTTGGGGGTCTGGAAAGCAAATTCAGCTAGCTTACTCGACAAAGCCTAAGCCCTAAACAGTTATTTTCGCAGCAGACATACCATTGAATGGCTTGCAGTCTTCAGTGAGTTTAAAAAGCCCACCACTTCTGTCTAAATAAAACAGAACCGATTCTTTCAAAGCTAAAGTATCATCCATTTTCATTAAAAAAAAAACTTCTGTTATACGGTAGATTAGCTAAACTAGCTAACTCAACATCCGTAGCGGCGGTATTCTTGCGCCAACTAACTGCTAGTGACCCCTCTGCATCAGGGTGTGATGCGGTTCTATGTACGTATATATCGTTATGTTTCAAATTCAACAATTAACCCATTAACTGCACCGCTACTCATTAGCTAAAATAAATTCTTTAATTGCATTATTGTAGTATTATTTGCAGTCACCTCCTTACAGCACACACAAATATACACGGACTACTTTTCTTAGTTTTTTAATTATTGTGCAGAAGTATAATTTTTGCCTGGCGAACCAAAGCTTTGTGCATTTCTACTTGCTTAAATGTCAATTAAGGCAACGAATGGCAAATATAAACAAAAATGAACAAATAAAATAATAATAAACTGTAAAGCCACAGATGAAGCAGAAACATTTACTATTCTTTACAGAAAATGCACTGAAATGACCTATTAACCAAAATGCTCTATTCAGTGACATGTCAAGTAATCCCTATTTCCAGCTGAAAGTTAATACACCCTAAATGAACATCATAGTTTTACAGCATATACAGGGACAAAAACATTTCCATTTGACTGTCAAAACGTGATATTTTATATCCAGTGAGCTGTTCATCATTTGAAGACACCTGCCTTTAGATTGCAGTTAAAGGCAACATGTTGTTCTTTTTTTATTTGGTGATTAAGGCATTTTAAAGGCTCATTTCAGGAACCACAAGAAATTACATTAATAAAGAGAGGCTGCTCATTTCTTTCTTAAAAATATCATCTGTAATATATAAATACAAACTGGTAAAAAATAAAGACTTCCGACACACTTTATTGCAAACCATAAACTGTTTTTACATGACTTTTTTTTGTCTTTTCCCCACGGTTGGTTGCTTTGGCTTCAAAGAATGGGTTCATCAATGAGTATGAATTATTCCCTTTAAACAAAAATAGTTAAGATTGGTTAAGGCAACTCAAGACCTTGTTAGGAATGTTTCATTGGAAAGTGTCGTCAGAAGGTGGGGCATAAGAAAAGCCCAGGAAGGCATCATCTGCCTCCATTACGCTGGCATTGACTATGGAATGTTCTGGAGACCAACAAACAGAGTTGGGGACCATCTCATCGGTGAACTCGGGATCGAAGTTTGATATATCATAGGGTGAGCTCTGTAAAAACATGAGGAAATGACAAATGTTAGCATTTGTCCTGTTACATTACTGACTCTTGGTTGGGTAACAAACATACATGCGTGTATCGATAAAACAGTGGTTTTGATCACAGAAAATACACTATAACGGTAATTTATGAAGCATCTTGTGTATTAAAAGACATAATCAAGAGTAAAGGATATATATGATGAGAAAAAAAATATGAAATTCTTAGAGGATATTAAAAATCAAAGTAAAATCTCAAAAGAACAGACAGAGTAAATTAAATAAGAAAAACAAAACTGGATGACTGGATGATCTTTAAAAAAAATCTGTTGTGTCAAGAGCAATTTGATTTCAGAAAAATCAATCAAGTCTGGGGTGCAATCTCAGAAATTAGGTCAATGTTAAAAACAAACAAAAAAACTTCAGTTCATATTTCAACAAGATATAAGATCCTTTACCACATTGGGTGTGAATGGGGGAGGGATCTTCTTCTGTTCAAGGTCATCCCAGTTCATGGAAGAGAAGAAGCTGTGCACTTTGATCTCATTCTGAAATTAAGAATAAATACCAGTATAAACTTAATTTTGTAAGTTATTAGTGATGAAATACTACATGCAGTTTGGCCACCAGAGGGAGCCCAAACCCTTTCTGCTGTGCATGTCTTTTTTTATTGCATTGGTTTCACTATGCAGAAAGGCAGCTAATGAGAAAATCTGTACAGCTGGGACAGTAGAAGTGCACCAAATAATCCCACTCACAAAGTCATCTCTGGACCCCAGTCTGTATGTGCCATCTTTCTCCAGCAGACCCTGCAGGAGAGCCCAGGCTGTGGTGGATGCACCGGGCCGCATCACCAGCGGCTTATGAAGGATGTTGTCATACATCTCATGTGTGTCCCTGCTGTAGAAAGGTGGCTAGGATATGAAAATCAGAAAGAGATTTGTATGAGTGAATGAGTCACTTTGAACATGCATGGAGGCTTTTTTTTTTTTTAATCATTTAGCATACAAACAGATATTCAAATATGCTGCAGTTCCGCTGTGCACCCAGTTAGAAAAAATAAGCTTCATATTACTCCCTTAAAAAAGAGCCTATAAAAGGAAGAAACAAAAATAATCAATGTCAATAAATACTAGAGACTTTAAAGACTCACCAGGCCAAAGAGCATTTCATACAGCACTGAACCCAGACACCACCAGTCTACTGTGTTATCATAGGGCTGCTTCCTCAAGACCTCTGGAGCTAGGTACTAAAAGGGAGAAGCAAACAAACATAATTTGTTAGTTAACAATTCTGTTTCTGGCTTAAAATGGCTAACTTGATGTAGCTATTCCAAACAGCATGTTTTCTGGAAAAAAGTGCCTAATCTCTTGTGCATTTCATGGCTTGAAAATGATTAACTACATTTTATTTCTAAAAGGTTGTTAATGATTATTAGTTTTACACGGAATGTGAGACTTCTCTGGTACAAAATTATCACTAAGTGGCAAAAATATCTAACTCAGCGCTGCCGTACCTCAGGTGTTCCACAAAATGTAGAGGTGGTATCAGTTTGGGAAATGCCTTCCTTGCACAATCCAAAGTCTGTCAATATGATATGCCCCTTTAAAGAGAGGAGACAGGGACATTTTTAGACAACATGTGCCACACAAACGACTCATTATCCCAGGGGGACTGAGGATTCTATTGTTGCCCAGGAATGTTGGCCACAGTGTAGCTCATTCGGTCCCATTCACAGTTTCCTCACTTTCTCAGGCAAGCCAGGCAAGGAATTGATTAGTAAAACCTAATCCAGTCACATGCATTCTGTAAAGCTGGAACTGGAAATAAAAGTCGTGTTCACAGATGATACAAGCTGCAACTGGAAAAGGCTGAAACTTGTTCCGTATGTGTCATGGTCTTATGTAATAATTCTACAGTAAATATTTAAACCCGGTAAGCTCCTAAAACAAATACTGTATTGACAACACAGCATCCTTGTATGTACAGTATAGCAATTTTCATGCTGATATTGACTAAACTATAGCACATTTGATTAAAAAAAAATTAAATACTCACTTCATGGTCAAGAAGGATGTTTTCTGGCTTCAAGTCTCTGGAAAAAAAAATCAACAGAAACATTTTGTAAAGTGCAATACACATTATCACAGGACTGAAGCCAACAACAACATGTACAACACATTTGTATACATGGAAAATATTCTCCAACTCTGCAGACTTGAGCAATATTTGGGACCTCAGGTGAAATGTTCAGACAGCTTTTTATGTTATAGTTAATAATATTTCTTAAAGCATTAGTGTTTGTTTCCAACATACCGGTAAACAATGTTGAGAAAATGCAGATATCCCAGTGCACTTGCCATTTCAGCAATGTAGAATCTCGCTCTGGGTTCTGGAAAGGTCCGCTCTCTTTGAAGATGGAAGAAAAGCTAACAGAAAAAGGTTAAGTCAGATTATTTGGGCGGATTAATGTTACTTGGCAACATTCATTTAGCAGCTTATCATCATGATTTAAACAAAAAGTGAGCCATGAGCTAGTGGTAAAGGTCTGATTTCCTGCATTTACTGAAGAGTTCTCCATCATTGTGCAGCATTCACTTAAAAACTGACTTCATATGTCAGCGTACAGCCTAATGCACAACATGACTGACAGGAGCAGACTGACAGAAATGTTACCGGTTCAATTCCAAGAATCTCACTGTTAAAATCTGAATAGAGAATTCATAGAGAAGCAGTCCTCCCACATTACACCATTGAGGTGCCCTAGAGCAAGGCACTTAGAGATAGGGGTGTGGTTGTATTGGCCAGTATTGTGTTCTCTTTGACTCAATAGATAATGCATTAAAAGTATATTTTAAAACATGGGGAAAATGTAAATGTTTAAATGTAAAAGTGCCGTGTATGAGTAGCAAACAGAAATGTGTGTATTCTAATTTCATTTCAACATCACAAAGGTCTTTAGTAGTAACATAATCAGCTGCTCCACACACACAGTGTGGCGCAGTTGATTATGTTACATGTTTGTGTTTGTGGAGCAGCTGAATGCATCATGTCCAGCTGAAACTGGAAGTGTTAAACTCTTGATCACAGAGCTTAAAAGTTAAGGTGAAAACTAAATAATAGTGACTGAACAAATAATTAACTTACTTATACAGATAAGAGGCTTTACTGAAATCTGACTTACACAATAGCTGATCCTACTTGAAGGGAAACCCAAGAGGAAGTCACACTCAGAGATACACTTTATTCTGAGTCATCTTATGAACACTGATAAGACTTTCATACACTGTTGTCTGTTTAATTAGGTTGAGGAGTACTTGCATTGGGCCTCTGGCCAGCTCTGAGGAATCTATTAAAGGAATCTATTTGGAACATGTTTCCTGTATTCTTGCCTCTCTCAGCTGCTCTTGGCCCTGTGACTCATTTCTATGTCTCACACAACTGAAACAACTCACTTCTCCACCATTGACGAAATCCAACACGAAGTACAACTTGTCTGCAGTCTGGAAGGAGTAATGAAGCCCAACAAGGAAAGGGTGCTTCACATTCTTCAGAAGTACGTTGCGCTCTGCCATGATGTGTTTTTGCTGATTTAACAAGGAAGGATTTAGTAGGTGAACCACAATTTAACTATGCATGACTGAATGACAGATAAATAAAATGAAATCACCTCTCTTCTGTTGACTATTACTCTTTTCTGAAGGACTTTAATTGCATAGTATTTTCCATCGTGTTTCCGTTTTGCAAGTAGAACCTGCATCATAAGGAAGAGAAAGCATGGTAACAACCGCAACAATAACAGAGACAAATGTGAACTATAAACAATAAACCCATGTAATTCCACAGACTCTCACTTCCTATACATGGAAAGGTCACAACATACAGAAGTAAAACTGTTGTCAGTCCAGCAGAAAACTAAGATTTCCTGTATTGGATTGTTAACATACCTTTCCAAAACTCCCCTTTCCTATGACTTTCAAAAAGTCGAAATCTGTGGGCTTGGCACTGAAATAAAATTACAAGTAAAATGGTATTATGCTGTTGGTATGAGTGAAAGATTCGCTGGAAAAAAAAAACTAGCTGATTTTGGTTCAACCTTTTGATTTTCTTAAAATTGTAATTGAGAACAGAACATACTGTGGATTTCCAGAAGGTCCCAGGTTAATGTTGCTGGAGGTAGAGTTGTTCTGTTAAACAGGAAAGAAAACATTATCTAGATTAGCAGCTGAAATGGAACTGAAGATTACAACAGAGACATCTCAAAAAAACATATGGTTCTTGATTTGTCCAACACTGAAAATGTACGGGATAGATTGAGGACGTGCAAAAAACTTTTTAAAGGACAAATTCTTGATAATATTTAGCTCATTTTCAGATGCAGCCGCTGTTGCTATTAATAAACAAGCAGTGATGCAACAGATGACTGGTAGATAAGTTACTTACTTTGTCATCTTCATCTTCAGAGGCATCTGAAAAGTTTTGTGTTTTGTCCATCTGTAAAAATGCCCTCACGTCGAGACTGCAATGTTTAAGAAGGACAAGAAAGAAATCACAAAACTAAAGTAAGTAAGCAGGTAAAGCACCACAAAGCAGCACTTTGTCCATGTTTTAAGTCTCATTCATGTCATGAGTGAAGCTTGGTTGATCAAATTTTAGCTTGTTAGATATTTGATGAAGATCACTGAACCCATTTGTATATTGCAGCTAATAACTGATAGTTGACAGTGACAAAATCAACACTTACTGGTTGCAAAGCTGAGGATGTGAGACAATTCGTTGGATGAACTCATGCAGCCCTGTCCTTCTTTGCTTGATGAACTCTAATGGATAAATGGAATTTTCTTTTAACATCTTAAACTAAGCATCACATCATATTATTCATTATCATATCATATCATATCATATCATATCATATCATATCATTATCATACTTTTATAAGAAGTCATTAATTCCAACAGCTGATAGTCATTAATAGAGCTGTTTTAACTGAACTCTTTTAATCTCCCATTCCTTTTTTTTTTTTTTTANTTTTTTTTTTTTTTTAACTTTTCAATCTGTAAATTTAAATTTTCATATATGCAATTACTGTTCTCCTGGAGATGTGCAATATTTTCTCAAATCTGTTTGTCTGTGTGTTATGTGTTTTTTATGAGTGAGTTCTTGGGTAAAAGCCAATACCAAAGAAAATTTTCATTTTTGTGTGAACAGGACAATAAAGTATTTTTGAATTTGAACTGAATTTGAGTCATATGATGTGAGCTCAGGGCGAACACTTACCGGGGTCAAAATTGTCTCCAAATATCCTCTTAGCAGGAATTTTCAAGTTCATAGATGGAAACTGTTTCCTTAGCTGCATTGAAATACATAAAGCAACAGAAAATAATGTAAGGTCTATGAACACGTTTTTAATTACTCTCAGTATCAACAAAACTAGAGTGACACAAAAGCCAATAAATTAAGACATTTGAAAAGACATGTTAAAATCTGTGGATGACTAAAATTGAAACTATACAGAAATTAATTTTCATTCTTTTGGTCATTTTACTGAACTCTTAGGGGGCATTATGGTCACACGTTAGGTTTCCCACTTACTGTGTTATAGAGTTTATCAAACTCTGCATATCGCCTGAAGACAAACCATTCACGTCTCCCAACACTGACCATCACTTTGTAAACCTGAAATAAGGCAAAGAGCACTACATTTTAAAGTACAAAAAGCAATATCAATCGCTGGCAACCAAAGATTAAAATAAGCTTTGCTCGGATTTCTTTTACTCAGAAATGAAATTTCATTGAACAGAATTTTTGCACGCACCGTGTAACGCTTCTTCTTGTCCCTCTGCTCGTTGTAGCAGGGTATGCTGACATTGGGGCAGCTGGATTGGTCCTCCATGCTTGGGACTACTGGCATTCAAAGGTGACTGTAAAGGGATCGGAGGTCCGGTTCTCGAAGGGTCCTCCACACCTCATGTATACCGACGGCGCATCCCCATCCTGGGTCACTGCCACAGGAGAAAAGGGAAACAGATCACTTTGTTTATTTCAGGAAGTTAAACTGGTATCTGCTTTCAACACATTTCAATCTGTGGTGTTAGACTGATACATACTGGGCTAGTATTTGAAGTTTAAATATCAATTAGTCATGTAAAATGAGGTTTTTAGGGTCAAGTATCACCTGCTCTCCATCTTCCAGGAGAACTTCTTGTAAAACTTATGAAGCTGTCATAAGGGCCTTCTTTAACATTTGCTGCAGCCCGAGTGTCCTTATAGGAGCATAAGTCAATTTCTTCTTGCTTTTGCTAATTATATTATATTATATACTACAAATTAAAGTGTTGTATATTGGATTAAATGCTAATGCTATGTGATCGTTAAAATCAACAATGGCTGCACTTTGTCTTGAGGTCTTGTTCTTCGAAACGCTGGAGATTGTAGTAATATTGCACAGGGAACCACAGGAGGGTCAGATCCACTAAAAATAGTTAATCTACTCCTTCTTCTGACCCCGAATATCCATCCTCCCTCTGCTTTGATTAAATTTATGCTTTGATCAAATTTATGCATACTACTGAAATATCATAACAGAATATATTAATTTATCTCTGTATCTACTTTCTTCTGTTGTTTAATGGTGCTATCTATCTTTCCCCTTGTGAGGTTTAAGCGTCTGCACCGGTGCAGCTTTGCCAATATGCAGTCAGGTCTCACCCTGTCTAATGTGAACACACACACACAAGCACACACACTGTCTCTGGGTCTGTGATGTTCCCCTTTATTCCTGTCAGTGGAAAGGTATTTTTAGATAACCTTCCAGGGGCCTTTGAAGGTGGACTTCACACAGTAGGTGAAGAGTCGAACTCCTGGAGTCGTACTTCCCCAACATGAAAAAGGGGGACGAAAAACAACAGGTCGTGACCTCAGTTTCCTGAAGGTGAGGGAGGGGCTAAACTCATCAGTAATGCAAAGACTTTTATAAGAGCATTAGAATCAGAGGTAATAGCGTGGATCTCTTGCACTCAGTGGTTAGGTGAAACGAGGACATAAGACAAAACTATTCTGCGTAGGTTAAATAATGAAAATGTTTAGCTTAACTAAATCACACACAGAGAGGAACATTTCTTTCACTTCAATCCATGACTTAAGTCACGTCTGTGTTTCTTTCACAGTAAAGTCCTTTGTCCACTGCTCTGACTTCGTGCATTGTTTGACGTTCGTGAGGTCATCTCGGTTTGTTCAGTAGCTGTTTCACTCTCACCGTGGAAACCCGTTCTGAATGACACTTCCCGCCTCAGTATTGATCCTGAATGAATCCTGACGAGATGTCTCAAATTCTGCTCACGTTTGAGTTCAGGAAAGAGCAGAAGAGCGGCCCTCTTTAACATGCAAGTGCAATCAGAGGGACCTTCATGCCCTCATCATCACTACCTCCCCCCTTTCTCTTTGAAATGTTCCTTTCATTTTCACTTTCATCTACTTTTATTATGACAAACCACATTCAAATGGAACAATATGATGATTTCTGTACCACATTTGTGCATACTCCTATGCAAAAAACTGGAAGATTTTGACTAAAATGCTACATGTAGATGGTAAATTTTCAGTTAACACTCTAGCAGGAAACAAATACCTGTCAGAGATTAATTTATGTTCTGAAAACTTAGTTATTAAATAGAGAACACGGTTGGTGAATCAACACACCAAATGGATAGGCTACTTCCCTGAACTAACATCTGCGCCTGATTGTCATGGTTTAAAGTCTGCTGGCTGACAGGGTAGGACCTGCATTTTAACATTCCAGGAATACCTATGTTCAACAGGGAAATAAACCATAACCCTCCAGCACAACCTACGCTTTTGGCTGACTTTGCTACTCATTCATATGGAATGCTGCAGCACGCCACACCCACTAACACACATTGTTAAGCTTATTATAAGGCCGTGAGGAATTGAAATAATAGTTAAGGAAGTTTAACATGATATGTGTGAAACGAACAAGATTAATGTTAAGCAAGTCCCACAGCCGCAGTTGAATCCCTGCACGCACTCAGTCTGCAACATGAATTAACTTGTGCTGACAGGCGCAAATATGCCAGGCTACTACACAGGGTCAAAAATAGCTTTCTTCCTGCCTGCTTAGCTCACATCCTCGCCTATGGACATCTTATGAGGATGTTGAGCACAGTTTTTTTTGTCTGTGTGTGTGTCTAAGTGCGTGTTTGTCATATGTGGCGAGCACCTTTAACAGAACAAGAAAGCCCTCAGTCACACATCCAAAGATAAACAGAAAAGCAAGCACCCATGCAAGCAAGATTATTTAGCAGACACCCTTGTCATAACCAGTTTATTACTCTAACTTTAAGTGTATTGTAGAAATGTATATTTATTATAAAAGCATTAAACACTAATGATGACTTAAACAACTACATAAATAGGATGATAGCTGTTATGTAGAGTGGATTAACATACATACATTTAGTCTAGATGAGAAATGCAGCAGAGATAGCTCTCATTCTGATAAAGGAAGTGCAGCTGGAGAGGCATCTGCCCCCCCACCCCCACNACCCCCGACCCCCTACCTCAGCATCTGGACAAATTCCTAACCAAACTGTCCAGACAGCTCACACACATCCACAGTCTACAAAATGTGGCTCAAGGTTCTTGTAGACACCACTCTAAACCTGCATGTGGTCTGACTGTGGACCAGATGTAACAAACGGCTTCATCAGATGTAGAATGCAGAGTTATAAATGCACCTAAACAACTTCTCATCTCTTTGGGTCCAAATGTGAGATTTGATACATTTCCAGCTACTGCAGATGTATGACCTCTTTAATGTGGATTACAAAGATCACCCTTTTGCATAATTTGCCACATTAAAATGATCTTGTTCCTTGTCACCTGTTATATTAAAGATCCAGCTGTGTCTTCAAATTCAAGTAATTAGATTTTCAGTTTAACACGGCAGGAGGCAAATTATTTCAAGGAAGAAGGAAAATTGTTATTTATCCCACTTTATTGTTAACTGGGGTTTGCAGAACAGTAGCAGTGGAAAAACACATGTTCACTTATCAGCATCAGCATCAAACCTAAAAATGCTTGTTGACTTTTAACAAATGACTCAGTGGCCATAGAACACAGCTGAACCAACACCAGCTCCATGATGGAGATTGATTTTGACAGTTTTGGGGGTCTGACATGTTATTTACAACAGACAGAACACAATTATATGGTGATGGATTTAATTTCCACAGAAAACTACTATTTGGTACTTTTGCCAAGGTTTTAACCCGGCTATGTGTGTACTTATACCGATACTACTTTAGAAATCTCAGCACAGGTCACGTATATTATAGTAAAAGGCAAGGTTTCCACTGAGCCGGGGAACAAAATCACACACACACACACACAAAGAGAGAGAGAGAGAGAGAGAGAGAGAGAGTAAAGGTTTGACAAGCTCTAACAAGCTGTCGTGTGTAATCTAAACTATAACAGCTCAAAACTGCACATCAGCTTCTCGTATTTGCCGATTTTAACTTCACCATTTGTTATTTTCCTGCAACTGAACCACTTCCTAAGTCTTCGAATACAAAAAGTTAAAAAGTAACATTATGTGATCAAATTCAGCACACAGGACTTTCAGTTATTAATACAGGAGTTGGTGAGCTAATCATACATGAACGGTCTACAGCTAGTTAGCATAATAAAAGAGAACATGTTTAACATGAACATCACGTACCTTACAGTATTTTACGCGGTTTCCATCTATGTTCTTAGTTCCAGTTGGGTAATTACGGTCTACAATGTTAAAGACTGAAATAATTATTCCGTTTTTTTTTAGCAAAAAACCCCTCAACTGCTGAAAAAGTCACGGTGTGTTTGTTTTCTTGATGCCCATGAGCTGCAGTATCAGCGGGCTGAGAAGCAGGAAACATCAACGGCGACAAGAAGTTCCAATGAGTTTTGTCACGAGACCTCACCTTCTACAACTAAGTTAAGCTACACAACACGAACAGCACGACTTCCTGTGATGTTTTCAAAAATAAAATCAGGTAAAAAAACGCAAAAAGGAGCAGAAGTGAAAGAAGCTCTGAGAAGTCATCTTAGTCTTTACATATATTTCTCTGCCCGAGAAATACTGAGGTCAAAGGTCCTACGTGCATCTTATTTTTTTGCCTGGATTCCTCCAGAAAATGTCCAGACTTGTAGGCCTGTAGTTATGCTATTTGCCCATTTTTAACGACTGTCCTTTTTTCAGTTTCACAGTGATGCAAATCATAAACTCCACCAGCATGTATATTTACTTTTTTAAAACATTTACAAAATTAAAACCTGTGTTCTCTCATTGTCTAGTAATTTGCTTTAACTAGTGTTTATTTTAATTGCCTCTATTGCTTGATTGATTCTTTTGTAATTTTATTGTTGTTTTCTTTAAATGGTTCACTTGTAAAAGAAAGTTGAAATGGTTCTATTAATTATGCAAGGTACATCATTTTACTGATAAGATATGAAAATCTACCATTGAGGACATGACCTCATGAGGACCTCATGTCCTCAGCGGTAGAAAGGATAAATGAAAAGTGATGACAGTGTACCAAAGTAAATTATTTCTTAAGAGGGTGACAGAAAATATTAACTTTTTTAGTCAAGATTTTACTTTGGAGGCATTATACCCAATTTCCAGCCATGGTCTGCTGATAAACTTAACAAAACTACTTTCACACTTACGGATGGCAACATTGACAAGTCAATATACTGTCAAACAGTGCCACCAACAGGTGAAAACAGATGAACTAACTCCATGTTAAAACTCTGTCCACTAGGTGTCAGCAAACACAATCTCAAGCAGCTGCAAGAACCGCTTGATAAAGTGAAACGTGTATCCATATCACTTTTCGTTTCCTGCAGTCATCACTTATAATGAATTACAAACTTCAGGTTCCCTGCGGTGTGATTATGTTGAGAACCATCATCATCAGTGAGACATACAATGCATGCAAAATTGCAAGACTGTGTGATATTTCAAAAACACATCATCCATTTATTATGAAGCAACTACATCAGCTGATATAAAGCACATTTCTTTAACATAATTATGTCAAGGACCCCTAATATAGAAACGCTTTGCAACAATCATGTGGTTAAAAAGAGAATATATTCCATGTAGAATTGTCAGCTTCTGGGAATATGTGTTGTTAAAAATAAAGTTTTACATCAGTGTAAATATGATTAAGCCTAATAATGATTTTATATATTATGGAATTTCAATCGTTATTGAAAGAAATTATTTGGTGGGAGCCCTGAAATCACCTCAAGGGCCTCCGAAAGTCCCCGCACCCCACTTTGGCCAACCCTAACCAAATGAAAAGATTCATTCTGCTGCTCTGGTGAGAGAGTTTACAGTAGCCTGCTTTATTACCAGCCTCCTTCAAATCCTAACCAATCAAACGAAACTTTCTTTCATTTCTAACCAATCACACACGAGCCTCTCCTCATTTGTGCCCTATCATTTTTGAGCCTCAACCCCTCCTCGCGCTCTACCCCGTTTCTGACCAATCAGAGGCGAGGCCGCCTGCGCAAGAGGCTGGGCGCGAGAATCGGCGGGANCCCCGTTTCTGACCAATCAGAGGCGAGGCCGCCTGCGCAAGAGGCTGGGCGCGAGAATCGGCGGGATGGACAAAAATCATAACGCTGAGCAGGAGTGCAGACAAGTGGGATACAAACAGCCCGGAGAGTGGATAATAGCAGCAATTTATTAGTCTTTAGTGCTTAATACTGACGTAATATTAACATTTAGCTTTAGACATTCAATGAACAAATGTAAGAAGAGGATAAAGTGACGTAAGTCTTTGGAAAAATGCTACCGACAGCGAGTAACGCTTTTATATGGAGGGCGTAATGTCACGGATTGTATCTTTAGCTTGGTTGCTAGCTGAATAATGCTAGCTAGTCCTCAGCAGAAATGAGCGATGACTGGCAACGATTTCTATGGATAAACATCTAATAATAAGGAATTTTAGAGCGCTGCCACATCCAGGTTCGTCGTTGAAAAGCTTTCATCAGTCTACCCGCTGTCATGGACAACATGAAATTGCACAGGTGGGTGCCAACAACGATAATAAACTTGAGCTGTTTCATTATACAGCCCGCTATCAGTTTGCCATTATGACCAAGTAAAATTGCTTAAGGTGAGCTTTGTGTCTGAACCGTGAGAATTACCGTGTGGGTGCTGTAAAGTGAATCTTTGACACATTGTTACGCGTGTGCACCTGCACACAGTTGCACTGACAGCATCCAGTAGTGCTGTTTATGAACAGTAACACGTTCATGAAGAGTAACAAAAACGTGATCGGTAATTGAGTAACGATGTTTCAGAAGGCTAAAAAATATATTTGTTATTGTTATACAGTACACTGAGTACACTTATTTTGCGCTAAACTAAACTTTGTATAGTCTGAAATCATTCTAATCCTATGCATGGGTTGGTCATAGGTCACCCAGCTTTTTTTTCTAAATATTTTTTGGAACAGTATAGATAAAAGAAATTGCCACTTCAGTCGCTGTGCAGGTCAGGCGCGCAGCTCATTGTCAGACAGCAGTTATGTAATCAGCAGCATCTCTGGAAACACAGGATAAAGAACATGTCAGTCAGCTTGATGTGACTTTGTTACAGGCGAAAAGAAATACATCATCAATAAGAGATACAGTGTCTGCTTGTCTTTTTTTTTTTTTTTTTTTTTGAGCCATTATGACCAAATGTGTTTCTGCCAAGGGAAAAAAACTGAAGTACCTGACGGTTCCAAAAGCACTTATTTGTTTCTGAAAAATCACGTCAGAAAGTATCTCTGAGAGAGAATAAACGGATGCGAGATTATGATTAGACTATAGTCATGTTGGCCTCTTACTGAAAAAAAAAAACAGGCAATGCTTTAGGTTTTGAAGTTATTGCTTAATACTGAGCATATTTACAACAATATGTTGTTCTTCTTTATTAATGATTACTATAATGCAGTGAGGGCCTACATAACACAAACATGGCCATGATGTAATTTTAGTTTAGCAAACTGTTTAGAGGAGCACCTCACTTATATTCCAGTCTTGGGAGAAATTGGTGGGCCATGTTTTTCTCCATTAGACAAGCTGAAGGATTGACCTATCCAGCTTACAATGTCTTACTGTTTTAGCTTTTAGTGATGAAAAACTAAAAACAGTAATAATGTTTTTTGGCAACCAATATGGTCAGTTTATAACTGTTCTTTTTGTAGAGGGGAACTTAATAGACCCTCTTAAACATTTTCTAGTTATTTAGATACAGCATTCTCTTTATTCCAAAATGAAAAGGGCGACATAATAGCTCATGGAAAATGCAAAGAAGTTATATTAGCTTATCTTTTTTTTTTTCCTGGACAGCTGAAACTTATGGCTTTGCATTAAGCCATAAATTTCAGCTGTCCAGGAAAAAAGAGTGCCTCCTTCATGTTGGTGAAACACACACACACACCTCAGGAGGAGAAAGAGCTTGTTGATGTGGGATTGGCCCTTTCCTACAGCCCCCTGGTGCTCCTCCTACCTTGTTAGTCATAGGTCCAGACTGAGGGAATCAGGCCATGCTCGAATCCAATTGCCATGTTCAAGTCTCCGAAGAAGGCTTTTTATCCACGGACACAAGGTCTGAGGAAAGCTGTGTTGTCCCCTCTTCTCAGGTCAAACTACAGGAATTCTGTATCATGTATTCAGGCCTTCAAGGAACTAAGTCTGACAAATGTCTTGAATAGTATTTTACTCCTGAGAGAAACACCCACTGATTTGACTCACTAGCAAACAGATAACTGCAGTAACCTGATTTTTATTTGTTTATTTATTTATTTTAAATCTTGCTCCCACAAACTTGCCAAGTGAGGTTGCTTGGTCCTAAAGATGTTAACTCTAGCTGGTATCCAGTTGCCACGTTTTTCTCCACACTTTTTTTTTTAGTTAGGGTTATAGAAAGGAAGTCAAGCTAGTCACACTAACCAGCTAAGTCTACTGTACTTCCTATACTGCTATGTTATACCTCCATACAAATAGTTCAGCTACTCACAATTTTCACATTTGCTCTCCTGTATTGTGGGAGGGTATTTAGAAACTTTGTTGGCATCAAAATGAAGGTGTATTGGTAACTATATAAAAAAAAATCATGTAAATGTTAATGTCACAGGGAATGAACTCATAAAGAAATGTCGGTGTCATTAAAAGTTCCATATTTGTCTTTTATATATGTTTTTTTAGCAAGGATGAGGATGAAGACCTACACTCCACAGATGGAGAGAGTAAAGAAAAATGCAAAGATAAGAAGGCCCTGTGCAAAATAAAGTGGTCCAGAGATGAGGTGAGTTTATCAGAGGTACATTCTGTATGTCTAGAAATAAGTTGTGATCTGTAACAGAACAACAAAAGTGGGTGGTATGGAAATATGTTCCTCTGGAGTGATAGTTCCTTAACCTCTGTCTCTATCTCTCTCTCTGTTTCTGCCCCTCCCTCTACTCAGGATGAAAAGCTGAAAAAGCTTGTGGAGCAGCATGGAACTGACTCCTGGAAATTAATAGCCAATTATTTTCCAGTGAGTACATAATTTAATATACCTACAAATCTAACAAGGTTTGGGTATGGGCAGTCCTGGCAGAAACTACTCTTGTAAACATTGTTAATGGAAAAATTGGATCATTAAAACACATTTAATCTATCATTGAGCAACTTATTTACTTCATATACAGTATTTGTCCCCTTGAAATCTGTGCTCCAAGTACAAAAGCTTTTATGTTACTTTGAAATCATCTTATTTTTGATATATTCGTACATCTCAGTTAAGGGGCTCCGAGCCACATAGAAATCCCATAATTAACATTCCTAATTAGGATGTCTTTTATAGCGAGGGTAAGTCATGGCGGTAATGACTGAAGAGGCAGATTTATTTACAGCTGTCAGAGGAGGCGTAACCACTAGAGGTTTGCTGTGGTGTAATAAGGTGTTGTTCTTTGTGCGACTCTGTCACAGGGGAGGACAGATGGCCAATGTCAGCACCGCTGGCAGAAGGTGCTCAACCCAGAGCTGGTGAAAGGACCCTGGACAAAAGAGGAGGATCAAAAGGTAAGAGGAGCTGGGTGTTTCCTGTTCTGGACAGAAAGTAGGACGACAAAGCAGTAAGCGATATGAGAGGCATAAGGAAGCTGTGCTGTGTAGAAAGTTGCTCAAGTGAAAAGAAATGACACCAAAAAAAAAAGCTACAATATTCAATGTATCTTTTACCTCCAGACTAACAGCTGCAGACATGCGCAAGCTCACTTCCCGCCAAACATTTTCTTTGCCTTTGCTTCTTTCTTTCATTTTTTTCCCTTGCAAAGTAATGCTCCACTACGTCACTGCTAATAAAACACAGACTTTCCAAAGTCATTAATTTAGAGCAGAAACCTTCTTTGTGCCTCGTGAATCCTCATGTCAAACGGTAAGATGAACAATGGAGTCCTTAAATGGAAATGTGTTCTTGAAGAACGTCAAGAATGGCGACTCATTCCACCAAAATCTTGGCGTCATTACAGCAGAAACACAGAGTTATTGATAGTGGCCTCAGATGCCAACAATGACATCACAACATTTTTCAGCTGTGACAGAAACGGCCAAACAAGCTCTGCTGGTTCTGCTTTTGAAGTAGAACCATCGCTGCTGCTGTTGGATATCAATGGGGGAAAAGGGGAAGATACTTTTTCTGCATATAAGCCTGGACTTTGTATGAACTCGATTAGGACTTTAAAGTTCATCGTTTCATAGGTAAAAAAGACAAACTCCAGATTTCTCTCATCTGACTGTGTTTGTGCAGGTTATTGACCTTGTGCACAAGTATGGCCCCAAGCGTTGGTCGGTGATTGCCAAACATCTCCAGGGCAGGATTGGAAAGCAGTGCCGTGAGCGGTGGCACAATCACCTGAACCCAGAGGTGAAAAAGTCCTCATGGACTCAGGAAGAGGACCGAATTATCTATGAGGCCCACAAACGGCTGGGTAACCGTTGGGCTGAGATCTCCAAGCTTCTTCCTGGCCGGTAAAAAAGAAAAATCTCTCACACACACATATTGCTTACTTAACATGCTAATAAAACAAATAATTTACAAAAAGTATTGCTGTGACTGAAACCCAGATCTTCTCCACCGCAGAACGGATAACTCCATTAAGAACCACTGGAACTCCACTATGAGGAGGAAGGTGGAGCATGAGGGCTACCTGCAAGATGGCTGCAAGACTTTCACTTCCTCTCACAGTAGTGTGAAAAGACGCCACCACAGATCGTGTCTTCCTGCAATGACAGAACCACAGCACTGTGACCGCAGTCCTCCCACCATGCCAGGACCTGACCAGGTTCCTGCTTTTCTTGGCTTTACATTGTATCGTTACAAAACTTTCCAATGAAAATCCGGCCAAAAATGGCACTTTGTTTACTTGTTAAAGAACCATATCACCCATTTGGCATGTTCAAGCCTAATATATTCAATTTTCATACATGTAAGGTTACTGACAATCATTTCTTAAAGGAAACCATATTTCAGCCTTCCTGATATTTTGCAGAACCTCTTAATCTTTCAAAATCAAATATTCAAGCGATACACCCACCTTAAAAATTGATGTTTCGCCTGCTAATAGTTATGCAGCCTTATGAAGTCATAGTCGTTTAAATTTTTCGATAAACACAGGTCTTCTTTTGGGACTATATTCCCTGGTGGAGTCATACATTCACTCTGCGCTTTTTATTGTGCTTAAACGCTAAAATTACGTACTCTGAAAAAAACCTGAATACATGTCTTGTTAACGATGATGGATTACCTATCCCAAGAACGTTTCAAGTGTCACCAAGTTGATTTTAAGATGTACCAGAATGAACTGAAACCAATGGAGTTCTGGAAAGGAAAAAAAAATTAATTCACCGTTCCAGTAGTATGCTTTGGGAAATGATTGTCAGTAGCCTTATGTGTATGAAAATTGAATATATTAGGCTAAAACATGCAAAATGGGTGGTATGGTCCTTTAAAGGCCAGTAAACTATTAATTTTTCTCTTGAATCTTCACTGAGTTGTTCTTGGTGTGGCGCTCTGTGTTTTAGATGGGGGGATATCCTTATGAGCCTCACTGTGGACTCTTGATGGACAACCTCCCAGATCCCTCAGCTTTCACATTGGTGAGTCCATGTGTGTTTGTTTCTGTGCATGCAGGCTGGAAACACTTTTCACACTCTTTATTTTCTGATCTACTATCTGTAGTCGTCCTTTTGATTGCTAACTCTGGACTCCAAATCAAATACTTGAATGTCCCATTTATTTTCACCTAACATTCAATAACAGATAACGGGGGTAAATCTAAAATATTGTGTAAATCAGTTACTTTTTGCCTTGTTTTCTCTTGATTTTCTTCCCTTCTTCCTTTCCCCTTGTTCTCTTAACTTCTCCTACCTGACATTTGTTTATTTCAGCCATCCCGCCTGGATGATCCTGACAGAGAGCAAAGAATTAAGGAGCTTGAGTTGCTGCTAATGTCAGCAGAGAATGAAGTCCAACGACAAATGCAGTGCAGAGGTCCCTGTGTAAGAACACACTACGAATGTGTGTTAGCAAACTTAGTCAGCATAGCCTGCGTGTGTTTAACAGCTTACATACACTGGAAAAAGTTCAAGTGTCTTTTTTTTTAATATTGATACATAATTTATTCAAGCATAGTCTTAAAATCTTGAAAATGATAAAGTCTTTCTTAAAACAAGTGAAAGGGAAAGAAATGTCAGTACATTTCTTGAATCAAGCCTTATTTTCTTGATTAGTTATCTACCTTAATCTGGCTTGTTAAAGATAGTGACACCTGTTTCTAGAAAACTCCAAAATTTGAACTCCTTGGTAGAATTTTCCCTTGCTTTAAGAAAAAGAGATTTTAAGATGCTAAAAGCTCGGTGCAGCAGACTTTTTGCAGTGTATACATGTCAAAATGAGAATGGTGCAAATGTATGCGTGCCTGTAGATTGTTTTGCTGTAGTGTTGCTATAGTGACTAGCTTCCCATCTTGCTGCTCATTCAGAATGGCCTGCTTGATAGCCACCCTACCTTGCAGTTACCATCATTCCAAACATGAACCTGCTCTCTCATCCTCCTCTATCCTCGTACCCATGTCCACACTGAGCAGCAGTTTGGTTTTGAACCAAACAGTCATCTATCTCTCCTGTTCTGTTCCTTTTTTTCTCTGTTTTCACATCTCATTCACTCCATTAATGAAATACTTACACTTCCCAGTCAGTGACTGATTGGTCGAGATTGGTGTGATCTTTTGCAGTGTCATCTGTGTACTACTTTTTAAAAGAGCTAATAAACACCAGGAGAGATTAGCTAATACAGTATTTTTCAGCTGGTGTTGCATTACCCTTTAATGACATTTTCCTAGTCACAGCTAATTTCAAAACTAGCACAAGTTTCGAATAATGTTGCATAATATTTACCAGTCCTGCAGCATCAAATCAGAGACAGATCTGCTGCTGGAGACAGTCAGACTAACACCATGTTCTCTCACTGCTGCCCTTCAGAGCTTGGAGCACTTTGCAGCCTGGTCGGACAGTGTCACAGACGACACGCTGACCACAAGTAGCAGCAACATAGAGGAGCAGGCAGAGGGAAGGCTGTGGAGGGGCCCTGAGATCCTCCAGGGGCCTCCAGCACAGCTTGCTCTGTCCCCTAGCAAGTTCCTGGCTGTAGAGGCCAGCACTGTGCTCTCGACTTTACAGACAATACCTGAGTTTGCAGAAACCATGGAGCTCATCGACTCAGTGAGTGTGTGTATTTGAGATGAGAGAGAGAGAGAGAGACTGAAGGGTTATTTCAGTATGAAAATTCAAAAGTCATAGAACACGAATGTATTGAAGATCTGCTATAGATGTGTTCTGCTTCACAGGACCCTTTGGCGTGGAGTGACGTGACCAGCTTTGACTTGTCAGAGACAGGGACACCGCCTAGGCATGCCCAGGGAGGCTACACCTCTCTTCCACAAGAGGGGATGATCGACAATTCAGTTGGCTACACAGTCAACACCCCATCTTCCAGCTCTGGCCACAACAAGAACTGTGCTCTGTTTGGCCTCACGCCAGTCAATGCTTCCAAACACGCCCAGACTTCCACAGGGAGGAAAGTTAAAAGAGAGAGGGGCAAACTGTCTCCTGCATGTGATCAGACCTGCTCATCCTTGTTAGAAAATGTCTCAAATTCACCCAGGAAAACGCCCACAAAGTCACTGCCATTTACCCCATCAAGAGTAAATATAGCAATATCCCTTCTCTCTGATCCATCCCATCTGACTGTACTCTCAGAGTTGCTCTCCTGTTGTTCTGTGTTCATGTATGTGTGTGACATCCCTTTTCTGGCTTGTTGTTTCCCCAGTTCTGCAACATATCAGCAGTCGAGCATCTGAATCTGGACAACCCCGCCCTCACCTCAACTCCTGTGTGCAGCCAAAGGTGTTTCCTCACCACACCCCTTCACAAAGAAACCACACTGAAGCACCAGAAAGAGAATGATGGGTAAGCAGGTGATAATTGAGGCTTAAAGAACTGATGGATTGACATTGCTTACTGTATAATATGTTCTGTCAACTTTCCAGGTCCAGGACCCCTAAATTCCGTAAAACTGTTATGATTCCGACCCCGAGGACACCAACTCCCTTCAAAAATGCTTTAGCTGCCCAGGAGAAAATGCACGGGCCAGTGAAGATGGAGGTAATGATGGACTGTCTGCATTTTACCTCCATATTTC
The DNA here is from genome assembly GCA_014773175.1 of Lucifuga dentata. Lineage (NCBI taxonomy): Eukaryota > Metazoa > Chordata > Actinopteri > Ophidiiformes > Bythitidae > Lucifuga > Lucifuga dentata. The sequence goes on from VXCM01000164.1 coordinate 361,327, forward strand.
CACACTGTATGCTTTTTTCTTTCTATTTGTTTACCTTTTCTCATATATACATATATATATACATCGTATATAAATATATACAGGTATTATATATGTAGATGTTATATACATATATATGTAGATTCTGTATACAGAATATATATGTAGATGACTGCTCTTGTAAGTATATTTGTGTGTATTATCTCTATTGTAGCCGCAACCACTGGCATTTCTAGAAGAAGACATTCGTGAAGTTTTGAAGCAGGAGACTGGAGCGGACATCTTCAACAGAACAGACCTCCAGCCAGACTGCGGCACATGGAAGCATAGTGTATGTGTATTCTACACATCTTAAAGGAGCATACCACCCATTTTACATGTTTGAGCCTAATATATTAAATTTTCATACACGTAAGGTTACTGACAACCATTTCCCAAAGGATAAAACTGTATTTCAGCTTTCGTGATATTTTGCAAAATCTCTTGATCTTTCAAAATCAAATATTGAAGCAATACACCCGACTTAATGATGTTTCGCTTGATAATAGTTACACAAAATTATGAAATCATGGTCATTAAAATTTTTTGATAAACGCAGGTCTTCTTTTGGGACTATATTCCCCAGTGCAGACATACATTCACTCCTTGCTTTTTATTGTGCTTAAATGCTAAAATTATGAAACTTCGAAAAAACCTGAATATGTATGTCTTGTTCATGATGGTGGATTACCTATCCCAAGAACGTTTCCAGTATCAACAAGTTGATTTTAATGGCGTACCAGAATGAACTGAAAACAATGGCGGTATAGAAGGTAGGAAAAAAAAAAATGTAACTCACTGTTCCAGTAGTATGCTTTGGGAAATGATTGTCTGTAAACTTAGTGTATGAAAATGGAATATATTAGGCTCAAACATGCAAAATGGGTGGTATGGTCCATTAAATATCTTCCATTACCTCAACACAACAACCTGTTATCTGAAGACACACGTGTTAACAAATAAACTGTTAAATTCACTTAGCTCAGTCATAATGAATCTCGTATTTGTGATTTCAGACTGACGGCCCTGCTAGGAAGGTGCGTAAGTCTCTTGTGCTGGACCCCTGGGGGAAAGATTGCCTCAATGTCCAACTTTTCCAAGAGCAGCTCAATAATAATGCACAAGTAAGTCACTCAGAGGACATTGGTTCGCAATCACAAAATTCAAAGACAAAAGCTTTTTTCTCCCTCAGCAACAATGTGAACTTCTGGTTGTAGTGGAAAGTTACAACATATTTTAAGATGCTCAGTTGACCAAACATCAAATTGCAGGTGCCAGATGAAAATTTATTGACCAGCTCTTCACTGATCAGCCCAATCCCTAAGCAAGTGGAGTGCAGCCGCCCTTTGACCTCTGAAAGAGAGGGGCCCTCATTAATCCCCATGCATCGCTTTGTTAGCCCTCGCATGAAGAAGCTTCCCACTTCTCACAGAGCAACAAAACACACCAACATACAGGTATAAAGAGCTACAATCCCTATTTAAACCAAAGGCCAGCTGGATAAAACATATTGATACCTGTTAGTTTCCTACTTGCAATCATTGCTATTAGATATAATTTAGCATAATGAGAGATAGGCTCCTTTTGTAACCATTGGTAACCGTCTCCTCCACAGGGGAGTGATTGGGAAACAGTGGTTTATGGGAAGACAGAGGACCAGCTGATCATGACAGAACAGGCCCGTCAGTACCTAAATCCCTACCCGTCGTCTGGCTCTACCTCAAGGGCCCTTGTGCTTTGAACCCGTCTCCTTCCCGTACAGATGCCTGTCCAACAGCTAAAACCTCCACTGAATCCCATTAAAGACAATCTAATGAAGATAAGCATTTTTTTTTCCTTTCAAAGCAGAAATGCACTGCCAAGGACATCCACAAAAAGGCATGGCTGCTGTTATCATTTCAAACATGTTTTAAGTCACTGCCCAAGTAGTTCATAAGTGGTTTGGTTTTTATTTTATTTTCAATACACACACAACCTGTCGACATATACATTATCACACAGTTAAGAAGAAACTAGATTTTGTTTTTCTGCACTAGTCAGTAATGCTGAAACAACCTGCACATACAGCAGGCTGTAGAAATAGATTGTATATTATTAGCAGTGGATGCTTTGAGTTTTATATTAATATATTCTTAAATGGAAAAAACATTACATTTTATAATGTATCGCTACTCGTTTATCTCCTCCAGCTTGTTTTGCTGAACTGCCCCATTGCTGTTACCACATAAAAACCACATACCTGCAAAGTTTCTAATTGACACAAGTAGTTTTAAGATTTTCACCACTGGTTTTTAACAACTTTAATGGAGGATTTGTCAGGAAACATATTTATATACACTAAATGACTGTGATTTCATTTCAAATAAGAGAAGCAAAAATATGTAGTTAAGTGGTTTTTGTGACAGCGATGTTACATTGTTGAGAATGCTTATGTCTGGCGATGTGATGTATTTGGGGATGGAAATAGGAAGCTGTCAGTATTGCACTACTGAGTTGATTTTGCTGCTGAGAAAGCAGCAGCGTTTCAAGGGCAAACTGGATAGAACTTACAAAGTGATGACATCTTTTCAATAACCCGTTTATTTCCAAGGCCATAGTGTCCGTCCAGACATCGGTTGAATGTATTTCATTGTAATGTACATGTGTAAGAACCTCAAAATGGAAGGGTACCTTAATGTTTATTTCTTTTATTTATTATCTGACAGCTCTAAAGCTTAGATATTAATATAAATCGGACACCATGAAGTTTTCAGAAGTTTAACTTTGCTGACAGGACAGCCTAAAAACTTTCACAAGCCCCAAAGCAGTTTAGCTGCACCTCTGTATAACAAAATGGTCACCATGACTTTGGTCAGAGGTTTCAGTGTGTCCGTGTTGGTACTGACCACACTGCTCCTATCACCAGTGTTCTAAAACAAGCATTTGAGAAGGATTTATCTTTTTTATGTGAAGGCTGTAGGTTTTATTTATTTAATGTCTACTAATTTATTTATTTCTAAAAATGTAAGACAAATTATTGAAGAATTATATTGTATTTTCTCTTTTAAAATCAGGATTGGGCTACCATTCATTTTTTTTTTTTCTCCAAGTTACAAGTACACATGCACTGCCACTAATTAAAAACATTAATTTTGTTCCTGATCAGGACAGATCTAACCAATAATCATGGTGTAGTTGTATCTTTGATCTTTTTAAATATGGGTAGAGTAGTTTCCCCTTATTTCAAATGTGTTCTTCTCTTTTAGGTAGCAAGACTCCATCTCTGAGCTCTAATCATAGACAAATTGCACTTTTTTTACTCATGGTTTTAAATGTTTGATTGTTCGTTTGCGCAGATGTAGTTTTCATCCCTTTCCTTTGTGTCCCTGCATGTTTACTGAATGATGACATTAAGACCATTGCTGCTTGATTTTAACAGATCAAAGCTCGTCCTCTGACTCTGCTGCAGAAGCATGTTCTTACAAACACTACACCAACAGCTCCCATTTAAATTTCTGTAGCCTGATGACTGAGAACACAGCAAATCTTTCACAATCAACTACATGCGTGGCAGCATGGCTTGGTAGTTAGAAACCATCATGTGTTAGCCATAAGGCCTAGCTTTGATTGCTGTGACAGCTAATATTGTAACCTGGTATCTTACTGAAGAGTCCTTAGCAAGACTCTGAATCCTTATCTGTTCACTTATTATTTGCCACTCTAAATAAGGACACTACACTTATACATGCTTTAGTCAATGATATTAGCATGAGCGGATCCAGTATTTAGTAATAAGCTGGATCCTGGTAGGAGGATTATCCAGCGTTAAGCATTTGAGTGAGAATAAGAAGGGAATCTTGTCAGGGAGATCAAGCGGAAAGATCAGGAGTCCGACGACTCTAAATGAAAAACATAGGCTTTTATCCGCATAAGAGCCCGACATTTGTATGTTAATCTGATGTCTGAGATATGTCTAATCTGTATATATGTGTTATATGTTCTGTTTTGGTTTGACTTGTGTTTGTACATTCCGTTTGTAGGTCCAAGTAATGTGTTTGTATGTAAGCAACACTTGGTTATGTAACACCATAGGTTTTGAGAGAATTAAGTACATATACAGGATAGTAGCAGCTTTCATACTACTGCAGTTACAATATGCATGAGAAATACACAAGATGCAGGATTTTGCTTTCAACGTTAACAAGGTGAATCACAACTGTAACACTTGCTCTATATTGTATAGTATTTGAAATCATAACCAAGGTACCGTAGAGTTCCTGCCGCCTGTCTTTGTAACCATGTACTTAATCTGGAATAATAAAATGCATTTGTTGCATGATGTCTTTTGCATTCAAAATTCTGCAGAACTTGTGTTTACTTTGTCCTGTGATTCAGAAACGGAGGGAAGCTTCCTGATATCCCTGTACAAATTACATTACATAATAAAGATTTCTGAATATCTGTTAATTTTTCTGACATGCTCACAGGAGGTTTAGCAAGATCTTGAATTATTGCCAAAAAATGATTCCTCGCAAAAAAAATTTGGATCTTGCACTCCGAATCATATTTATAGCCTAATTCCCTCAGGTGGAAGTGACAGCCAGGCAGATGAAGTTGAATCGCCTGTTGTGTATGTATATGTTGGGATTCTGTCAACTTGGCCCTGGGATCCACTGGGACACGAACCCCCTCCTCTAGAACAAGAAGCCTCTCCACAGGGTCAGCTGCTGGCCCTAAAGGGGTCCACTCACCCATGACTTAATGCCCCTGGGCTCCTTTGTCCTCAGGGCTGTTGGTTTTTCTGGGCCATTCACTCAATTGCCCCCAAATGGAGGGAGGCAAGGAACCTGATGACTTGCCTTATGCTGAAGGAGCGGCAGTGTGCACGCATCCAAACAATGAGTACATAAACACACGGGTATGGCATGCATGCCATGTCAACTAAATCAATCTGTCTCCCTTCCCTCTCATTATTGTACAAGAAGCTCTTTTGTTCTTGGGTGACCCACACAGTAAAACCTGAAAGATGTGAGACCTTTTGCCTCTTAATTGGTTATTGGCTCTAGCCCTGTCATCTTATGCTTCCTGCAAAGCAATTGTTACAAATTTATTGACATGCAGCCCCATACCTGTTGTATGCTTACTAGCTCTCTTAGATTTTAAAGCTCTTATTGTGAATTTTAGAAATATAAAAGAAAGTTTTCAATGTAAAAGTGCCAAAGTGTACACAACTTTATTTTACCTCAGCCTTCTCACTGTGTGGGTTTGGATTAGGGTGTGTCTGTATGTGTGTGCATATGAGTGTATCTTGTACATTAACCTGCAGTCAACCACAGTTCTTCTGTTCTTTTTTTTTTTCCCTCTAAACACACCAATAAGCAAGCATACACACTCACACATGCACTGTTCGTCTTTGTGAATGCGAGACAGCAGATGGCAGCCCATTATAGGACTGACAGGGCAGTCATCTGGCAGGCCCTGTTACCCCCCCCCCCCNATACCCTGCTGTGTTGCAGCAGGGTATGACACTTTTTAGGCGGGAGAGTCCACAGTCGTGTGTGTGTTTGTGTTTTTGTGTTAGAGTGAGACTCTGGCCTTTCTGCCCCTTTATAGGTCACTGTTTCCACTTGTGTGTGTCAGTGCTGTGTGAGGTAAATCAGGCTCCATGGGAGCAGGGATGCTGCTCATTCTGCAGCAATACCTACAATGAATTTATGAACAGAAGTAATATCTGCACAATGTGTGACCTGATCTCCTCTTAGCAATTAATCACTGCCAAGTATTCATAAGTGTGCTTATATACTGCTCATACTGCCAAGAGACAGAAAATAAATGTACGTAGCTTCAGGTGCAGTAGGTGAAGCTTTTAATTCATTAAGTACGACAAATATACCCAAATCCTTTCACTGACTCTGTCAAACGCATTAAAAAAAAAAGGAGAGAGAGAATTAATATTGTCAACATTCAAGTAAAATTCTCAGTAATTTATTAATTCTAATAGAATTTGAGACACAAGCTTGAGATATTCATTACAGTAGCAGTGCGAGGCTGTGAAAGGTTCTCCCTTTTCCCCACTTGAATATTTGCCTCATGAATCAGAATTTCCTCAGAGCACCAGTGGAGCAGTCTCTCTTTGTAATCAAGGTTTAACATTAACACCACCATTCTGTGTGGAAGACATTCCTCCCAAACACAGGCCCCAGATTGACTGCCTCCTGCAGCCTTTATTACAATGGATTATACCAAAAACCAAATTAAATGGGGGGTGGGGGTCCCTGCAGAGGTCAAGGCCAAGGTTAGGATTAGGATTGGTTTTGGTGTCCTCTGGAAGGAGATAATCTACAGCCCACTCAATAGTCATCCTGCTAGGGGTACAACATGCTGGGAGGCACCACAGAAGAAGACGACATGCAGTTTCTGAGAGCTGCTTTAGTGTTACCCAGGCAACCAGCACAGTCCCTCGTCCTTTGGTGAAGCCTTTAGCAGGCCTCAATCATAGTCTTTTCCTCTGGCAATGTTCAGTAAGAGGGAGGCCCAGTGAGTCGAAAGGAACATTTACAGGAGAGATGAGTAATACACTGAGACATGTTTTCATTGAAATACAAAGACGCTAGATGCTAAGAGTTTGCTGGTTTGATAATAATAGCAAATAATAATAATAACAAATTGCATGAGCAGTTCAAGTTGCTAATAAATATAAATAACATAATGTAACAAAATTCAAACACTGGAAATAACATTTGGCTTGTAAGTAATAGCAACAAAGCTGCAGGGGAATAAAAAGAGTTCAACCTTTTAAGCTTGTTGCACTTTTGGCCATGCCCCCATCAGTGATGTCACTGCTGCTGTTCTCCATCAGATATCATAAAAATACTACTATCTGTGACTTAACGAATTGTGACACACACCTGTAGATACTTTAGTACTTTTTAGAGCGAAAAGACCAGGCAGTTAGTCAACAGAATATTAGTCTATGATCACTTTGATGATTGGTTAATAATTTAAGTTATTTAACAAATGATCATTAGTTATTACAGCAGATTAAATGTGAAGGTTTATTGCTTTCTTTAATTTCATTTCATTGTAAATTTGACAGTTGGTAAGTAAACTGAACACTTTGCTTTGGACTGCGGTATCTTTCAGCGGGCATTTGTCACTATTTCTGGCATTTTTATCATCCAATTAAAAGACATGTGATATACTGTATTTGTCAATAATGAAAAATAATTTAAATAATTTAATTTCAATTAAGAAATAATTTAATTTAAATTATTTAAGATAATTGAAAGTAATTATTTAAAATTATTTAAGCTCTTGGCATGCAGCTAAGTCAAAAATACTGGATATATTCTGTAGTACCTGCCCAGAACATGTTAATCAAGACCTGTCTTTTCAAAAACAGGCAGCCACAAGACCCTCCTCNCCAACCCAACCCAACCCATCAGGACATTGGCTCAGCCACTCAGGACAAAGGAAAGGGCCTCTTAGTCGCCCTCGAAGGCCCCGTTGGTGGCTCCTTTGCATTCACTCTTTTTCCGGCACTTGGACAAGATCCTGTGGAGCAAGCCTGGGGATCTGTGTGTCTGAGGTTGGAAGGCCACGGGCTGAGGCAGAGGGATCTGGGGCCTCTGCACCAGGAAGGGGCCCTCCCTCTCAGTCTGGCCTCCATCCAACCCCACACCTCCTCCTCCAGCTCCTCTGCTCCCCCTCCTGAGCGCCTGCAGCCTGTGTCCACTGGGGGACAAAGAAGAAATAACAAATACAAAGGCCCTGTTTATTCCTCATGACCTAAATTTCACTGCCAGCAGACAAGACAAGCATGGAACTGTACGGAGGGCTCTGTGTACGTCTGCACGTGTGTATGTACATACATGCGTCTGTGTGTGTGTAACATTCAGAGGCAGACTTTGAATCATAAATACTCCCTACTCTCGCACAACATTCTGGATGGAAAGGCTTTGCTGCAGTGAACATCAGCCATCCTCCCGCTCCTCTAATGAGATGCCGTGTTGTGAGATAGGACTCAGTGGTGTGTGTGTGTGTAAGTGTGCGTGCGTGCGTGTATATATATGTGTGTGTATGTGTGCTTGTCTATGTGTGGGGGTAGTAATCTGTTTCCTTTGTCAACTAATGAGGGACGAGAGGGGCCACCTGTTCAGGGGTGCTGGGCGGAGAAGACTGGGATGGGATTTTGGGGGTATGGAGCTACAGTGGTGGAACAGCTGCTGGGTGGTGTGTGGGTGTGTGTGTGTGTGTGTGTGTGTGTGTGTGTGTGTGTCTGTGTATCCAAGCACTCTCAGATGTTGGAAGTGTCCGCGCAGTGCAAGTTTTTGTTTTTCGATACACTTACCTTCCACATATGCTGTGTAGAGCTGAATCCACGTCCCAGGATGAGCTTCTCAGCGATACAAATCTTTGTAGATTTTTGGGAGGAAGATTCCCCTGAGAACGAGAACAATCAGCAGGTTTAAGCTGTCCGCTGTCCTCCTCTCCTTCTGTTCTGACATGACCCACACACTGCCTCTGCTCACTCCACTCATCTAGTGTGTTCTTCTGTAAACACACAAATATTAGATATTTCAATTTGTAAAGCACAATAAATTGCAATGATTAATTTTATTTTATTACATTTCATCAGTCTTCATTATTATTCATCTAGATAGTTTTTAAAATCTATTGCTACCTCATTTCAGTCAGAAAATTGTCATATTACTGATGTCATTTCACCATTTGCAAAAAATGAAAATGTAGACTTTCCTAGATTTATTTTGTTACTGTGATAGTAGGCTGACTTAGAAATCTAAGTTTATTTATAGACTTTGTATGCACGTCTCTTAGCCAAAAATTAATTTTATGTACACTGTGCTGAATTCCCCAATCACTGATAAATAAAACATACTGGCAGTTAATGAGGATGTTGTAGTAACTATTTTTGTCCCATTTAAGTCTATATTATGGATACTATAGAATAGAATAGAATAGAATAGAATAGAATAGAATAGAATAGAAGAATATGGCCTCTATATTCCCCTCAGTGAGCAGCAGCAAAGTGCAGTAATGCTGCATTGCTGAGCACAGACCAACCTGGCTCAGCTCCATCACACAGGAGGCGGGGAAGTAGCCCTGCTGTCCATCCTGCAGCCGCCCAAACCATCTCTCCTCCTCATGTTTGGAGAGAACCAGGATGACGTCACCCTGACGCAGCTCCAGCTCATCTGGCCAGTGGGGCTTGTAGCTGTGGACTACTACCATCTAGTGAGTAAAGTGAGAGTTACAGCCTAAACTATGTTTTGCATTTATTTTACTCAAATATTTGTCTTTCAAAAATGCAAGGTGCACTGTTATACTAAATATACTAAATTTAATCTCGTTATGATTCATTACATTAGCTTTGGTTATAATGATAAATGCTGCAGCCATCTTCCATGTACGCTCTGCAGTTTACATGTCAGTCATAGTGGCAGAGTGAATGGAGAGGATTAAGTTTCCAGACTCAGATTAGCTGCTGTGCAGTGAAATAGAAACCCTAAATCCAGGTCTACTCCTCATTTCTGTTCTTCCTAAATATGACCCATGTTTGTTATAGGAATTAGGAAAAAAATAATCAAAAATGAAACCAGAGGAACCTGACTGACATTACATACTTCACTATCAAACTCATATCTATCAACCTTTAGTTTGTATGATTTAGGAACAACGAATCTTGAAATTTTTTTGTTAATTCCTGCTGCCAAAAAGCTACAGGAGCCTGCATCAAAAACCCACAGGGAAAGATTAATATCTGTTTTCTATCAATGCATATTAGATATTCATTTAAGAAATGTCAACTTGCCTTTTCAGCTTCTGCTCTGTATCGATACCTCACTGTTGACCAATGAAAGTGGAGATGAATCAGCAAAAAGGTTAGTTTTGCAATTTTTCATAACCATAAATGTAAATGAGAAATCCTGTATCAGAATTTCTCCATCATAGCATTGATATATAACAGTATAATGCATGTGGATTAATGCCTCTGCAACCATGTCAGCATTAAATTAGCAGTCCATCTACCCCAACATCATTTTTACCATTCATAATCTGACATTAGTATGCCATTTTGCTATCACTAACACTGTACATAATGTCATGTGCAAAACGTGACTGCAGATGTGATGTCACTCACCTTGAGGGGCAAGGACAGTGGTAAAGACTTGAAAGTGCTCATTGCTCTGCATGTAGATGCGCTGCATCTTGAAGATCTGACACTTGCACACTGAGTGAGGCTCCTGAGCTCTGCCAGCACTACCTTTAAATAAATGCATCTGACTAATCCACTGCAGCACCGGCTAGAGCTGGACACAAGCACAAGCACGAGCACGGTCATGCTAGGTATGATAAACACAAACACGTGTGTACAGCACAGGGCAATGCACAATGCAACACTAGTTATTTATGAAGTATGTATGATTTATGATTAATACAGTAATGGGCAATATTACCTGACTTGCATCCATTTTTAATATTTCTGGGATCATACTGCTCAAACAAAATAAAAGAGAGCTCTTATGTTGCAGCTCATGCTTGACCACCTCACCCTCATGCCTTCGCCTATTGTTCTTTGACCATCTGGTCCCAGGCGAGAACTCTAGAGGCCACTGCCACTGCTTACCTAACGTGGATGACAATTCAGAATTTTATCCCATCACGAGGGCTCGATTGATTAAACGTTATTGACTGTGTCCCATTTTGCCACGGCCTGGGTGAGCAGGGACAAAGATGAATGGGCTTGGGATGGGGTGGGGGCCTGCTCAACAGATGGTGATTGGCACCCCTNCCCCCCCCCCCCCCTCCTGTGCAATGGAGCTTGTGTCAGCGATTAAAAATCATCCATCAATAACATGAGAGTTATGCAGCCAGACAGTCACATCTGCGTATTGAATGTCCTGTCAACCTTCAATGGCATTTAGGAAACCTTACAAGTGTGAGGTTAATCACACACTTTATTTCATATCAAAAACAGGAACTAGCAAGCCATTTCCCCTATTTACAATCAATGTCTATATTCCGTTAAGTGGACCATAGATTAGTTTCATGAACTTTAGTTGAAAAGATTTTTGGGTGTATGTACACCTTGATGAATCTTTATCCTGGAAAAAAGCATATAAGTTCAGTTGCATCTAAAATGGCTAAAAGTGTAGGAATCCTGGGAAGAATTCGACCCCTGTTAAACACTGAGGTCGCCACTCTTTTATACTATGCTATTATTTATCCACACATTTATTATTACAATATGGTCTGGGTGAGTACTTATCCAACAAAATTGGGCTCTATATTTCATCTTCAGAAACGAGCAATGCATATTATAAATTGTGTAAATAGAAATCATCTGTCTCAAATTCTGTTCCACCAGTCTGGCATCCTGATCCTTCAGATCTGTTTGTCTGTCATTAGAATCCTTCCCCCATCTTTCCAAGAACTCTATTCCTTTAATTATCAATTTCATAATTATTGTACTTATACTCATTGTTTGTCGAGCAGCTCAGTTACAATTTGGTTACATTTACAGAGGTTCAATCTTATGGAATGTTCTGTCCTCTAATTTCATTAATTTGGCTCCTCTTCAGTTTAACAAAGCTGTGAAGGGATTATTTCTTTTTCAGCTTTATCCATATGGATTTTTACTCTAATTTCTTTTTTTTTTTTTTCATGCATATTGCCTTCGGAGTCTGACATTTTGCTAGAATTATTTTAAAAGATTTCAAATGTTCTTTTATTTTATTATATTATTTCTTTTTTTTTTTATTTTTCCCTTAATTGTTCTATCAATTAAATAGTGAGCATCTTCCAGAGAATTGCCTCGTATAAGCCCCTTGAGGGTTTTTTTTTTTTTTTTCACTCTTCATCACATTTTCTTTATGTAATTTTGTATTTTTCTTTCTTTTTTTTGTATGTGTGAACAAATAAACTAAACTGAGACAGGAGATATGTTTATGTACAGTGTCTGAAAGAGGAAACACCTTTAAATGGATGAGGCATCTAATTAACCTCATTACATTCAGCCTCAGTTGACCTGTGAAACACTTTAGCCTGGCAAACCAAAATAACATCAGTTTAAGGAAAGAGCTGTTGCCATTTTGCAGGCTTTGAATTCTGCCTTTGTGAGCTCTACGTATGTTCTAATTCGGTGTGATGCCGAAGCAAAACCTTTACATAACCCAAACCACAGCTAAGCTGCTTAGAAAACCTCTAATATTTACTTCTAGGAAGAAAATACATGAGCACTAAGCAGCTCTGTGCACAATCACATGACTCAACTCAGGAGGATTATTAAAATTAATGTGTAATGTTCCAAAAAAGCTGCTATGCATCCTATGTTTGCGATGAACAGAGATCCAGGTGATGTTGATGAAACAGACTGCATTAGCTACATGAAAGCCTCAAAACCCCATTAATAATTTACTCTAATCTGCTGCTGATTGGCCTTTTAGTGGCCTGTGAGAAAGGAAAATGACAGAGAGTTATTTAAGTTGCTGCAGATTCATTTAAACAGTGTATTTCACCACAAAATTAGGTCTTTCGTGGCTGTAACGACTATATCAATGTACATTACACCACATATAACCGCAAAAATCTGGACAGTCAGGCAGTTAAAGTCATTTCATATCACATGCTGGAAGTCCCAGTTCAGTTCAATGGTTTCATTAAAGGCACATATTGATGCATCAGGATAGAAGAAGTTTGACTCCTCAGCGTTTCCCAGGTTTGGACCACTTCTTTCCTCCTCCGGCTTTACCTCCTTTCCCCTTCCCACCTTTTCCCTTTCCTTTCCCTGGCATGTTTCCTTTCCTTCCTTTCTTCCCAGAAGATTTCTTGGCCTTGGCTGCTGCTTCCTCCATGTCATTCTCTCTCATTTCTTTGTTGACAGCTTTGGTCATGTCCATCCTGGGCTTTTTGCTGTCCATGATTTTCAGGAGGTCCAGCTGCTTCTGCTTTTCGCTGGAGAAGTCACCGATGAGGGGTTCAAACTTCCTCTTCTTGCCTGTGTTTCTGAGGGGTTTCTCTTTGGGCAGGCGGTCCTGAAACTTACCCACTGATGCTGTGGAAGTTTTGGCCACGCTCACAGCTCTGGCCAGGTCGTCTTTGGATTGCTGGGCCATGGGAAGCAGTCCAACCCCTGGTGTTTTGACCTTCTGGGCTCTGGCGATGTTCTTCAGCCTGTTCAGCTCGTTTTTGGCCACTCTCTCCTTCTTGTCTTTGACGCGTTTGGCGAACTGGTCCTCGTTGGGATCTGCGTTCTCAGGAACTTCAATCAGCCACTGCTTGGTGTCATCTTTGGCCCTGTTGTAGCCCCATCGCCGCTTCCACTCCTTCGCAACATCATCCCAAACCAAGTTAGTCTTCTTCTTTTTCTGGATACCCTTTAGCTTAGCAAACTGCTCCCATTTGGTCGGAGGTTTGGGCTTAGGAGGCGGTTTCTCTCTGGGCAGCGGGGTCGCCGGATCGGGCAATTTGGCGACTATCGCCTCCCCAATCCTCTCCGTGGGTANAGCGGGGTCGCCGGATCGGGCAATTTGGCGACTATCGCCTCCCCAATCCTCTCCGTGGGTAGTTTCCATATCTCGTTAACGAGCAGCTGCGTGTTATCCCGAGCTAGAGACCGCAGGAAGTCCTCCTTCTTCTGATCTCTGAAGTCCCGGGTGTCGATGCGGTTCTTGTCACAAGCCAGCAGGTTACCGATGTCAAAGTCCAGGTCCAGTTCTTTCTGAACGGTGATACTTTTGAGTTTTTCGGACTCTTCTTGTTCAGCTTTAGCCAGCAGCGCCTCTACGTCGCACGCCGCCATATTGACTGTGGCTTTCCGATGTTCCCCACATGTGGAAAGAAACATACACGCAACTGTTTCCGGGTTACAAGGCAAGGAACGTTTCCAGGTATGACCACAAGAGGGCAGCAGTTTTCCATTATTTTTAATGTATTGCACTTATGTGTCCCAATTTAATGCTGCTTACTGTTATACGTTTGACACGAATAGAATAGAATAGAATAGAATAGAATAGAATAGAATAGAATAGAACAGAATAGAATTTTTTGTCACTTTATGGTCAAATGATGTATGCAACTCCCTGATTGATGATAAAGCACGTTTAGTTTTAAACAAATCAAAACAAGAAGAAATGGCAATAAAACCTAATGTGTCAATACAATACATATTCAAACGCTGCTGTAATTTGAAAAATTGAAAAAGAGAAAACAAAAAGTTTTTCCAGAGATTTAATATGTTGTTTTTAGACGTGTGCCTCAAACTGTTTTCACCACCATCCACCTCCACCTGTGAGTTATTATGATTATTGTTATTATTATTATTATTATTATTATGGCATTGCAGTTTGGGATGATACTGTCCATCTGCAGCACATGCAAAAGCAAACCCTTCTCATTTGGACATTTTGTCAAACACAGGTGTAACAAATAAAATTAATAATGGCTGCAGTCAAAGCCCTGGTACTGTGCATGCTGGCTCACTGGGAGCCACCATTAATGTTATGAGTTACACCTGTGTTTTTCCTGCTGCAACAAGTCAAAAACCCAGTTAGCAACATTATGAAGTGTGGAACTGGGTTGCAGATTCTGTCTTTGTCTCGCCCTCTGTCTCACTGCAAGGTCTGTGATGGTTTTTAAGACCATACTGTATTGGACTGAGTTGTATTGAGAGGTGTTTCTAATATTTTGTCCCCCTCATCTCTGTAAACGGGAAAGGAGAAAATATTAAAAATATGTCTTATTATAATTCAGACCTCAAGAATGACCATAAATTTGAATCATCAAAATTGAACATTTGAAGTTTGATTTACTGCATAGCCACTGTACAGGTGTGCCATATTATCCTTTGTAATGGCTGCATGGTGTTTTAAAGTTTTGGAGTAGTGATCTTTTGGCAGCCTTTCTCAACTTTATAATGTAATTATTCTAAATGTTTTCATTCGAGGTTAGATTCACTGATGCATTATTATCACCTCTTCTCTGTAAAGCATTTTGTCTGCATCTTTCCCATATAGATTCAGCACTATAACTCTATTTTCATCCCCATCTCCACTAAATTAGAGGAGAGGATGGAGGCAAGGGGGGGTCCTTTTAACATTGACTGGCTGCTGGTTGCGCAAAGACGGTGGTGTTATTATTTTTGGGCTCCAGTAATTATATTCATCGCTAGCGTTGCCATATGAATGCTAACACTCCGACAGGCTCAGAGATAAGGTCACAAGTGATGCCATGTTTGGAGATGTGAGGAGGAGGAAATGCGTAATTAATTGAGCAAAGTCTCTATCCTGATTTAGAGAAGGGTATAACGTCCACTTTGATGTTGTATATTGTTTGAAATCAGCCATATGGGGACACACACACACACACACTCATTCTTATATTAGCTGCCTATGTCATCCACAGTACCATTACTGTTCAGAGTTTTTGCTGACTTTTATCTGGCCAAAACAGGATTACTTTTTCATGGCATTTCTATTAAGGAAGAACATGCAGCACAGGCAGGATAAAGTTCTCTTTGAGCAAAGTCACTCTCACTCTCATAGTTTGCGTCACCGCACCTCTTAAATGTGCTTAAAGTAATAGGTTCCTGTGTAACATATTGCTCTTGTTATGTGAAGCCCTTGCAGGTTTTGTTGACTTTTATGCTTTAAGTTTAGCCAGAGAAGCACATGCCCATCTATGAACAAAGAAAACTTGCTGACCCTTGGTGATAATGAAGCCCTTGGGCCTGACAGATTCAGAAATGCAAAGTTCAAGCCTTTCTTCTAAGTTCCTGAAAAGTTCATATTTACAAAGTTTTAACCTAACAATATTCAACTGAGTGAATTAAAAAAGAAAAAAAGCCAGAACACGTTAGCTGTTGTTCCTACATGAGTATTATAAAGAAATGAAAATTCCAATAGAAATTTCTGTTGGACACAAGATTCAAAAGCCTTTATTTGCCATTTGCACAAGTGCAACTGAATTGGAATTCTTGCTCAGTTAAAAAACAGAACATAACAGCAAACTGACAAAGAATAATGAGACATTAGGAATGAACGCATACTATATAAAATATGTACAGAAATATAAGAACTGAGACAAATTAATGAACTTGAAAGATGGTACAAAAGGAAAATACTGTGCCTGGCACAAAAATCAAAGAACTATATAGCAACTGCCAAAAGGAATGTCTGTACCACAAAAATAGGAGTTATATAAAAGGTTACAGTATACAGGACTCAAAAAAGTAAATAAAATACACAAGAGACAATTTCCTAATTTTTTCTCTACACTTGAAGTGAGAACTGTAACCATGGAGCAGATGGGAGTACATACAGTAAATATATTTGATGCAATAAAAGATATGATGAAAACTTTATGTACCTATGCACATTTTGAATGAATGAATGGATATATTTTGGACATAGTGTTCCATCTCTCTAAGCTCTTTCAGCATCACATTTGCATTTGTCCAATATATGAAGCTAACGCTGCACACTTTATATATATATATAAAATAGGATATTGTAGTATTTCTCTTCTATTCACTCAGAGGAAAAGGCCATGTGAAGGTATTTTGTTGTCACATCTATATTCCTACATATACTGAGCGGTGGCACTTTATCTGTGTGCTGGCCACTGTGTTCCATGAATTTCCATGAATCATGGGAGAAAGGACATCCATTCTTGCACTATGTAGCCCAAGGCTTTACTCTTCCTCCTCCTTCCAAAAATTGACCTGTTAGCATCTAAGAAGAGGTGAGAATGCTTGAGGGCCAGGCAGGGAACAAGAGCAAAATAATCTCATCAGCACCATCCCGGTATAAATTAGAGATGATTAGTTGTTAACAGCTTCCTGTTTATTTATAGTCATGGTAATATTACGTAGATTTCTATGACCTACTTGGTGAAAGACATTGAAATATTGTTGGTATTTTTCTTTAAAAACAACTCTGTGTTTTTGCTTTGCAGCTGATCTTAAAGTCATTTTCCTTTTTTGCAGTGACTTATTACATGCAGAACGATCACACGTGTCACGGAGACACATAGCAGGATTAAACATATTCCCTCAACATACAGAAAAGCTGCAGATCCATCAGCAGGTAAATATCTCATATGGTGCACGAGTACCAGTTTCACGTGATGCGGTTTCTCCAGGATCATTAAAACAGATTGTCTGTCTAAGTTAACACGCTCTCTAAGATGCTTGTGCAAAACAAAAAAATTCCAGATGACCGAGCTGTTTGCTCACAGGCTTAGGCACTTCTGTAGATTACATTCACAGTGTGCCACACTTCCTGTTTCCACAGCGAGTGGACAGGTGGCTCCTGGTGAACAGAGTTTAGTTGGTTGACAGTTGAGGTCAAAGCTTTTACTGAGCTGCTGTGATTGAGACAGAAACACCATTTGGCTCTGTGCTATGCCTCACAGCTACCTGCTGCTTCCAAACTACTGCCTGCTCCACATGGCAGCCTGAGAAGGACAAGTTAGGAGATAAACTCCATCATCTCATTTTTTTTGCTCTGAAAAGAAACATCAGCAGAAACAGGAGACCAAAAAAACTTCAAAATATTCTGTTATCTACTGAAATTTACTTAAAAATATCTTGAAATTAGCCCAAAATGTAGCCACAACAAAACACTATCTGTAATAAAAAAAAAAATAAAAAAAAAAGGTTCCTCATTTAACCCTTGTCAGCTTCATGTAAGTAATAAAATTTCAGAAATTCACATTAAAGGTCCTCAAAACTGACTTTTGGTCTTAAAGTTAAGATGATTTTGAAATTGAAGTGAAAATGATTTTAAAAAATGATGTTTCTAAAACAGTTAAATTCAAACATGGATTACATATAATCAAATATGAAAGAATTTTCTAAAATAAGGTGTCATTTGATGGATTCTTATTAAACAGAATCCATCCAATAGGGAATAATCTTCCCTATTATGTCTTGTGTTGAGATACACTAATTTTTAGAAAATTCCCCAAACAAGTTTATTTATAATGGAAAAGACAAATTCTCAACGCAGATTCTTTCACTAGTTTTACGACAGTAAGACTCTCAGGGCTCAATAACAGATAAAACTGACTTAGACATGAGCTTGAAACTTTCATGAATTCCTTTTTTTTTTTTTTTTNTTTTTTTTTTTTTTTTACGGTGCACATTGGGGTGTCATGTGCATTCATTCCACATCTGACACATGACCAAACAGAGAGGGGTGAAAAAAGGTAAATTTGTTTAAAGGGCACCCCTCGCTTGCTGTGGTGGGAGGGATTACTCTGCTCTCTGAAGGCAGGTCACCGTGTGTGTGTGTGTGTGTGTGTGTGTGTGTGTGTGTATGTGTTGTAGCTGTCTTGTTTATAAGTTAGTAGGCAACACAGCTGTGATCTCCTGGACATGCACACCACCTTCTCCATCCAGCGGACACCAGTTAAACAGCTGGCCTGCTTCCTAGAAACAGCATGGCATGGAGTGAGGAGTCCTTGAGATATCATTCCAAGCACACTGTGTTTGTGTGTGAGAGAGGAAGTGCAAGACCATGAAGAAAGTGCATGTATCTGAGTGTGTCTGTGTGTGTGTGTGCTGCAGTGGCTCCGTGCTGGTTTTTGGATGCAGACAGAGCTGGTTACTGCCTGGTGTCATGGCAATATGCAGAGGTCGTCCCTCAGTTTGGTATTCAGCAGCACAGTGGGGGCTTATCACGGTGACATCATCGATCACAGTGACATCATCGGATACACCCTGTAGTTTGTGAAGCAGGAGACTTCACCAAGTTAGCCTTCTTACAACTTTGGAAATTATAAAATGAGCAATGAAAGTATGAGAGTTCTCTGAGTAGCTCAAAAGGTGAGCAGATTCTGTTGAAACTTGAGGGAAGGGGCATGGCCTAAGGAAGAATTTCTTAAATTATGGTATGGATCAGGAATTTTTAAAAAATAATTCCTTAACATTCGGAGATGGATGTTTTTTGATATTTCTGTCAGTTTCTTCAAAAGTAATAGAACAATCTCAATTTAAAAAAGCAACCATATTTATCCCATTACAAGCTATCAATAGGTGTAATTTGATGCCTTTTACACCCTGCAGTCTTTTTTCATAGTGACAAAGAGAAACATCAACTTTTTTTTGTTTTTTGGCCATACTTGTACAACCTTAAAAATCTCGTCAAAGCCCTTAGGTAGAGCCTAAGAAATCCTCTTGGAAGCCTCAGTGCAGCTCCAGTAATGAGGGGGCTGAGTGCCGGGCCCCTACGTGAGGGGCATCCAGGGCCCTTATTGATCCTCCCTTACTTAGTTTGTAGATGCACATTGGTGCATAATTAGACTGATACTGAGCTAATGAATGCAGACAGTGACTAATACCTCCAGGGAATTGTTCAATGCAGGATGGATATAGGATTTTAGTCAGTCCAAGCTTATTTTGTAAAAAAACAAAGTGGTTGAAACATATAAAGGAAAGATATAGCATTTCCTCTTGATTATAATTAATTGTTGTAATGTTGCAAACTAGAAGGTGCAGTTTCTGAGGAAACTGCAGGGTGACTGCATGCAAAACCACTGCTTGAAATGATCACTTGAAACTTGCTTGAAATGATTTCTGGAAACTTGCTAGAAAAGATTTTAGCCATTTCGATGCTGTTTAGATGCCTTTTTTTTTTTTTTTTTTTANTTTTTTTTTTTTTTTTTTTAAGCAGGCAGTTAGTGGCCATTTAGTTGCTGCTGAGTTTTTTTCTAATAGTCATTTGGTTAATATTGAGTTTTTTTTAGCAGCCATTATTAGCTGTTTAGTTGCCGCTAAAGAAATTTCAAGCGAATTGGGGAACATTGGAATTTTGGTAAAATTTAGCAGGTCCATGGTTGACAAAATTGTTAATTTTTATGACACACCATATCTCAGCCTTCAAATGACATAAGAAGCTAAAATTTCAGATACAATGTCCCTGAACCACTATATACTGTATATAGTATAGGCTACTACAAGGTACATAGTGGCCATATAGCAGTTATACTATATATACTGTAGTATAGGGGTAATATAATGTATCCATATAGTAGTCGTGTGGCCTTATAGTAGTTATACTATATATACAGTATAGGCTTGTATAAAGTAGACTTGTAGCTGTAAAATATCACAATTCTGTTGACATCTGACAATGTAGGTTGAACGTTGTGGAACTTGTTAGGTGCCAAAAAACAGGGTGGAAAGATAATAACAAAAAAGAATAGCAGTGAAGTGAACATAGTTTTGCAGTTATTGCTTTGCAATCACCCCAATAATGGAGATCCAACTGATTTATCAGAAAAGCCTCTGTGAGAGAATGCAGCTGATTCAACCAAAGTAAGCAAACCATGTCAAGATACCCTTCATATTCCTTATCAAAGACATGAGAGCTTTTAGTCACTAATTGCTTCTCAACGTGACGCCAGATGACTATGACTTGATGGCAGTGGACCATGGAGAGCAGAAGAAAAAAACAGGGAAATTGTTTGAAGCAAAATCTGCATTCTGACTAGTGACAAATTTACCTTTTCAGCAATGTACTTGAGACAATTCTCTAATCATCTGTACTATTAAAATGCAGTGATAGAGTTTTGACAAATGTTTGAACTCATTTATTGAAACATATGATGTCCTTTGCTCATCTGAAGCTGCACAGCTGATGCTTTTGCAGCATTTGTACATCCTCTTTCTATGATATACTCATTGAAGTCTGAATGGGCAGAGATTCAGAGACATAAACCTGGGAATACTGACTTTGTTCCTGCGCTATTCAACAGAAACAAATCCTCCTGGATAGTCAATGTTGCTGAATGAGTCAGAGGAGCAATGCTCATTAGCAAAAGGGCAAAAGTCACATTGCCCAGTCATCCTCAGGTCCACTGCCACTTATCCTTAACAGAGTGTCAGCATGCTGCTAGCATGTTAAATATGCCTGTATGGTTAGAATCATGTTACAAGCAGACAGTTAGTGATGGTAATATATAGTTGTGGGACTTCTCGCAGAATTTGACAAACGTCCTTCTCCTGCTCTCTATGTCCCTCAAAGTGACTCCTGTCAGCCACTTTGCTTTGTTCTCCTAAAGTTGTCTCCAGTCGTCTGATCAATGCTGCGATTAAATGTTGGTCACGCATCATACAACCCTTTGGCCTGACATGATGCAACATCCGCTAATTGCAGGCTACGTTCACCCAAGTGTCCTCTCTGTGGCACGACATACACCAAGCAGCATCAAAATCCCGAGGGACATTCCTGAGCTATAAATAATATGGATCACATACATCTTCGCAGGAACCCTCAAGCATTGTAATGCTTGCTATGATATGAAAATGCCATCTTTGTTTACCNCCCCCCAACCCCCGCAGTTTGAGCGAGTGAAACAATTTGAATGAATATCAGAAGGCATTTCAGGTTTAGTGTGGATTCTGAAGTAGCATCTTATCCCAAAGTGACCGAATCAGAATTTTGCAATTATGCCAAACACTTTGACTATGATAAACTCAAAAATTATTTCTTCTTGAAGAACTCCACATGAAAATTGAGTTTAAAATCACAGTTAGACAAACAGCTGTCTGTATGTTCATTATTAATTAGCATCATGTGTCGGCTATAAAATATCTCTGACAGTTAGCACTTGGATATATGAGTTTGCAAAGCATCATGAGACAATTAACAGTTCCAGACAGGCGCAGAGGCAGTAGTCAGGGTCCAAATTACAGGAGGATTTGTTACTAACCCTGCTAAGTTATAGTCACAGAAATAATTACAAATGTGAACAAACTGCGCTTAATTGAATAAAATAAAAAAAAAATGTACAGCCTCCGATTTAACCACAGAATTGAACCAGTACCTCTGTTGCTCATTTGGAACAAAATCTGTATGTTGTGATCTGGAATTTCTGGTCTTTCACGAACTGAGGCAGGAACACAAGGAGACATAACCTGGTGTAAGACGTAGAGAACATGGATTTCTGAGAAATGGGAAAACTAATATGGCCTGATGAGTCATCCTTCACCCTATTTTGTACCTGATGAGGTTTAGGTTTCCAGAAAGGCGTTTCAAATCATCTGATCATCAATGAACCTTTATTGGAAGTTCTGGACTACAGAAAGCAAAGCAGATTTCCACAAAGTTCATCCCTTAAAAAAGTGAAGGTGTTTTTTGTGACAAATGATGCAGTATTCCCAAACACACAGTTCAAGACAAGGAATCTGTTTTGTTCTGAAGACGAAGCCTGACCCCGTCCTTTTTTTTGTTAAGTCCTTGATATTACTTGGTGTTGCTTTTATTTTGTCCCCCTGCTCAGGTCTCTCCTAATGTTTAAAAAAAAGAGGTGGTGGCTTTGTGACAGATATAACACATGCATCCCCTTTTTCTCGCTGCTTTTCCCTCTTTCTCCAAGCAAGCACCTCCAGGTGAAACAACACCCATACTTGCACTAATTCTCACGTTTATTTTAAGGTTATTTAGACATTTCTCTGGAGCAGAGATTTAGGGAAAATTTGCACTCACACCAAGCGACCGGTTTAACTGGCTCATTGTCTGGGTGCGCGGTGTCAATGGAGATTAATTTGGAGAGACAGCCGCAAGGTCCTAAACTCTATACGTACCCCAAATAAAACATGATGATTCAGTGTCACACATGATTTAGAGGAAAAAAGGATGCTAGTTCCATTTTTGATTCTGTACATACCATTACAGGGAAGAAGGTGCAACAAAGCAGCATCTTGATGTGATTGTGTGAGTCACCTCAGGCTATGGACAACCTACTTGTGGTTAGTTAGGCTCCTTTTCCTTCTGCCCTCATTGAAAGTCACTGCCAATCCGAGCCAAACTAAGCTGTGTCCACCCGAGGCTCCAGTATTATATCACCCAACTCAATCAGGCAGTAAGCTGCCTGAGCCAGTGCTTTTTCAGAGGTTTGTTAATGCAAAAGACGCATTGTTGTGTGCATGATAGAAATGCATACACATACACGTGTACTGCGACATAGGCACTCACTAAATAAAACAAACTTGTGCACAGTGGAGATTGATGACTTCCAGTTCAACGGATGCGAGAGATTGGTGCTGTTCCGTTGTCTAAATCCCTCATCTAATTAATGTTTACATAACTGTGGCTAATGTAATTCATGCTCGCCCCTGTTGAGAGGGGTCAAGGAGCTGGGGAATGCCCACCAGAGTTTACAATCACCTGTGTGGGAGTTACATGCACAGGCCAGTGAGCTGAACACATCAGGAGAGATTGAGAGAAGAAAAACCCTGTAATTACAAAACACAGTTTGCAAACTTTGACAACAGAGCAATTCAAACAATCAAATTTAAAGTTCTTGAATAACTTGTTGAGTTTTGGCTAATGATCAATGACACATGTAAGTGTCCCTTTCCTATTTTAGTGGCAATAAATCATTTTTTGCACTGAGATTAGTGCGAAACAAATTCAAGATTATGTTTTTTGTCCCATTTTAGTTGTTGAGTTTGATCAATGACACACATAAGAAGTGTCTCTTTCCTATTTTTAGTGGCAATAAATCATTTTTGCATTGAGATTAGTACAAGACAAATTTGTGATTACGTTAATTTTGTCACATTTTAGCCATAAAGCAAAGTAATTAAGCGTAACTGATTAGTATTTAAAAGTGGAAACAAGCGTGTAGCTCTGGAAGTGCAGGTACTCAAATATAATGGCCTCACATGAAATGAATTCTTCTATTTATCCTGCAGGGGAACAAACTTAAAGCAACCTGCTGTTATCAGACAGCACTTTGCGGGTTTTAAAAGGCATTGTAATTTAATGGCATTAAATCATAAAAGCTAATCTGAATCCCTCTGCCTCAGCAACAAAGGCAAGTGTCATTTTTTTCTGAGTGTGATGTATTAATGTATTATTATTTTTATAATTAAGGCTTATAAAGTAAACAAGGGAACACTTACTCTGTCATCTAAGTGAAAGTTTTCTCCACTACACAAGAACTTAATATAACCTGATTAATCGTAGGTGTGTAGCAAAAATAACACATTTAATTATACTTTAAACAGATGGATGTAATTATAAATCTCTTGCGGTCCAATATAATTGTGCTTTGATGCATCACAACAATTGTTGACACATACATTGAGGTAAAGACAAAAATACACTTCTTGACGTCATTAGTGCGTGTGCGTGTGTGTCATGTGCATGTGTGTTCATTCACATATTTTGATGATGATGATGTGGATCTTGGCTCTTCCTCGTGATTTTGAACTTTCTTGGGGCCACTGCAGGTTACTTTGAGGAATGATGGTAAATGTGAACTGTGAGTTATCAACAACTAAACTGTATGGCAAAGATGCAATTTTTGATTAGATGAAGGTAACGTGAGCCTTTCAACAAAGTACAGATTTAGGGGTCGAGGCAGGATACGGTAAGCAGCTTAAATTGTGTTACTGAGCATGCTGAAATTTTTGGATCTACAGTTAGGGTTAGTTTAACAACTGATTTAATAGTGCAAAGAGACACCGAGGACCAAATAGAGATGTGTAGCTCCAAATTTAGCAGTTTGTGGAAATAAGACCCCCAAAGCTCACAGTAAGTATAAGCCAATGCCAAATGCCCACATCAAAGAGTCTGGCTAAATCTGAGCCATTTGGGCCCCAAGAAGATGGTGCTTTAGCACCGAGGAACCAGTGACGTCAGGGGCCAGAGGTGGTGAAATCTGCTCAGGGATCAGTGGTCTGTGGAGGAAATAAACACACTTTTGACAATTTGGTCCTCAAGGAAAATTCAAGAGAAATGACAGAAAGGCCAGATGTATGAGGAAATTTGTCAAGATTTGCCAATGACCTGTTTTAAAAGAATAACAGATCAAATAATCAACTTCTGCATCCTGTTACAGAACTGATCAACTCTCAAACTGGCACCATAGGCATATGGTGCCAGTTTGAGGAATGCATACAGCAAGGCTGTCCAGGTTGTAGCACAAGTAACCTTGTACAGAACAAAACAACATTTTTAGGAAACAGGGCTTTAGCGGTGGCATCAATACATCACCAGCAGGTTGTGGCAAGGACTGCCAAGACATTTAAGCAGAGACAATGGATCAACTACAGCATTATATATAAAGAAACAAGCTAAGAGCACAAAGCTTTTTTTAAGTTATCGTTTAACATTAAATTGATCTACATGAACAACTTACGATGTGCTGAAATCAACCCAGACGCTCAGGTCCCACATATCCTCTGCGATCACATCCAGCGGCGCTTTAACATATCAGGATGCAAAGTCTTTCACAAGGTCAACACACTTGGCAACAAAACAAGAGCCTGGCAGCAGCAAATGAGAGTAAATAAACAGAAATTAATTCTTTACCATTTTGCAGTGAGAAGCCAGTAAATAAAAGTAACTTTGTATATCAAGGAGAATACGTAAGCAAGGAAATTTTTATATTGTGAGTCAATAATAAATCAATATAAGATGGGAAGAGATACTAAAAACACAGAAAATTTAAAAAGTTCTTAAATCTTGCTTTAAGATAGTTTGTCTTGATTTGTCTTAATAAGCTACTCAATCTATTTTTATAGACAGAACTGACTAGAAAGTCTGAAAAGTTGGATGGTTGACACTTTAATATCCAAAACATCTTTACAACATGTTGTATGAAAACTCAATCAGGTCAACTGGATTCCAGTTTTTAATTCTGAAATGTTTCACCATTCATCCAAGTGGCTTTTTCTGAATGACGAAGCCATTTGGATGAATGGTGAAAAGTTTCAGAATTAAAAACTGGAATCCAGTTGACCTGACTAAGTTTTCATACAACATATCTACCCGCCTGCATGACTGAGAATCTTCATCAAAATCTTTACAACATGTTTTTATGTCAAGAAGAACAATCTTAAGAATCCATAGTAAGATGTTTGTCTGAATGTTTTTATAAAACCAGTGAAAAGAATCTGCCTTATTTCAGCTTGAGAGTCGCTAGTCTCAACAATAAAAAATTAAACATTTTGTAATCTTCAACAGATCAAGATCCTCCAGAAGCTGCAGACTGGACACAGACGAATGTCAGGTGGAAGGTTGTGTTCTTTCATAAAAGTCTTGTTTGTCTGGAGTTCAGGTTTCTGGACACAAATCTACATCACATCAAGCAAAAAAAAAAAAAAAAAAAAAAAAAAAAAAAAAAAAAAAAACACACCGGCTGATGTCCCTCACAGATTGTTCACCAGGTATGTTGTATTTTCTTCTTCTCTATTTCCCATGCCCACTTTTATACTTACTTTATTAAACTTCAATGCCAAATAAATACTTTATGCACATAGCTCACGGTGTCCTTCGCACGCTGATGCGTCATCATTTGTTGTTTATGGGTTTGGCAGAAATAGCGAGATTTTCATAACCAAAAATGTGCAGATTTAAATAACCAATAATCCAATTTGAAGCTGAAAGGCTTAAATCAAATTTTTTTTTTTATTTCCAGTTTTAATGGCTAGATTTTATGCTTGTTTATTGAGATCTTATTAGGTTTATTTACCCCATTGGCAGATTATATATTTCACTATATTACAGAATAGTTTTAAAATTATTTATAGAGATCGAGTTCAGAGTGAAGTCATAAATTGTCATGAAATAATAGTACTAGTACTGGGAAGTCATATTTGAAAGTTTTATATTGAAAAGTCATGTATGATCTCTGGGCTAATAGCTTTTGAGTAGTTTAACTTTTATTTATTTATTTATTTATTTATTTTGGTCTATTGTTTCCGAACTCTTTCTGGAAAATCAGAGCTTCACTTGTCTCTAGGTGTTGGTACAATATTGAAATCATGGGAGATTTTTGGAGACCCCGATTGTGGGAAACAAGATTTTGTTGCAATCTGGAGGTTTTCTCTGAAACACCTTTGATGGGAGATGTCCACTCGATAATCCAGAAACCCACTTCATTCAAATGCAGTTTCCAGTTAAACAGCCCAAGGTTTACGTCAGTTGTATACAGGTAAAAGTTGGATCATCATTGGATGATGGGAATAGTGAAAGGACAGTACAGCTCCTGGCACCTCTTCTCTGACTGACATCTTCCTTACAATGCAGCTCATCTCAGAGTTTTCCAACCACTTACGCTGATGAATTTACTCGACAAGATGAACCTGAAGGTCCAACTTCCTGCAGTGTCTGTACCTCCACGTTCCTTCTCTCCCACTTATCTTTTGCTGCATCCCTCATCATAAACGTCCCTGTATTCACTCCTTCTCTCTCTCTCTGAAATTCTAATGTTGAGAGCGTCGTGACAGAGGAGAGATCTAGATTAATGTGTATCTCTGCTGATTGATTCATTATGTTAGTTTTATTTGACCATTTCAGTTGATTGATGCCAAGCTGTGGAAGCTTTTAAATCAAAGCCACTCAGTCGAATGAATCGCAAAGATTAAAGTTCAGTCCAGCAATGATTCTCTGAAATTGCTAATGCTGTCGATATTAATAACTTTATTCATGTGAAAAGTAACAAAAATCAAGAGTGTCACATGTTCTTGATTTTTCGGAGAAAAGTTTCTTTTTGAACCAAGTATCAAAAACCAAGTAACTCTTTCTTAACAAAACTCATATTATTTGTGAATAATTTGATAACAGGATTTCCATAGATTTTGTGTAATTTGATTATCTGGCATACCACCAGGGGTTGCTTCAAGTACCACCAGTGGTACACGTACAGCAGTTTGAGAATCCCTGCCCAATGTGGCATACCCCAAGCGTATAGTACATAGCTCTCCCAGCAAAATCTCTGTATAGATGTTACATAAATGGGGGAAGTGTTGAATCTTTGCTCACTTGGAGATAACTTTTTAAAATTATTCCTCATATTTTATTTCTCCTGGTGTGACTGAATGCGTGTTAATTTCAGATCACAGAGAAAGCAGAGTAAAGGAGGAATCACAAACATCTACACAATTAAAGTGAGGAAAACCTGCTGTCATCCTTTGATGTAAAGGAAATAAAAGCGAAAACACAGAATGAGTCATTCTGCTTTTTCAGCCACAAAATATGGAGGGAGGAGGAGGTCAGTCATGTCGTCTAATTATCTATTATTTAATGGGATAAACATCCCACATCACAACTATATAGTTATGTTCAGTTTTTTCTTAATCTGACTTTAATCACCTTTGCTGTATTAAAGATATTTATGCCCTTTTGCCACCACATCGCAATATATAACACAGCTCAGCCTTCCATTTAAGTTTTCCTCGTTAATGCACTTTCTGAAAAACAACAACACATCTCTTCCTGCACAAGCAAAGCTGATTTCACTGCATCTTCACTGGCTTGCATCCTGCCTAATGTGGTGGAGGGCATCTATTATGCGTGCTATGGGGCCAAATGTCTGGCGTGATCATCTGAAAGGATAAATATTGTACACAAAGCTTTAATAGAGGGCAGGAAGCCCCGTGTTTGGACACATAGGATGTGACACAGACTGAGGCAGGGTGAGGGTTGATTAGAAACTGGCCACTTTCAAGTTAGCATCACTCAGGATGAGAATATTGCACTTTTGACTCCTCGGAGATGAAAACTGAAAAATATCTTAACCAATCACAGTTCTGTGACTACTTTTGTCCAAAAAAAGTTGCAGCGGTCATGCTTGCTTGAAGAAAGGAGGAAGAGATGGCTCTCCCTCCACTATACTGGCAATTTAATCTCATTAGCATCTGCATTTCTTTTCCTGTCCTGTTCAATCCAGTTTGTTCTTTTCTTTTGAGAGTGGTGGACACCTTTGACACCTTATGAAATTTTCAGTTTCTTGAACCCAGAAATGAACATTAGGAATGCCAGTACCTTGCAAACCAAGTAAAGACAATTTCCGATTTTGAACAGAATAATGGGTTTTGTACATATTCAAGTTAACTGACAGCTGACAGACAAAAACCCTTTTCAATTTATTCTTGCTATTCTGACATGGAATGGCACCAAACATGTTCAACTGACAAAACAAGACTTTTATACTCTCTGATGCTCCAAATTGGAGTATGAAGTATAAAAGTAAATGAAGTCATTCGAATGTTTCTATTCTCTGGCTGTCTCCTTTCACTTTGGCCTCTATAATGGCTGTCAGCTTCAGGGATTCTGTCAATCATTTATTACTGAGTCCTGAGGTCACTTCCCCTGCTGCTGCTAATACTTTCTTTGTTGCATAAAGATTCAACAAAATTACAGGGTTATAAATGATTCAAATAAAACTCATTACAATGCACAATAGAGCCCTACACAAAGACAGTATCAACATTTTCACATTCAGATCAAAGGGCCCTAAGAGCCACTTATCTTTAAAGAGTGTTACGAAAGAGCAGGGAAAACTGGGTGACAATTTTGTTGGAATGGCTTTGGCCTAGATTTGTTTGTAAACTGCACATTTTTTTTCTTGTTATATTGTGAACTGCTAAAGCATAATAGCAATTTTAGAGCAGACATCTGCTGCTTGGTGTACTTCTGTGATAAATAATTAATGAATAAAATAATCTCTTAATGACAATAAATCATGCACAGAGGCAGAACATTTAGTATTGGGCACAAAGCCTGAATATAAAGCCCAAAAACTGGGCTTGTGCTTCTAGTTCCAATATTTCTAAATCTTTAATACATATTGTCATAATGATCTGCATTCAAAAGACAAGCAAAGTAGATAGACTTTATTAAATGACAGTTAACATTTTATTATAAAATAATGTGAGGTCAGTGAGGTCAGTGCTGAATGGAATAAAAAACTATTTTCCAAAGCAGCATTTGTGTGAAAAGTTAAACAGCTGAGGGGAAAAAACTTGATTGTTAGGAATATTTATCATCCTTTATGGTCCTTTTTATACCATAATATCCTTAAAAACATTGAAAAAGCCTCACTGACCAAAGTAAGATGTGATTAATAAGCAGTCAGACTATAAAACAGTGGGAAGCTTTTCTCAGCGAAAGCTTAAAGGATGTTTACTCTCCCAACTGGTAAATTTGAACGAGAAAATCAGATTGTGAAGGAATTGTCGAGGGAATTTATAATCGAAAGAGAAAATATCAGCGTGTGTCATCTGTTTTCTTCCACAACCCCTGTGTGTGTGCAGGAATCCACATCCACTGTGTGAACAAGCATCAGAAAAGCCTCAAATTTAACACCTTTGCTGCTAGATTCACATAGATAGAATGGCCCTTGGGGGTTTTGTTGCATTATGTATAGATCTGCTTCACACATTTTCACACTGCTCAGCTGCTTGCAAACTATAGGACAGGCCCAGGAAAAACAATTAACTGTCTCACATTTACTTTATTAAAAGTGAGCATTGTAACAACAGAAGATTGTTATGCTGCTGCTTTTAAGAAGCACCAGAGAATACTTTATGGTTAAGGAAACCAGAGGGAATACTGGATAACAGCTTTCATCCTGCATACTTAATGAACTTTTAGCCTTTAACTAGAACTGAGCATTACTATACATTTATTTCCTTCTATCAAATTGGCTGGTTGTATGAATTTTTAATATGTGGTCGGCTGGAAAACATGAAATGCACATCCTGCTCATGTTAACATTCACCAAGAAGGTTATATTTACACCCATCACTTGGTTTGTTTGTTATTTCAGCAGGATTACTCAAAAAGTTCTGAACCGATTTTGACAAAACTTGGTGGATAATAAGTTTTGGCACCAATCCAGATCCACTAATTTTAATAATATGTTAACATTTGAAAATAGGGTGTTTTTCAATATTTTTGTCAAATTTGTCAAAGAAAATGCATCACTTTCAATGAATAAAATCAGGCATATTTATGATAGACTAATAATAGGTGGCATTTTGGAATTTTGTCTGGATCCGGATGAGGATCAGGATATATGCCTGGACATGGGCCACGTTAATAGAATTGTGATACAGTAACAAATAGGTCTAGAAACATGCAACAGGCACTAATGTAACTGAGATGAAGCTGTTTCAGTAGCATGCAATCAATTTTGACATATGTTACAGAGATCTAGGAAAACATTAGTCATTTCTCTCTGTTTTGGCCAGTACATTACTAGAACAACATGCATTTTTCCAAGCTTATTTGTCCTCTGTGTCTTTTTTGTTAAGATGGAAGGACAGATTCACTTCTATTAGAGAGGCGATATCACTGGATTGTAAACCATAAGGAGACTGGAGATGCTGAGGTCAGAAAGTGGTCTAGTTTAGGAGCCCTGAGCCCTGCGGTCCCAGTAGTCAGAACCAGAATACCTCCTAATACTCATTTAGAAATCCAGTGTGACCTTCTTTGGCAGCAGGAAAACACAGAACCTACGCAGCTCAATACACTGGGGAAAGCTGTCCAATAGGAGGTGACATTTCAGACAGAAGCACTTACTCCTGGTAGAGAATTGCAGTTGGGAAGGAAAACTATCAATTAGAAGGAATCTGTTGCCATGGAGAATTTGCTTATCTGACAGTAGCTCACTGCAAAGCAATGCTGCAGAGACCTGACTTTTCTCATTTATGGGAAATGCACTTTCGTTTTG
Source organism: Lucifuga dentata (assembly GCA_014773175.1). Lineage (NCBI taxonomy): Eukaryota > Metazoa > Chordata > Actinopteri > Ophidiiformes > Bythitidae > Lucifuga > Lucifuga dentata. The sequence continues at coordinate 392,818 of VXCM01000164.1, forward strand.
TGTATTTTCTGCATTCAGCGAGAGGTCAGACTCAAAGGTTGTATTTAAGAGGCAACAACCCAATTCCCCCTAAAGGAATCAGAGCTTTTATCTATTCTAATCATCTAAAAGATTCTAATTGAGGAAACAAAGTGATAATATTTTAAGCCTGAATCCTTTCCGGTTTTGCGTCACAGGAGAGGATTTCTCTCCCCGTGATCACTTTGAGGACAGTGATTTGAAAATGAGGTGACATGAGTTGACCACAAGCGCTCGCCTCCCTCATCTGGTAGTGTTTTCTATTTGTGTCAGTGAACATGTGTTTCTCATGATGGGACCTGACACCCTCACCCCAGAGCAGCATGGAGGAAAAATGACAAAGTGGAGAGATTATAGGAAAACAAAAAATTCTCACACTGAAGTTCTGATTCACTAACATATGTGAGGAAAATAAGGCTGTGTGTGAATTTGACAGTAGACAGAAATGGTGGATGGACGATAACTCCCTGGTTCTCCATTTACAAACATTTTCTCCTCAGGTCCCTCAAATTACTGTGCTTTTACTCGAGTGCACAGTGTGTCCTAAGTCACTTTGACTTATCCTGCATGTCTTGAACTTTTCCGGGTAAAATGGATTACCTAAGGGTTAATGGGAATAATTTTGCTATTGTGAAAGGTGATTTTAGCAATTTAGCAGTTACTTCATTGTATTGGTGTAATCTCTGAGAAAGAAACAGCCGAGTGAGACCTCTACACTTCATCCTTAAACTGTTCAGGATTCTAACGGCTTGTCTGAATTTGGATGAAGCTCTCCGTCTTCAAAGCTTGGCGTGGGCCCCACTGGAGCGAGGTGGCTGATGCACTGAGTGGCAGAAGTAGTGACGTACATACATGCAGCAGCAATGAATCACTGGGAGACAATGCACCCCTCCAGGCTGAGATGCGTGCAGAATACCACACAGATCAACTGGGAAACTGCTTTGAAATCAACACTAACTTTGTGTAGTGCAACGTGCAGCAACAAAAGTCACTGTCTTGTGCCAACTGCAACTCTATTGTCAGAACACCAAAAAAAAAAAAAAAAAAAAAAAGAAGCAATTTACAGTGTTTATTTGGAGCATTTGATAATTGGTTGATTATCAGGCTGCATTTCTAATATGTTCTGGCCTGTCTGGTTTCTTAATTATGAGGTAGGTGCATTATTCATAATACAATTTTTGTGTGAGCTCAAGCACGTTGAAATTTGATGCAAAGAGAAAGTAGAAAAAAGTAATATTTCAAACTTCTCCTCACTCACTTTTGTGACTTTTCCTCTTAAAATTCAAAACCCTCCAAGCATCATTTGGGCCAACTCATTGAAGTTAAAAGAAGTCAGCAGGTGTGGCACGTATTCTGCAAACAGACGTAGACTCACGCGCGCGCGTTCACTCACATATGACTCATCTCATCTAAACTAAAGCACTTTTTTTTTTCTTTTTTTTCTCCCAGACGCGTCCATTCACGTACTGCCCACAAGAACGCGCAGACTCAAAGTCAGCCTGGAGCGCGACACTTATAGTGAGCTTGGCTATATAAGTCCATTCAGAATCGGCTCTTTAAGTACCTATTTACTGGTTTCCTCAAAGTGAAAGAGGGCGGCATTTCGCCAGTTACCTGGAAACCTGCACAGCTGCTGCACCGGACCTCCTCTAAAACACTGAAGGTATGACTCTACTTAACAGCCTTTTTAGTTGATCTGTATTTCACTTTGTCCGCGTGATTTATTTGGCACGTTACTGTACCGATTCTCTTCTTTCAGGCACGTCTCAATCACTCCAGCGAGATGTTACGCTTTGATTTGCCAACATTTAGACCAATGTATTTTATTTTTATTTACAGGTGTAGACCTTCTCTTTTGTAATTCTACACTTCCTAACTAAATCTTGTTTTAATAGGAACGAATAAAAGCAATGAAGGTAATAATACTTAACTTGCACAGTTTATCTAATATTATCCAGTCTCTTTACGTGTTACGCACCAATTTCACAGCAATTTAGGCATATAATTAACGCAGATGAAGAAGATTCACGAATTTTTCTACCACAATTACCTGTAACACTTATTTCTAGTTACCAAGCCGTTATATTATTCCAGTGCTTGTTTGGCATGCGTAAATTCCGCATTACGCAGCACATTACGCATGGTAATAAACATACGACATGAAATTAATTTACGCATTTATTTTTCTTAGATTCCTGTTGACATCCTGACATGAAGCTCAATTTACTTGGCACCACCGTGATTCTGCTTGTTGCCTTCTTGCCGCGCTACGAATGTCGGGCTATTGAAAGCTCCGGCGGTGCTCTGCGCGTCCCAGCTCCCCAAACCCAAAACTCCCAGCAGCAGCTGCAGTCTGGTCCCATCCTGGAGCGGCTTGGAGAGGAGTATTTCANCCCAAAACTCCCAGCAGCAGCTGCAGTCTGGTCCCATCCTGGAGCGGCTTGGAGAGGAGTATTTCATCCGACTGGGCAACGGGGACTCTAGCTCTTTCCCGCCATCGTCAATGTATTCCGGTGGGTCACCTGCAATCTCCAACAGAGCTTTGCTGCTCCAGCTGACGCGGCGTCTTTTACAAGGGAAATTTGGGAACATCAGGGCACTCATAAGCGGCCTCGGAGACCGGGGAGTGGACGAATCGGTGGAGAGGGGAAGGAGATCCGAGGACCCGCCGATATCCCTTGATCTGACCTTCCATCTGCTCCGGGAGATGATGGAGATGTCCAGGGCTGAGCAGCTGGCCCAGCAAGCGCAAAATAACAGAAGAATGATGGAGCTCTTCGGGAAATGAAGACTTCTTTCCAGCCCGCCAAAGATCTCCCAGTCTTTCGGTTCTTTTTACATTTTTACCATCAGCACAAAAGCTCTGTACAGTATAGTGCTGCTTTATCACTATTATTTATAGCTTTAACCTCAAATAATGAAGTGTATATGGGCTTGACTTATAATTGTACCTTGCCATTTTAATGTTGGTGTCAGATCTGTAGAAGTACACCGTTCTTCATATTTAAAATTAACACTTTCGGTTGAACATGAAATGTTATTAGGAAATGAGAATTTTGTTTTAGATTATAAGTGACTGTATTTATATTTATGTTTTTAATAAACTTATGTGCAACCAGTCATTTTTTGTTGTGCAAGAGAACGTCATATCTATATTTTTTAATAAAAAAAAAATGAAAAGCAATGCTCACATTTCTCTGTGGATATCCTTAAATATGAGTTAATAATAAAAGATAGAGAAAATATACTCATATTAATTAATCCTTAGATTAAGTTGCACTTGTCTAAAGATTTTTAATTCCATAATGAATCAGCTGAATGTGTAAAACACAACTAATGACCACTGCACCTTGAGAATTGCCTACACACATGTATTGATTGAAAAAGAAAGGTTTTTTTTCCCCCCTCAAACACACATCTTACATAGTGACAGTGTAACCATGGCATTGCTCTGGAGCTAAGTCTTGGGTTAATAATACTGTGCCTCTTATAGGAAAACAGCCGTAACAACAAAGACTTGCTGTACACAAACCACAAGGATGCTGCATGGGTACTTGTGCAGGTGAGGAGCATTCATTGCATTCTTCCTCTCAAGCCTTAATCTCCAAGAAACAGCAAGTGGCAACCAGGCTGCTAAAAGATTTGCCACTGATAACTAATGAGTGTGAATGATACTTTATGCGCCTGTGTGTGTTTGCAAAGCATGATCCTTGACCCGCAATGTCAGAATAAACCAAACAAGCGTTGCAAGTGTGAGTCATCCTATTGTGTTTGGCCCACTTACCAACTTGGGGCTTAATGCTGCACTGAGCCACTTTGTAAAACCTCCAACTCATTGAAAAATAGTGTGTAGTATAGATAAGATGCAGTTGTGGGCAAACTCAATGGTAGAGTCACAGCAAAGTAAAACCAATAGAGAGCAAAAAATAACATGTCATACATTGAAGGCTAGTTAATATCTGCAGGAGCAACCATATAGCCATAAAGGATCTTGTCTGATCCAGCTATAAAAAGGCTACTAATGCTCTTTCTAGCAGGATTTCTTTTGACAGACAGAAATGAGAGAGTGTAAAAGAAAGATAAAGGAGCAAAGATAAAAATAAGACTTTCACACACGCATGCACACACAGGCATGCAGGCACGCAGGGATGGGTGTTAGAAAACATCTCACTGGTATTTTAGTCCACACAGTTGCCTGAAATAGAGCAGTGCACATATAGTAAAATAGATGAAACCAGGAAACCGATTATTTGTAATCTGGCAAGAATCAACTTGTGAAATAAGATATTTGTATTATTCAATTTTAATAACACATAGAGAAGTATAACATGGCCAAAAGTTTTGTGCATAATAGGAAATTGTACATGTGATATACACAAAAAGAAAACAGCACCTAATAAAGGCTGTCATGAAATGCCACAATTCCAGTTTCCTGTTTAAAATGTAACGACATACATTCTTCTGTGACTTTAATCTGCTACCTTATTAATGAAAGTAGGTCTGTCAAAAAAGTAGACAGGAAAAATGGAGGCCCTCTTCAACCTGTTCTCAAATTTCTACACCTAGATGTAGAGTGTATTCTGGAAATAATCAACGGACATTGACAGACTGTGTCTCTTCCAGTGTGACTGAAGAGCTAAAACATCTTTGAAAAAAATCTTTAACAAGAGCAGTCAGCATACAGTAGTGTGTGCTAACACAATTCCAATAAAAGGGAGAGAGTAGGAATTTTCTGTCTCACATGGTAGATCTGACTTAGAAACCCTGACTTCCCACCAGCATGGATCAAAATCCTTGTCACTGTTCCCCCAATCTGGAAAAAAAACCCCATCCAAACGTCCAAACAGGCCACACCAATGGCTCAGCTAGATTGAGGGAGCACTCTTGGCTGTACTAGGGGGAGAAGGTTGGACAGGGGCAGCTGTGACAGTTCCTGTAACAGTTTGCATTCCCTCTCCTTCCTCAGCACCTTCCTCTTCATCCTCATCCTCTTCATCTTCGTCTTCATCATCTGTAGACAGAACAAGAGTCAGTGAAAAGTAAAACTTGAGCAGCAAGCTCTAACAGCCACAATCAGTCCCTTTACCTTGGATGAAGTCAATGCTGCGCAGGGCCTTCCCTTCTCTTTTGAAGTCCACGTTGTAGTGATCCATATTCTCGTAGCCACGCTCAACTTTGTTCAAGTGAGCTATACTGGATACGTCTGCAATCCTGACAGCAAGTGGTACAATTCAGAGCTTACAGGGAAAATGCACCCTCAGACACTTTAGTAAAAATTATTAAATTGCTTAAAATAAGAAGTTGTCTCTTCAAAGTACATAACTTTGCCGTAACCACATGTACTCACTTTTTCAGGAGCGATTTTGTGTTCTGATAGAGACAAAGACAAACAAAGATCAGCTAATCAGCTAATACAAACTTAAAATAATGGTAAAACGATGGTAACCATTTAGTTCATGGCAATATACCCCATTTGGCATTGAGTCTAACCTGCAGGAATACCGCCATCTCTGGCTCCTCCATAGTTTGGATCCCCAACTCTACTGTCTTACAGCTCTCCTCCAGATGGTCTCCATATTTCCTGGTCAGGCCCCGGATATAATTCACCTTCTCTTCCTGTTCAGCTGTCACCTTCTGACTCATCTGACTCTTCTTCTCCTCCAGGATGGCATACAAGTGGTCAAACTTCTCACACACCAGAGTTTTCTGCCTCCGACTGTTCTCCTAAGACACACACACATCCATGCACATGCACACATAGAGTTAATAAATTTGGAAAGTCTGCCTGTGTTAATCATTCATTGTAGTCTTGTGGGTGACAAACATTATGTTAACACAACTCACAGTCCAACAAAGTTTAGAATATTCAAAAGCAGAGAAACAAAGATCAAATAAATAAAATTAGAACATGTTCTGTGTACAGTCGTCTTACTACTACTAGCTCTACTAGCTCTGGCGGATTAGTCCATCCTCTGCCCATCCGGTTGTGCCATATGTGCAGGGAAGACAACATAGCTCACCCTGTGAGTCTGTCCAGAGTGATGACACCTACAGGACTGGATCCACTCCAGCTTCCTCCCCATTACTTCCAACTGTGTCACATGACCCATAGGAAAGCTGTCTGTTCTCCCTCCGTTAGTTACGCAGCTTGTTTTTAACGTCAGCAGTCAAGAGGCAGAATGGAGTGAGCTCTTCATTCTCTCATTGTGTCAGTTAACCTCAAAGCTATCAATGACACAGATATATTGAATTTGTATGTTTGTTTGCGCAGGTGAGTGCAGGTGCATTAGCATAGAACGGCCAGGCGTTGCAGCAGTTGGACACTGACCTCTATGGCCCGACAAGCTTCCTCTAGCTGACTAATGATGCCTTGCATCCTGTCGTTGTTACCAACTATCATGGCAATCCCGTCACTCAGCTCTGTCTGGAGGCAAGGACATGACTGAGTAAATACCACAGAGATCAAGTGCAATTCAAATCTCAGATCTGTCTATCTAAAGGATTTAAATATCAGCGGGCCATGACTACTTCAGGCCTCACCTTCTTTGTCTGGTAGATGCTCGTGATAGGTGCCACCTCACAGTCTTTGTGAGCTCCAAACACCTTACACATGGAGCATGTGGGCAAACCGTGGGTCACACAGTAAATGTTGAGCTTTTCTTCCTCATGGACATCACACATGGGAGTTTCTTCCTTTTTCTCTGGTGCTGGCTTGCTGCTGCTGAAAGACAGGTTTAAAGAAAGCTTCATTGTCATTTCACATTTAAGTACTTATTGACTGATGTACAGTGTTAAATGATGATGTCAGAGAATTTAGAACATATGTAGTTTTGCAGCAATTTTATTTTTGAGCCTTGATCAAAAACAAGGCTGTGATTCTTGAGTGTTTGAGTTGAAGTGTCATGGCTCTTGTGTCATTACAAGTCATTTGGCTGTGCAATCAGCTACTCAGATGCTACTCAGAAATCATCTGTGTAGATGTCTAGGACAAAAAAAAAAAATCATCCTGTCATCCACTCCAGCTCTCTGACTCTGAAGTCAGTGGCACTTTGGGCTCACCAGCAACAGCTCCACTCCCTGCCATCAGCCCAGAGACAGAACAAGAGTGGTAGCACGTACCCATAAGGGCACAGTTTGTCCCTCTCTGCTTTCCTTTGCCCTCAACTGATAAACAAGGCCTGGCTCTGCTGTGAAGGTGATACTCTGGTGACCTACATTATTTAAAAAAAAAAAAAAAAAAAAAAAAAGCTTGACTCAAATTTCAAACTGTCAGTCTCAAAAACTCTAACAGGAATTGTGCCCAAAAGAGAACAAACCCTATAATTTAGGGTTTCTAAAATTCCCCAAGAATTTTATTGACATAGTGTACACCTGTTTGTGCTTATACTGTAATTGTATAAACTTAGAGTAAATCTAAGAGTCAGTTTATAGTTTCAGTACTGTAGGGGCAGAAAAAAATTGTAATGTTCAAAGTCTGCTCTGAGATTTGTATTAGATGCAAGTTAATTTCCTTGACCAATCTGAGTTTATGTCATTGATATTTGCACCTAGGAAGACTTCAGTAAATCGGTAAATAAAACATTATTATCTTTCTAAAATCAAGCTGCAGCCCATTGTGGATTATCCACAATCTTCGCAAAACCAAAAATTCCTCTCAAATTCTTGTACTTCTGTTATTTATCCATATCTCCTCCTTTGTGATCACTATGTATCATAAATATATATTAAACAACAGAATTTATTGTCTGTTCTAAGTTGAAACAAACAAAAAAACAATAAACTGAGGAAATAACAATAGCTAAACATAGTTTAAAGTGCCATCTATATTTTTCTCTTTTATCTTTTACAGCAAGTGGCCCCTTAGTTCACTTTATGCCTCAGGCTGAATAAATCAATAATCCCGAATAAATCAGTAATGATAATGGATTCACCTCATCGCTGTACTTCATCAAAACAGTGACAGTAATACAGTATTTTGTGCCTTTAATGGATAAGAAGCTGTAACACACATGGATTATAAGGGCAATTTCAAAAACACTGAATATATGCATTACCAAACTCATCTTATGCTCCTTGTAATGTTTAAAAACAAATACAAGAGATACAAGTAGTCCACTCTTGGGAACTGAAGACAATGATTGTTGTGTACTTTGATTTTTTTTCTTCAGCAAAGAGTGCCTGAAAGGAGAACGTCTGTGTGTCTGAACTCTCTCACCTGCTTGACTCTTGTTTGAACATATCAATAATGTTCTCTACCAGCAGGTTCCTCTGCAGACCGTAAACGCCGTGCCGGTCCAGCACTACTTCATGTCTGCACGACGGGCACCGGAAACGACCGCCAGACGTCAGTGAGCCAGCCCTTGTCGGAAGGTATGGGTTTGAAGCCTGTAAACACACAAGGTGACAGGTTGAAATCAACAGGATCATCTGCCAGAATTAATAAAGTAGTTTTAGAAGAAGAAATCACACAAACATGTTTATTTAAAGAATCAACACTGTAGGCTGAGTTCATAAAAATGTAAATAATTCAAAGTACACAGGCTTTTAATTGGATATGTTTAACTAAAAATCATTCTCTTTAAGATCATGACTTGTTAGCAAAGCAAATCTCTGGCAGTTTGTTCATTTTCTTACCTGGAAAACATCATTGGCACATTTTCTACAGAGGTTGTGCTGGCAGGGTAGAATGACCACAGGCTTTGTAAACATTTCCAGACATATAGGACAAATCAGCTGTTTCTCCAAGTTGTCCATGGTATTCATTTTCCAAAAGACTATAGCACAAATGAGAACAAAAGCTTGTAAAGTTAGTAAAGCGTCCGGAATGTAAGAGTCAGGCTGAGGAATAGGCCTGCTGCTCTTGTCCCAGTGGGTGTGGGCTCCTATCTTGCTGGTGTCAGTTCTGTTTTTAGAAACTATTGCTGTCACGTCAATGGTTGCCATATTTACCTTGCCCATATTTGAAACTGAGCAGCAGTATGAACAGCTGCCTACCAGCCTCTATACCCTCCTCCACACCGTTACTCAGCTGATTTGGTTTCTGTGTGTGTGTGTGTGTGTGTGTGTGTGTATCTGTGTATTTTGTCACCTATGGAGAATGTGATAATACAGTAGATTTGCTTTAATACAATAAATCCAGAGATGTGGTTCTAATGCATAATACACAATCCATTAATCACCCAATCAATTTAACACAATATGTTCAGTTTTATAGGTTATCTAACAGTTTGTTTAACCTTTAAAGGTCCTGACCTCTTAGGAGTTGAGCGTGGGTTGGGAAATCCTTAGGTTGCTGGTTCAAATCTGGCTCGAAGGAATTGATTTTTAGTTCTAATTTCTGCCATAAAATGTGTTTTATGGCAGAAATTTTTCGTGATACATACAGAATGACTTTTAATTAAAAATTAAAACATCCACCTGCAATTTCTATAAAACAACTAATTTTGCAAAGACTATTATAATTTGGTTATAACTAAATTCATGTTCCTGACATGGCTGATGTCATACCTATATATGTTTTCATAGCCTATTGAGTAACTTATAATTCAAATCGTTTAAAACATATTACTATATTATATATCTAACTAATTTTGCAAAGACTATTATTATTTGGTTATAACTGAAATCCATTTCCTGACATGGCTGATGTCATACCTATATACTGTATGTTTTCATAGTCTATTGAGTAACTTATAATTCAAATCGTTTCAAACAAATTGCTATATTATTTATCTTCATTACTGTTAAATTTACTGGCAAAAAAGAAAACTAACTTATGACGTATAGTACATTTGGACCGCTGTCGAAAAAAAAAAAAAAACCNAAAAAAAAAAAAAAACCGGTCTCCTTCGAGCTAGATTCGAACCAGCGACCTAAGGATTTCCATATAAGCACTACAGTCCTCCGCTCTACCAACTGAGCTATCGAAGGGGTCATATTATAAAACTTGCAAATACAGGTTTTTCTTCTCTACATCTTCAAGAATTCACCAAACGTGTTTGATAACTGAAATTTGTATATGATATTTTGTATTGTGTTATTGTAGATATATAGAGTATATTCTCACCAAATAGATGTAGCATTAAAATGTGTAGATGTAGCCGCATTGAAACACCGACAGTTTCGTAACATAATGACATCGTTTTTTTATTCCATTGTGCAATGTTGTTGATGAGGGAGGGGGGGGGGGNGGGGAAGAGAAGGGGAGAAAAGTATGTGAAATGTGGGCATCGATACCACTACCTCTCTCTGACTTGCAGACTTTTGATGTTCATTTTTTGGAAGAGGAATTGCACTTACCTCCACATCCAGTACATATAGCCATGTCCATTTAGGATGTTAAAATGTTGCTTTGAGTCATCCAACATAACACCTGCCTTATCACCCTTTGGTTGTATGCATATTACTTATCACACAGGTAGTGAAATCAATGTTTGAATATTTCAAACAGATGGTATCATCTAAAATTACTCCAGCTTTCCTCTCGCATCTGTCTTTCATCCAGGCTTACACAACCAGTTTGATTGTAAAAGACACACTTCAACATTTCGAAGGTGAGAATTCATGCAATGAAAACATACAAAGGAAGGAAAATACAAATAGAGTATAAGAAATAAGCACTTTCAAATACTACTCTAACTGTAACCATAAGGTTTCGGTGATTTATTCAATACCACTTCACATTTCATCACATTTACTTCCAAATCTGCGAAAATGTAAAATAGTTGAAATTCACAGCTGTGCTTTTTGCTATTTATTTATGGAAAGCATAACTATGTTTTACCTAATTTTAATTTTCTATTTGCGCCCTTTTTCCTGTAATCCACTGCAAATTATGTTTTCTCATCATTTTATGATGCTGTGGGCATGCTGCTTCATTCAATTTTAATCAACACAGGCTCAGATAGTCTTTAAAAAGGCTGAGCTGGTATGATTACATATTCAGCATCAAGCAAAGATTGCTAAAATGCTAACAATTTGATGGTACCTAAAAGTGAATTCAAATGAGACCAATTAAGGAGACACTCTGAGTTATATTACTGTGATTGAAGTGAATCATTTTAAGCCATTACAGTCTGACTCATAATATTATAATAAAGATGAGATTTTAAGAGCACTGTGAAACTTGCTTGGTGATGAAAAGCCAATATAAATGTCAAGCTTTGTTCCTGTGAATCCTTGGGCCATTAGTAGCCAGTTTAAAGAGCTTTCCTACAGTGTGACCCTCCTGTTCTTTTACTTTACTCTGTGGTGCTATATGGTCCTGTGGTTACAGACTGAAAAAGGATGTGGACGTACAGACAAAGCCACGATATACCCAACAGGAGGTGTTACACACGCACAAGCTCCGTCTCACACACCCTTAAAAGTCTACAGGCTCATAAGCATTAGAGATAAACTGGAAGAGAGAGCAGAGCAAAGGGTGCCATCTGTTCCCTGTATGAATATTTCAGTTATGTGGAAATCATAGATGTTAAGCAGTTACTGTCTGCGATTTGAAAGGTCTTGGCTTTAAAAATGGAATCTTAGATAAGCTTTCTTGTGTCTATATTCATGCAATAGTTCAAAAATGAGCCACTCAAGAAAATCATTCCCCCAAAACACAGATATCTATCAGGGATTAGACAATGTAGTAATAGATATTAATCAGCTACTAGCGGCACTTTTATATGCTCTCTTTTTCATTTCTAGACCTTCAGAATATCACACTATAATCAGACATAAGAGCAACTGCGCTTACATCTCCTGGTGTAATTCTTCCGAATAGCTTCCAAAAGGTCTTCTCTAGAACAAAATACAGATATTATCTTGAAGTACACATTTCTTGCCTTGATTCTGACATCTTTCATCTTGACATGCTGAATAGAGGTTAGAGGTCAAAGGCTACAAACCAAACGTTTGACCAAGTATTCCAAAATAATAGCATACATTTAAAGGAAAATTCACCTAAATTTTACTTTGTCTTGCATCATAATCAGTACAGCTTTCTTTTATCCCGCACAACCTGGTCTACTTTGTGGTTTTGAATGTAACAATAACTTTTTCTACACATAAAGCTGCTTTCATTTACTCAAATCCTTGTAAATAACAATAAGACTAAATTAAAAGATCTTTTATTCCAAAAAATAAAATCTTTTTTAATACATAAACTTTGGTTAGTGACAATGAATACTCAAATAACTGGCATTTGAAAATCAAAGAATAAGATTTTCCTAAATAACAGTTAACCAGGCAGCAAAAGCCTATGTAAACTCACAGTTTACATAGTCAGACATGACTTCTGACATCTGCAGAACATGATGTCTTGTGATTTGATTTGATTTGATAATGGCCCTGGACAGGGAAAAAAAGTGTCAAGTTATCAAATGTATGAAAACATAGTGACCTATCATGTTAAAGCACAAAGTCGTGCAATGATTTTAAAAGCCTAGATATAATTACAACTGCAATTTAAAAAAATAAAATGTTTTAAGAGTGTCTTGGTTATGTCTGTCTAAGTTTAAGTAGAATTAGGCAGATGACAAATCAAATACATAAAAATCTGAAATTTGTAAGTGCATCATATATGATTTATATGATAAATTTAGTGGTGGAACCTAATGATAGAATATAAATGTCTTAAGTCATATTTGGCATAAATACATTTACAGATAAGAAAGATGAAATAAAGCAGCCAGAGCATGAATCACTCAGCATGGAGTCTTATAAGATCCTCTTCCATGTGAAATAATAGAAAATGGCTTACTGTATTTGAACATGCACTTGCACATGCACTTTAATTCAACGTATTGTGAAGCAGGGATATTTCACTGTACAGCAACTGTGTGTTTACACACCAAAGGCCCATACTGGAGGGTGTTAGCAGGTTACACAAAGGGCATGGTCAACGTATAGAACAATGTAATTCTTTGACATTTATTCTCAGTTTATTCTCAGCCCCCTTACTGCAGCTATATGTCAGTTTATATAAAGATATCTTCTTACACATTCAGCATATTCACTGTGTTTATATAGGCTATGAGCCAAAAAGGACAGCACAGAGGGACAGAGCAAGGTGTGCCACAAAGTCTTTTAAAATGATTATAAAGTATGTCATCCAAGTTCATCTGATGCCCATGCAACTCTCAAAACACTTTAGGGCTCATTGTGTAAAATGCAGGCTTTGCTATCTTTATTAAAACCTCAACTAATCAATTGACATTAAAACTCCTCATACAAAGTCTAGTGCTCACTTATTAGATTTAACATCAGATCAGTTTGGAAGAGTTTAGTTTCCTTTATGGCCCTTCATACATCTGATTCTGCATACATTTTTATTTTATTTTATTTTGATATTTAAACAATCTGCATGCTGATCAAATGACCATTAAAGCTTCTACTGGTGCATCTACAGCAGCTCTGACTATAAAGCCTATTGGGCTTTTACACAATGAAATTGTGCCATCTAGTGGTAGAAAATGGTAAGCTATGTTCAGATACTTTTTTGCTATCATCCTCATGTACTTCTGATTAAAGTGTTTCATTTAGATTTTAAGATTCTTGACTCAGAATAAAATTTACTTTTGTTCTGGTGTGTTTGAACACTATGGATAGGAATGAATTTGACACTTAAAGGACCAAACCTGTGAGTTTAGATGTTCCTCAATAAATACATACACATTGTGTTGTATGTTGGTTGTATTGATTGGGCTCAAACATGCAAAAGCACCGATTGCTCCTTTAAGTAACACAGACATCACGTGTTTAATTATTATACACTATTAGTTATATCAAGGACTCAGCCATTTAGGTTAACATTTGTGTGCTTTTGTGTTACATCATTATCATGCTGGCAGAGCAATATACTAGTACCAGATGGGATCCAATATTTATTGTGCAATTTTGACATTTCACATATCCAAATAATTCCAAGCTTTCTCCAAACCGTAAATGTTAGAATGAAGAGTGCCAGGTTTGTAATATTTATTTGTATTATGCAATATACAGGTGTTATTTGGCAGTTAAGGGCCTATGTATTTATTTAGCACAACCCTTGTAACTGCTCTTTTCCACCACAGGGTGGCCTGTATATACACATTTTCAGGTATTTGCAGTGGTACTTAACACTAAAGCTTTTGCAGCATAAAGATACCTATTATCATAGCAGAAATTATTGATATAGTTGTCCCATTTTACAATAAGGTTGTAAAGCTACTGTTGAAAGTGAAAATATAGTAATTAGGCTTAATAACACAAAAATCCAATTAACGATGGTAGGGGGTAGTACTAAGTTTCCAGTATATTAGACAATCTTTCAAAGAGGATGTGACATGACAAACAATGACAAACAAATTAATAATCAGTAAGTACTCTGCATGTGTATATAACAGTGTGTGAGATGGTGGTGTGTTATTTTACAGACGTAAGCACACAGATGCACATATAGAATATACCTCAAACAGCAGTATGGAGTAGAGATTCTGCTTGGATAATGGAGCAACAAATAATGATGCATCCTCTGAGGTTCACAGTGTCGTCAAACGGTAACAGATGCATCAATTAGGGAGACACCATGGCTCATTGCAAAACCTCTCAAGAGAGCTTTTAATCCATGGGGAACCCAGATAAAACAAGGCTTCGCAAGCAGATACGAGTTGACCCGAGGGGAATCAGCAGGTATATGCAGCTCACCTGTTTCTTGTCTTTCCAAAGCTCCTGAGGCTAGAGTGATTCAAACACACTTGCCATGGGAAAAGGGTGTGCCTCTGTGTGAATCCAGCAAAAAAAAAAAAAAAAAAAAAANAAAAAGGCCCGTGGAAGGAATTAATTAACAAAAATACCTCCCAATCATTTCCCTAATGTGCACCTAGGGGAGTGTGTGTAAGATGTGTGCTGTCCTGTGCACACGTGCTTAGTCAGTCCACTGACGTATTCATATGCTAGATCAAGCAGTTTCCCAGTTGTCAGGCAACAACCAGTTTGTAAATTGGTTAATGCAAAAATAGTGCAACCATGTCAGGCTGATGCAGTCTTTCTTTAATAACAATTAACTTGCTTTAGCTTAAGGCCTCAGGAAGAAAACATTTAACATTAAATTAAATGTTTTGAAAAAATATATTTAACATTTAATTTGAAATATTCCAATATCCAGGGGAGGAAAGTAACTAATTAAAAGTACTTGTATTATTGCAGTAAAATAGTCTTTTCACCAACTCGTACTTCAAGTAAAATCAATAATTTGACTTTCAATGGCCCTTTAAAATTACTATATAAATAAGTAACTGTTGTCTTCACAAGAGCTACTTTTGTAACTAAACTTGTTCCAGTTAAGTCAAGTCAGAGTGCTTGTACTTGACTTGGATGCTGTACTCTTTTCAAGCCTGTAACTGTGTCTGCTGTATGAGCTCTGATGTTGCCTTAGTAGTCTGGAAAGGATGCAGGACCTTAGTGGGGGGTTAAGATTGTGGGGAATTACATTCAGACCCATGAAAATGGAGATGGGGTGGTTATGCCTCCACTGGCACTGAGCCTGACTGTTGCCAAGGCACATTGCACTATTGTCCCCCAGCGCCCAAGCATGGCACAAACACTTCCAATGAAAATGTTCACTGGAAGTTTTTGATAAGGGTTTTATTTTTATTTGAGCTACTAGTTGTAGCATAAATCAACTATATCATACCCTACAGAAAATCATCAATCCATTATCCCACATGCAACAGAGTGAAGGTAGCTAAAAACCAAACAGTCTCTGTAGACAATTAAAGAAGTGATCTACATTTTACAATATAGTCCACATATCTATTAAGTCACCATTACAATCTCATGGAACAGATTACCTCAGTTTAACAACAATAAAACAGCAACATTTCCCTTTACTTCTTAGGCTGCATGTGAAACTCTCAGTGAGTCCCAGTTCCCAAGTAGTATGAGTCATGAGAGGAAGGTAATCACAGGCAATAATATGGACCGCTGCAGGGCAAGCCCCGTTGTGGAGGAATACCCTTGAGAAGGTCCACGCCGTCTGCAAACGACTGCTCATATCGGTCTTGGGATCGCCCTGGCCTCATAGCCAATCACCTATCTCGTTTTAAATTGTCAAAGAGCTTTTGTCCAATCAGCGCAAAGGTGACATTACTTGCCTTAAGGCTATTGGTCGAGATTACACAAGGGCGTTTTTTTTTTAGCCCCAACAGCACCATCTCTGGCAGGTGGTGTGTGCTTTAAAACCGTACAGTAGGCTAATGTTTAGAGCGATAGGTAGGTAGTTTTAGGGAAATGAACACTTTGCGTTATTATTCTTTTGTTTTTTGTTAACCGTTTTGCTTCACGTGTCATTTTGTTTCTTTAAAAGCCCCTGGAATCGCGGTGAGTGAGATGAACGTCGGGGTTCCCTTACTGAGGCAGACACTTAGTGTTTTACGGTCCGTGGTAAATTAGACAACTGCTCCTTCATCATGCAGCTTTTGAAAAAAGACGGAAAAGCCCTGCATGCTGATTTTGCTTCTTCACCGCTGCGAGTGTGAATGAGAAAACCTCCCAGCCTCGACTCCCAGCCCTCACATCCTGGAGCTGCCTCGCCACATCCACCGGCGCTGCATACAATATACGTTGATGACATTTTTTGGAAGTGGTCGTGCCTTTTGTTTTCATCTCGGGATATGCGTATCTGTAACGCCACCAAACGCAAAAGAGCGGACGCCTTTTTTCTGCTCCGAAAATGAGGAAGCGTTTTCATAAAAGACCCAGAAAATGGCAAGAAGGTCTCGACGTTCGTGGGCCCGGATTTGAGTAAAATGAGAAGGAAAGGAGCAAATGCAACAGCAGCATGAAAATTTCTACGGAATGACAGCAAAGGAGGCAAAAACGGTGGAGGCAGATTAAACGCAGCATCAGCGAAGGCGATGTGGACAAGTTTTGAGTCGCTCATAATGAACAGAAATACTTTGCAGCTCTATAACAAATCCTTTCTACAATATTGATTTTTTTCGGCTTTGGAAGGTTTTCTAACTCTCCAGTTATTCATTTTTGTATTCATTTGTTATTTTTCTCATTAAATATTTGATATTTTAAATATTTTTGATCCGTATCCAGCCCTGACTGTTCAATGGAAGTATGTTATCAGCTGCCGGTTTTGCCTCTAGACAGGCCGGTTCCCAAGCATGTCCTCAGCCGGAGGGGAGCTATTAGTTTCAGCTCCAGCTCATCTTTGTTCGGGGCTCCTGATCCGAGACAGCTGTCACAGGTAAATGAAAGAAAATATTTTCCTTTTCCCCTATCTCTTTTTTTCTTCTTCTTGAAATCATTTATTTATGGTGGGTTTGATGCTGGGCATCACACAGGCCTTCCAATCAACACATTGCAACAAATATGTGAATGATCCACAGGAATCTTGCAGGTGGTTGTTTCAGGTTGTTGCTTCTAGGCCCTAATACACACACACACACACACACACACACAAACACCACCACTACTACCACATATACTCTTATCTGTAAGACCTGGAACACTCCAACTAGTCATCTCTTAAAACCACTTTGCATGTTCCCCACAGATAGAGGCCCTCTTGGCTTACACTTTAACCAGCACACTGACAGTATCATGCCTGGTGTACCAGTTGACTCCTGAGATGTACCACATTGTTATTTATGTTAACATCCATTGACACACTGACAGAAGAAACACAAATCACTGAGTCATACTGCAACTTCCTGCTGTCTCAGAGTCTCAAACCCTGAAACTTGCCTGTATATTTCTGCTCTGACTATTGCAAATGTAGGCGACTAAATAGTATTTGCGTGTTGGGGTTACATTCCGCCTGACTCTCATGAGAGTCAGAGAAACTTGCATGGCGATAGTGTCTCCAACGTGTTAGCAATGCACTGAGTCACCATTTTTGTGTGTGAGCATGTCTCAGATGGTGTACCATCCATTAGACTTTGTCTGTTGCTTAGCTACCTTTGACCCATGTGGCTCTCCTGCCTTAATTCAGAGAAAGTTCATGACCCAATAACTCATTCACAGCAGTGTTGCTTTTCACATAAACATTTCTGCTTTTGCATGAAAGCAGCGTGGTGTATCCTGACCTCTTTGGGTCATGTCCTATGAGGTGCTCGTGTCCAGAAACTCCCACAGTGTCGGATGGCATCTCTCATTAACTAAGCATTAAGTCACTGCTGTTGACTGTGAGAGCGTTCTCTTCAATGGGCAGTCCATTAGCCCTTTGTGCAGGACTCTGCTCCATATAACCATCCATGTGTGTCCGCTTTGAACCTTCAACACCATCACAAGCAACTCTGTCAAAGGCTAATGCATCGCTGCATCTATCAGAAGCATTGTATGTGCCTATTCTCTATGGTCTCTTGACCTATCTTTGGCTTTTCAGGGTTATAAACATTTTAGCTACATGTACTAAAATGCTGGTTGGGCTCATCAGACCATTCATCCATCTTTCCATTTATCAATCCATACATTCTTGTTTCCATACTGCCAGCCATTATACCAAAGGATGGACTCTCCTACAGCCATCAGCTATTGGAGAAGCCTGTTCCTGTGCTATACATTGAGGGTTCTGTTCTGGAGCAGTCCACTGTGACTGACCATGTTTTTCAGATCACAGCTGAAAGGAAGGATCCCTCAAGA
The DNA here is from genome assembly GCA_014773175.1 of Lucifuga dentata. Taxonomy (NCBI): domain Eukaryota; kingdom Metazoa; phylum Chordata; class Actinopteri; order Ophidiiformes; family Bythitidae; genus Lucifuga; species Lucifuga dentata. Next base: position 411,454 of record VXCM01000164.1, read on the forward strand.
CATCCCATCCCAAAACCCATCTCAGCACAAAGCTCGATTGCTCACCCACCATGCACAAACACATGTGTAAAGCTTTTGTGCTTCTTGATTGGGTTCAAGTTGATTTCTTAAAGGACAATATACCACCCATTTTGCATGTTTGAGCCTAATATATGCAATTTTCATACACATAAGGTTACTGACAGTCATTTCCTAAAGGATAAAACTGTATTTCAGCTTTCCTGATATTTTGCAAAATCTCTTAATCTTTCAAAATCAAATATTCAAGCGATACACCCACCTTAAAAATTGATGTTTCTTCTGCTAATAGTTATACAGCCTTATGAAATCATGGTCGTCTAATTTTTTTGATAAACGCAGGTCTTCTTTTGGGACTATATTCCCCGGTGGAGTCACACATTCACTCTGCGCTTTTTATTGCGCTTAAACGCTAAAATTACATAACTTCTAAAAAAAAACCTGAATATGCATCTCGTTCATGATGGTGGATTACCTATCCCAAGAATGTTTCAAGTATCAACAAGTTGATTTTAATAGTGTACCAGAATGAACTGAAACCAGTGGCAGTCTGGAAGGTAGGAAAACATTTTTAACTCACCATTCCAGCAGTATGCTTTGAGAAATGATTGATAGTAACCTTATGTGTGTGAAAATTGAATATATTAGGCTCAAACATGCAAAATTGGTGGTATGGTCCTTTAACAGGGATTCAAATTCATTTTCATACGACAGGGTGAGATGTGCTGTCATTGTGTTTCTGTGTCATACGTGTTATTGTGTTAAGGGACAATTTACTCAAATCACAAATGTGGTATCTACACATAAGGATATTTTCAGTTTTGAGACTTATGTAGCCATCCAAATGCAACAGACATGGACATGGAATTTTGTTTGTCATGCTCAAAGTGCTGAAAAATTACATTTGATAAAGTCGACCGCACAGAAAAAGATCTGTCCTGTGGACCATTTTCATTAGTATTTAAAGTCAGTAAGATGTTTATTTTTTATGAAAAGAGATACTGACTTGGTCAAATGTAATCTTTCAATGCTTTGAGCACCACAAAAATACATTCATTATTTTGACTTTTGTTTTATATCTGAAACTAATTAAAACAAAACTGTCTGCAGGTTAGATACCACATGGAATAAGTTCTTGTGAAGTGAACTTCAAAGTGAGTTTCAAATGAAAAATGTTTTGCATATAATTTTTTTGGAAATGTAATTAAATGACGAAGTTAATGTTCAAACATTTTTATGCAAAAACCAGGGAATGACAAAGATGCAGTCAGAAATTAAACAAAAAGACCTACTGACATAGTCATTTGTCTTTTTTTTTTTTTTTTTTTTNTTTTTTTTTTTTTTTTTTCTCTCCTTATTGAATATTGGCAAAATCGGATAAACATTCATGCCCGCATTCAGCAGTGTCACTCAGCCTTTGTCACAGAGCAATTACACTTCTTCAAATATTATGTTTCGGGCCCTATTTATGACCATAAGGGTGCATTTGTCCTTGGTGGCTGCTGTGTTTTTGTGTGTGGTTCCACAGGCCTGTTGTTTGTGGAAGCAGGGCTGGACTAGCATTGCAGAAAGAGGCAGTTAGGCATGTGCCTGGGCTCTGGGGGCAGCGGTTTGGCTCACTGCCAGACTCACAGATGGTCAGAGTCTCAGTCTCTTTCCTTTCTCTGGCTATCTTGTTCTGCTCACTCACAAGCTCCCTCTCTTTCTTTCTTTTTCTCCTCTCCATCCTCCCTTGCCCTCTTAGATGAAGACATTTCCTCTCGTAAACAGAGGACGAAAGAGTAGGGCTGAAGAGACGACAGAAGAATATCTCTGTGGTCGTGGAATGCGTATGATTGGGTGTAAATATGCTGTTGAAGAGGCGTTCCAAACGGCGACAGCATGAAATAAATGGGCTCATTTATTTATTACAGTGCCTCTTCTGTTTTTATTACCATGCGTGTTGGCAGCTTGTTTAATTCCTTAATGCAAGACGGAAGATGATTGAACTTATTGTAGATTGAAATGCACACTTGTCCCCATTGGTGTCTCTGGAGAAGATGGTAAACACACGACTGAGACAGATTAGATTGGTGCAACATCAAAGGAATTGGAGTATGGGGAAACAGTAAGTCATGCAGTTCCCATCTAACCTACACATGTGATACACATGTACAAACATGCACGCATTCACACATACAGGTACAGCAGGGTGGCATTACTCTGGGCCTATCCTTATTTACAGTACATCCCGGAGATGTTCTGCGTGATTTGACAGAGTACACTTCTCTGCCATGTGCCTTCCCATCTTGATTTGTTACCAGTAATAACAATCAATAAACAGATGCAGAGTATTGATGAGGCCTGAGCAGTTGCATGGCTTATGACGTCAGTGAGATAAAGACTGGAAACGCCTGTTTGTTGTCAGCTCTCCATCATATCATAGCTGGCAATATCATCCTCCTCATCTTGGCCTGTGATCCTAGATTATCCCCTCCACTTTTGAGATGTTTAGACGAAGGACAAGCGATAGGCCTGAGTGCAAGAGCAGCAGATAGCACTTCTTGTTTCACCCACCTGTGGGTTGAATTGTGCAAAGCATGATAAGGAATCCACAACAGCGAGTCTGTCTAAGGGAGTCGCTCTGTTGATTCTAACTGAACCGATAAGGTTTTTTTTTCTTTCTGCGCAGCGCCATTGAATTGACGTCGTTTCAGGATGTGGTAAGAATGCTGAAGGAGCCTTTGAGACTCTGAGCCTGGTGTTTCACAATGTCTCTCAAAAACCTTTAACCCTTTTGGTGCCAAAGTTATGCTTCTGTGAAATTTGTTTAGATGAGCAAGAAAGTGTAACACCATCAGGCTAGGATGTGGATTCTTCAGTTAATAAACAGGATACAAACAAACTTACATCCTCTCTTCTGTTGAACATACATGCTCTGTCTCTTTCTCCAAGGGGCCCCCTCTTATCACATGACCATTCTGTTTTTGTGCTGCAGTGTTAGGTGCAATCGGGCGTGAGAATGTGGCTTGGAACATCAACCCTTTAACCAACGCTGTGTCAGAGCCGGCTGCTCCGGCTGAATATTAATCATATTTACTGTTGCCCCATAGACGTGACATGAGGCTGTACAGGAATAGAGAATTCATTATTGTTGGATTGAATTGCCAGTTGTCCACATGCACCCTGCTTCTTTTTTACCTCCCTCAGAAGGTTAAAGGACTATACCGGTGATTGTGCATGTTGGAGCTCAATATATGCAACCAACATGCACGTTACGTTACTGATAACCATTTCCCAAACTCAATTTTAGATTTTTTTTTTTCCTACCTTCCAGACCACCATTCGCTTCAGTTCATTCCAGTACACTATTAAAGGGCCATACCATCCATTTTTAATATATTCAATTTTCATGCACGTAAGGTTACTGACAATCATTTCCCAAAGGATAAATCTGGAACGTGAGTTTAAAAAAAATAAAAAATTTCCCTACCTTCCATACTGCCATTGGTTTCAGTTCATTCTGGTACACTATTAAAATCAACTTGTTGATATTTGAAACGTTCTTGGGATAGATAATCCATCATCATGAACAAGACTTGTATTCAGTTTTTCTTTTTAGAAGTTATGTGATTTTAGCGTTTAAGCTCAACAAAAAGTGCAGAGTGAATGTATATCTCCACCGGGGAATATAGTCCCAAAAGAAGACCTGCATTTATTGAAAAATTTAAACGGCTCTGACTTCATAAGGCTGTATAACTATTAGCATGAGAAACATGGATTTTTAAGGTGGGTGTATCACTTGAATATTTGATTTTGAAAAAATTAAGAGATGTGTATGTATGTATGTAGATGTGTATGAAAACTAAATATATTAGGTTCAAACATGCAAAATGGATAGTATGGTCCTTTTTAAAATCAACTTATAGAGACTTGAAATTGGAAGTAAGTGATCCAACACAGTGAACACTATGGCTGTTAAGTTTTTTTGTCGAAGTAATTTTATTTAGCCAATCCAAAAAATGTAGTCAGAGGAGAAGACAGCTTTTACCTAGAAATTAAAATGAGCGTCCCTTCTACAATCGTGCATAAGTGTTAGAAGGCGAAACATTGAATTTTAATTTCACATGAACATTTGATTTTGAAAGATTAGGGGATTTGAAAAAATAACAGGAAAAATAAAGTATGGTTTTATATTGTGGAAATTGTCAGTAACATAGCATACAGTATAAGCAGGTTATATATATTGGGCTCAAACATGCATAATCGCCGGTATGGTCCTTTAAGACTACTAAACGGAGTGTTAAGCTTTCCCAGAGAAGCAATTAGAGCCTGGGGATGATGTTTGAAATGAATGAAATTCCACTGCAGAGTAGACAGCCTGTGAGAATATGAAGCATGTCTCCCCCATCCCCCACCCCTTAACTCGACTTGTTTCATAGAGCGCTGCTAAAAGCACATTTATACAAGGCCCCTTAAAGCACTCTGTGTAAAGAAGGCTTAAATCATTTTATGACACTTTACTCGCCAGTAAAAAAAAAAAAAACAAAAAACATTGCTTCTAGATATATTACAGCTCAACACGCATATGCTGCTTTGTTCCGTGGTGACAAGATCTCGGCTATCTTTCACCAGTGAGGCCTGTTATTTCACCCCAGGCCTCTCCTCGTACCAGCACCCACTCTCACAAACCCACTGTAGCTCGAGTGTGTCAGAGTGGCCGGTTCTCATAAAACAGTCTTACAACAGGTAGATACAATGTAGGGTTTTTGTGTTTGCAGCAGCTTGCGTGCAAACACACACATACACGCACACTCTCAAAAACTGTGCAGTAAAGTCTGTGTTTATGGCCCCGCACTCACTTACTGGAATGTGCCGTCCCACACAGCAGAGCTGCAACAGTTCATAACTCAAAAGGAAGCTTTTAGTTTATGAAACCGTGCTGAGTCCAGCTGCTTTTATCTCGGGAATTTACATGTGTGTGTGTGTGTGGTGTGTGTATGCACTGACAATGTCCGTTTATAAGAATACAGTCGGCTTCCTCATTTGCTTGGCCCCCACTGTCTGTGCAGTAGGCCTGTCATCAGCTAAAGCCCAGTTTTTATGATGAACGACACGAGGAAAGCAGGTTGTACCCAGAGCTTGAAGTGGATGAAAAAAGATGCCAGTACTCCCCTTATCTGTGTGCTGGTTATCGGGTCGGCTCCCATGTTTTCAAAGCTCAATGTTGACAGGTATGTACTGAATTCACAGTGATTTTTGTTTTTTTTTACCACTCATTTTGCATGTTTGAGCCTAATATATTCAATTTTCATACACGTTACGTTACTGACAGCAATTTCCCAATGGATAAAACCATATTTCAGCTTTCTTGATATTTTGCAAAATCTTTTAATCTTTCAAAATCAAATATTCAAGCGATACACCCACCTTAAAAATTGATGTTTTGCCTGCTATTAGTTACGCAGCCTTATGAAGTCATGGTTGTTTAAATTTTTCAATAAACACAGGTCTTTTGGGACTATATTCCCCAGTGGAGACATATATTCACTCCGCGCTTTTTATTGCGCTTAAACACTAAAATTACTTAACTTCTAAAAAACCGGAATATACGTCTTGTTCATGATGATGGATTACCTATCCCAAGAATGTTTCAAGTATCAACAAGTTGATTTTAATAGCATACCAGAACGAACTGTAATCAACAAAATGCAACATTTTTAACTCACCGTTTCTGTAGTATGCTTTCTTATTTTGGGAAATGATTGTCAGCAACCTTATGTGAATGAAAATTGAATATATTAGAAAGCTCAAATGTGCAAAATGGGTGGTATGGTCCTTTATTGTGTGACCCTTTGACTGTAAAGAATTAAATTTTATTGACCTCTGTCCTCATCAAAGTTGCCCATCTCTGATAAATATAGGGTCCTCCTATTTAATTAGTCTGGCTGCAACCTTTGCTATTATTTTCCTCTGCGTTGTTCTGCAGCAGAGTACGGAACATTTATGAGAGGTTCCGATATTCCCGAAAATGTCCTGAAATTAAAATCACAGAGGTCCTCATACTGCATATCGGTGAGTACCGCCCCACTCGAAGCACTGGTTGTACCGTTGTTTTAAACAGGAAAGTGTGAGGTTACTTCACTGTCTATCGGACAGTTGAATACCGTTGAAAAGACTTGAAAGCAAAATGCCACGATAACAAGATTAGCTTGCAATGGCCACTGACCCATTGTGTTGAATTTACATTTTTGCAATGCCTTTTCTTTTACGCATTCACTCACAATAGATGACACCGCTTCCTTTGTGAGCACGTCACAATAACAAAAAGGGAGCTGTTAACGGTGATAAAAATCAGAGATTTGACACACCTTTGTTGTCAGAGTTTCACTGGATTCCAGTAGTCACTTTCGTTCATGTTTCTGAGCCTTTGGGATGTTGTTGACATTTCTTTAACTGTAGTCAAATATTCAAGCCCCGGGGTTACTCACACAAGTCAGAGGTTTTCACATGATGTGACTTTCTGACCTCAGGAACCTGAGTGCCGTGACCCCAAACTGAGAGACAAAGGGCAATAGGAGACACATGAACAGACTCTTATGCCTGTGATATACCTCCAAACAAAATTACATTTGGCTTTTTCTTAGTCTGCTGACACTGTGAGCAAACACGTCTGCTCACTATGGCTTAAAGGTGTTTGGTTAGTGGCATCCGCAGCAGATGAATGCATTATCCATCATGATAGAAGAAGCAAACATGTTACCACGTATTCCTCAAAACTTGTTAAAAACAGCATTATATTTGCACATTTGTAGCTCGATGGAACCAAACTCAGGACATTGTGAACGAATGAAAGGTGAAAGTCTGTGCAAAAGCTTGAACAGTTTTGGTGAGCCAGGCTGTTCTCAACGCAGCCTTCAAACCCAAATCTGTTGCTTCTTGTGTGAAAACGTGAAATTAAGTTGCATTTGGAGTATTGCTACCCGTCTGTTTTCACACTTATTTCACTAGAAGCCGGTTTTGGGCTGCACACCCACACAGGCAAACTTACCAAACGAAGGTGGCAAAACAGGCGAGGATTTGTGCTCATGCTCAGTTTTAAACCAACAAACTGCAACTTTCTTGAGAATTGGCTACAAGGGTGTGCCTTTTCAGATGAACAATTCTTTGTACATTGTGGGAGCACCAAAAGGCCACTCGGAGAGATTTTTGTAAGGGCTTGCCGTACCTCTGGAAGTGTCGAAATGGTGAATAAAAAACCCATGGGATGGGAAGATGGGTACAAGTTTTATTCCTGCCCTGGTCTCGTTTGATGTCAGAGGCCACATCTTAAGATGTAGTTGCCAAATGAAAACTAGATGCAAAGCAATTCTGATTATAATGAAGTTTGTGTAAAAATCCCACTCAAACGTCTCTTGCTCATCACATAAATATGAAAACGTAACTGTCTGGGGGTTTTTTTTAAGGTAAAGATAAGGACAACTTAAGAAGGAGATGATCTATATAGTTGCTGAACTACATGCTTGACAGTGATTCATATGATTGAAGTTTGTGATACGTGTGTGCAAAGATAAACAGAAAGTCCAGCTGATCAAATGCATTAGGTTTTAGGCCTTTAAGGGGCATGTAAGTGACTCTGCGAATTCAGCTCCCGCCAGTGACCTTCGCCACATTATGTTCTCTCTCGTTCGTATTTCCTGTTGCCCTCTGCTGTGAAGCATAAATGTCAGACCGTGTACTGAGGTGTATTGTGTGTTGGCACCGCAAGGCGTGGTGTGTGTGTGTGTGTCTGTTGTGTGATGGTCATCTCAAGGGTAAAACATGACTTTCCTCTTGTTTTATCACAGTAGGAATGTGACATTGACAAGTATTTGCACTACTGCCGCCTTACCAGCTCTCAAGGAAACACATGCCAGTGTCCACTTAAGTGCCAGCTGGTTACTGGCCCCTATTGTGTGTGTATGTGTGTGTTTATTTGCAGCAGTTAGTGGCCAAACAGTTTGTTTGGGCAAGAGTAAGACTGGTCAGTCTTCCATCCATTTCCAGTCTTAGTGCCAGCATTATGTGGTTCCCATGTATGATGCAAACAATATCCCCTCATGCACTGACACACACACACACACACACACACACACACACACCCATGCATACATACACACAATCTATATTGCTCACACTAACCACTGGTGCTGTGTGTAAACACAGAAGCCTGTTGACACTAAAATACAGCTTTGTAGATTACCCACCTTGAGTCAAGATGTTTGCTAGCCGGTAAAATATTAGCCTTGCATTGGCTGCTGTCATCAGCTTAGAGGACAGAGAGGGTGTGTGTGCGTGCGTGCGTGCGTGTATGCACGAGTGAAGGAGATTTATCACTAATCCTTAGGATATGAAATAATAAGTATACAAGCATGTACATTTATATTGTATTTATTTGTGCATAAACCAGTGATTGTAATCATTAAAATGACCCCAGATGTAGATCGACGTTTTAGCCTCTTCATGTCCTAAAAAAAAAACCCTGACAGTTAAGTTTTCATATCTGTATTTGTCATATGTGTTGAGACCATAATATGAGCCTGAGTAGATTTATGGTCATGTTGTCACCAATTTGATCACTTTTTCATCAGAAATGGGTACAAAATTAAAGACCCTGCACACCTATGTAACACCCACATGAGTGTTTCCATCTTTTGTCAGGACTGTGTAGGTATTTAGAAACCATACTTGGATGACAGCTCTCAAACCCACCGAACTCTGTATACATAAAAGAATCTTTATTGTTCATTTAGGTATATAGAGTTAGGTGACCTTGGCAAAGCATAGCATAGCTCTTGCAAACTTCAACCTGAAAAGAGCCAGAATAACTTCTTCGTGGCTACTCAAAGCCTTTCATGGTGTGATAATTATTACAGTTTTGCCATAATATAGATAATTTAGGATTATTAGTAGCGTTGGTAACGGAGATGGGACCAAGTTATTGTTTGCAAGTCACAAGAAAGTCTCAAAGACTGACAAGCTGACACCAACCCTGTTTAGTAATTCAAAATCATACAGATGCAAGATAAACTCGTGTTCATTCTATTGATTCAAATGTCTTTTTGTAGAACAAAATATTTATCTGTAAATATTTAAGATCTCACACCGTCACAGATTCATCTAACTTGGTGTCGTTCATTTTGACATGAGAACTGTCAGCCGCCATATTTCTACATGAGACATTTCTTACCAGAGAAGTTAAACAGTCGGTCCTTCAGCTTACTAAACAGCCAGCCACTCCACCATTCTGTCGACGAGTCAGTGAACCGACCAGCCGGTCACACGGGCTTCCTGTGGAATGGGTAACCCTAAACGAGGGTCGCCCCAGAGGGAGAGTGCAGAGTAGACCTGGAGGGGGAGGAGGGTACGTGGAGTGCACAGTGGGGTGAGCCAACAGTTGGGCGGAGCCTCGAACAGCTGTCTGTACACAGAGCATCGGGTATGCAGTCACCAGTCACACCTGCTGCAGTGACCGCCGGCCTGCTGCCGCCGCCTGCTGAGGTATATCGGCGCTCGATGGTTGCAGACTTCAGTAAAGATCCAAAAACGCCATGAGCAACAGTCGATCTGCAACATGTGATGCTTTTTCCATGGTCTGTTCTGTAGTCTTCCTCATAGATTTGGAAACTGTTAATTGGACTGCACAAAGGCCGGAGTGTCTTAAAGGACCATACCAGTGATCGTGCATGGGTTGTGATATATACAATCCGCATACATGTTACGTTACGGACACCATTTCCCAAAATAAGCGGTATATTTTAGACTTTTTTTCCTACCTTCCAGACTGCCATTGGTTTCAGTTCATTCCAGTTCGCTGTTAAAATCAAATTGTAGAGGCTTGAAACGTGCTTTAGATAAATAATCCATCACAGCGAACACAATGTCCATTAGGTTTATTGTTGAGGTAACTTTAACCGATCCAACACGGAGTTGCACGGAAGACAATGTACGTCTCCGCCAGGGAATATAGTCCCAGAAAAAGATGGCTTTTACCAAGAAATTAAAATGACTGTATCTCCTCCAATCATGCATAAATGTAAGAAGGTGAAACATTGAGTTTTAAGGTGAGTGTATCACCTGAAACATTTGATTTTGAAAGATTAGGGAATTTGACAAAATAAACACGAAAACTAAAATATAGTTTTATGTTTTGAAAAATGGTTGGCAGTAACATGTATGTAATTAGCACTGTATTTATTGGGCTGAAATGTGCAAAACGACTGGGATAGTCCTTTAATACTCTTGAAAATAATCTCAGTGATCAGAAAAATGGAAAGACCCTGACAATCTAATACAGTGAGCCTGCAGTAAACCTTTTTGCAACTTTTATTTTTTAATAGTGTTCAGGTATGGTTTTCATGCAGAAAAATAGAAATAAAATGGGAAATAGTGACTATTAGTGTGCATGTGTCCACAACGTGTTTTCTCACATGACTGATAATGGTGTGTGTGTGTTTTTTTTTTTTTTTTTTTTTNTTTTTTTTTTTTTTTTTTTATCAGCCTGATAATTTGGAGCTGGAACATGTTTATCAGTGTAAGAGCTTATACGTGCACACACGCACACACCACCCTTCACTTATCAGACTCTGCATATGCATGTACAGTTTGTTAGAATTTAAAAAAAAAATGAGGGTGCTTGTTGATATTCTTAATGTTTCTCAGGTGTATGTTTGGAACTGTGTGTGTACTTTTGAGATTAATAACCACTGCTCCCCACCTTGTGTATTGATGTAATATTTTTTGGGTGTAAAAAATAATTTCAGCATTATATTTGTTTGTGCCTTTGAGGGGTTTTAATGATGTTTTGGATGTTTCCTTTTTTCCTCAGAGGCGCGGGGCCATCTCCTATGACAGCTCAGACCAGACAGCGCTGTACATTCGTATGCTGGGTAAGTGTTTCCACATTTACACACACACACACACACACTCATAAACTTTCCAGAGATCACTAGGTTTGTCTTCTCATTTTTAATATCCATTTCTTATTACACAGCGGATTAAAAACCAGAGAGATAGGAAAAGAAATGGATGGATTAGAGACGAAAATAGTGAAGTGGAGATTATGAAGAGGTGGAAAACGGCTAGAGTCCACTCAATCCTTGGCCTTTTGATAATCTCTCAATCACAATAGGCTTTGGTTTGAGTGTGTCTGCAGAGTTAAGTGACTTTGAGGTTGGATCAGATTTGCTAAAGTTCAGGATTTGATTTGAACCCCATAGAGGAAACTTAAGTGATGTGTTTTTTTGTGTATGTACATGTGCCTGTGTGTACATTTTGTGTGTGTGTGTGTGTGCACGCAGTTGTTTCTGTATTTGCCCAGTGCTAGGCAGATGCAAACTCATCCGGCAATCAAGCAGATTAGACTCTGTTGGGGAAACACGGCTGCCTCATCAGTAATGTTACTGGGGATAATGGGGGGATTAGAGCCTGGGTGTACCGTTACACACACGCACACAAACACACCACATCAACATCATTGTGGACTCTGTCACATACAGGACTGCTCTCTCATGTAAATTTTACCACTGCACCTCACAGATCGGAGGGTGTTGGCTGATTAAGAGTGCAAGTTCCAAACTAGAACGGTGTTATTCTGTCAGGTCTGACAGCTCATGTATACTTTATGGGAAGTAGAACTTTCAGGGCAAAAAGATAAAAGATATCTTGCAAGGCTTAAAGGACTATACCACCATTTTGCATGGTTTAGCCTAATCTTTACTATAATGCCAGTAATTCTGTCTGTCTGCGTCACACATATCTCGGGAACGCGGCGCTGCATGAAGCTGAAATTTTGCTGCGTTCGACAGACCTCGGAACTCAGATTTTTCCGACTTTTTACTTAGAAAAATGCGTTGTAAGGGCACGTAAAGTCGGAGCTCCGGCTGGGAAACTAGGACAAAATTATCTACCCCGATTTACCGAGTATGACGTCACTCAGCAGGGCAGCGCCCGTGGAAGCGAGCTTTGTGAATGGAAAATGATCAGCTAACAGGCGAATAAAGTATTTTTTCTTGCGTGAAATTGAAAGAAAAAGGTCAAAATATATAGGCACGTTAGCTATCTATTTGGTATGATAACTGTTTGCCGTTGATACGTAAGTGTAAAAAATTTCAGAATATTACTTCTCTGCACAAAGTTTAATACCCACTGTGATTAATATCATTGTAAAACAACACAACCAAACAGTCCTGTAGTCTAACTTTACTTTAGTTAGCATTTATTACGATGTTTAATTAATTTTACTGTATTTATTGGTGTTCAGCTATGCTTTTCTGATTACATTTCGCTGGAAAGGTTTGAGGTTGGAAGTTGGAACTTACAAATGGGAAAAATTCGACTTCCGAGGTCTGTCGAACGCAGCATAACGCTGGAGACCCAAGGATTTGCCGCGTGTTAAGTTATTTGGTTGAGCGGCTCTCGAATTCATGCCGGTAGAAAATAGTCCGCGCGGCGGAAGGATACGCTACAGGCACGGGGGCATGGTGCTCTTTTCGAGACACAGGCACTAATGGCTGCAGAAACGGGTAGGACGACTGGACTTTTTCCTCAATGAAGATTCAGACTTTCTAATCTTGCCAAACTTAGGCTATTCAACTTTACAAAGGAAATGTCTTGCTTATTGCATATTTATTTAATTTTGCTTTGCTGTTTAAAAGCGCAGTAGCGCAATAGTAGCGCACGCACACACTTGCTACTGTAATGAAATGAATTGAATGAAATGAACTGCCTGAGAGACAGTAAGCGAGACAAAAATGAGGAAAGAAAGATAAATAAAGACTTTGCAGGATCTCTCTCTCTCTCTCTCTCTCTCTCTCTCTCTCTCGGCTCTTTGGTATGCTAAAACGTTTAGTGGAGAAACCGACTGCACATTCTACATAAAGAGTTGTCGGGCGTTGGTCATTTTTTTTTTTAGAATCAATAATCTTAATTATCTACAGATGAATTCCCTCATGTTAATCCTGTTTTTGTAGTCAGGGGCTTTCAGCTCACTTAAGAGGCACAATATTAAAATATTAAAAATGTGGCTTTGATATGTTTTGAGCAAAAGCTAAGCTCTAAGGAGTACATGCTTCATGGATACATCTTAACTATAAAGGCAGAAATCTCTGTCTGTCCTTTCATCTGTCTGTGGCATCAACATCTTAGAACCTGGCACTGTATGAAGCTGATATTCAGCAGATTTATTGCTCAGGACAAGGACATGCAATGTTGCATGTGGAGTTGTTTGGATGAGCGGTTCTTGAATTGAGCAGTGCCGGTAAAAAGTAGTCCGCGTGGCAGGATACTGTCCCGGCGCAGCAGCATATGCTCCGCTCCACAGGCACTAATGGAAGGCTGCAGCGCACACCACAAAGTCCGGCTGGTCTGAACATGCTCTGGGCGCAATGGCAGGATATATGCTCCGCTCCACAGGCATTTATGGCAGGCTGTGGTGCACACCATAAAGTCAGCCTGGTCCGAACAGCATGTTTTCAACGGGCACTGCACTATATTCAGTTTTCATACACATAAAGTTACTGACAGTCATTTCCCAAAGAATAAAACTGTATTTCAGCTTTCCTGATATTTTGCAAAATCTCTTAATCTTTCAAAATCAAATATTCAAGCAATACACCCACCTTAAAAATCGATGTTTCACCTGCTAATATTTACCCAGCCTTATGAAGTCACGGTTGTTTAACTTTTTTGATAAAAGCAGGTTTCCTTTTGGGACTATATCTCCCGGTGGAGACATACATTCACTCAGCGCTTTTTATTACGATTAAACACTAAAATTACAAAACTTAAAAAAAAAAACCTGAATATACGTCTTGTTCATGATAATGGATTACCTATCCCAAGAACGTTTCAAATATCAACAAGCTGAGTTTAATAGCGTACCAGAATGAACTAAAACCAATGGCAGTCTAGAAGGTATGAAAAACATTAACTTACCATTCCAGTTTTATCCTTTGGGAAATGATTGTCAGTAACATTATGTATATGAAAATTGAATATGTGAAAACATGCAAAATGGGTGGTATGGTCCTTTAAAACAGGTGATTCAGGCTCTTTTGATGTTCTGTCTGCAAGACCCCCAATTTTGTCTTTTGTATGTTTCTTTATCTGGTCTTCCCCTTAATGCAATGTCTGACATTGCAGACATTGCATTTTAATATTTTTGGTTTCAGGTTTTTACTTGGTTTCCTTTCAGTCGCTCCTTTATGTTGCCAGTCAACATATTTGGATAATAAACTAAAAAAATGTAAATTATTAATTCTAAACCTAAAGTAATTGGTGCTTTAAAAATATCTTAAATGTAACCAGCCCAAACCTACAGATACCCTTTATATTAAGCATGAGACCCCGATGCAAACTGTCCCAGGGTTCAGTCTGCCAAGTCAATATTCATGCGCTTTCAGCTCGCAGGATCAGAGCTTTTGCCACATCAGTTATAATGACATGACTTACATCCCAGAGCACCAGCACTAATGCACCGCAGGGGAAACGTGGACCCAACGCCTCTCAAAACACACTACTCAAGCGATAAGCACATGCTAAGTCCTAGCACAGATGCATATACAGTAGACACGTGGGCACGCACACATCCACACAAAGAGTGCATGAATTGTGGTGTTGACTTGATTGTAATTTGTGTTTTGTACTGAAATGCCACTGATATGATTTCACTTTTCAAACACTTAATCACAGTTTTTTCCAAAATAATGTTGAGCATCTTTATGGCTTGAATTGTAATTCTTAGTTTTTGGTATTTTGATAGGAGCTTGTGTAGTATTCAAACAGCTGTCTGCAAGTAAGTAACATGTTGGTTGGGCTAACATACCCGTTTGACTGCTTTGACTTTACTCTAATGCACCAACGACACAATCAGACGTGCCATGTTGGAAAACGTACCATTGCACTGTTAAGCACCTTGATCAGTTTCCTGCTGTGTTGGGTCTTGCTGCACAGTGTTGCCTGGAAAGCCACACTCACATTTTACTGCATCAGTGTTACAGCAGCATCCTCTCACCTCACTAAGCACTCGCCACTCCTGACTGCAGTCTACCAGCAGGCCGGCCGCCGTCTGTCTGGAGCACAAGCCTTTCCCCGCTCCTCCGCCTGACTACTAAAAAGGTCATAGATGGGCAATAGATCACTCTAAGTGGCTCTGAGTACTAATAGTAGATCAGGTTGTCCTGACATGGCACTGCATGCTGAGCTGTTTGATCGACTTGTCTGTCCATTGCAGTTTCTCTTTGGGGATGTGGGAGTGTGTGTTTGTGTGTGACTATGTCTGCACGTGGATAGTGGATACCAGACCTGGGTCAAATAGTATTTGCAAAAATCAGTCTTGCATTCACTATAGTTTGCTTGCATTACCAAAATGGCAAAGTTTCGGGTAAGTTAAACACTGAAATATTACTTTAAAAATCACTTGGATATTAAATTAAGTTACAAATACTTGATTGTCTCACTATTCCAGTGACGAAGCCTGTCCATCCTGACAAATATAAAAATATTTGTAAATACTAGTTGGCCTAGCATGTCCAGAGTTCTACCTTTTTTAAGCAGCATGACTCTTGAGGAAATGTGTGCTGATTTCTTCTAGGAGATGTGAGAGTGAGAAGTCAGGTCGGATTTGAACCGGAACACAGAAGCTCCCACCCGTACCTGTGCATCGACTTCCGAACTCTTCACAGTGAGTACGCCCGACTCCCCACCAGCCTCTTTATGATGACGGTCAGTACACACGTGTTAAAAACTTCAATTAGTCAGATTAAGGCAGTAAATAGGTTTTTCAAACATCATGTATGCACCTTAATTAGATTGAAATGGGAGTAATGTTACTCTGAGTGACCAAGCTAGATTATGAGATTGTAAATCGATTTATTCAGATATGTAAACGACATAATCAAAGTAAGATACCTCTGCGTGCATTTCATCCTTCGGCAGATCTTCTTCATACTCCGTTTACAACACGAATCATGATAGTCAGCAAACCATGGAATCATATTAATTATGTCCATATACGGCTTACCTGCAATACTGCCTTAATTGGAGAATAGACAAATAATGGGAGTGTAGTGTACATGTAAATGTACTGACTGACATCAAATGCAGTGCTGCACAATACAACCTGACTGATACATCATTATAACATATTGGCTTTGGCGTATATATTGGCAATTATGAAAAAAATTGCAGCAAATGTTGTAAGCTGCATCTTTTAAATGTATATTTGACCCTTATTTTTCTGTACTTAAATTCTGGGCTTTTTTTTTTTGTTTTGCTGCATTTGTGTCTTTATTGATTTATAATATAATTTCCAGTGAAGCTGTTCAAAATTCTTATGCATACTGTTGTCATCTTTTATCATATGTAAATGTCCTTTCTTTAATATCTAAATTTGACACATCCTTCCCAAAATATTTATCAAATATTATATTACTGTCAACCTCAAAAGTCCTCGTCTGTCAGACTGCATGGGACGATGTTCATTCCTCTCCAGCAAACCTGAGCAATGTTTGTGCACAACTTTCATATTTTCACATGGTGATAAAAACTGAGGTATGTGTGTGAGTGTAAACCTTGTGCGAGCCTTTTTATCAGTTTATGTCTCATATCAGCTAATGGGTACTCAATACAATAACTACTTTCATATGCACTAAAACCTGTTTAGAAATGATTAAACACATAGCCTCCATAAGATTAAAAATCGCATGTACGTGATGAAATTCAGCCTGAAAAGTAATCCCATCTCACGCTGACCTGTTTTCGGATTGCAGCTGCTGTTTAGACACAGAGCTTTTGTGTATGTGTGTGTTTACATTTGTGTGTATGCGTGTGTGTATGGGAGAGAGGGAGAGGGAGAAAGAGAGAGAGAGAGAACGAACTGACAAAGCATATCTGGTGTGTGATCCCAGATGAAAGGCTTAAGAGTGGGTGGCTGTGTCAGCAATGACTCTGTTTGTATACCCCCCCCCCCCNCCCCCCCCTACCCCCAAATATGTGTAACCCAGAGGAACCTTAGAAACTAACAAGCTCCTTAAAAGATTTGATTTCTTATATCTTTGTTGATTATCTGTCGTGTGTGTACGTGTGCAGGACGGCTGGGCTGTGGGTCCTCGTCGGCCCACTCCGTCCCTGAAAGGAGGGTCCACAGGCTGCTCAGCTTCCAGAGATTCCTGCATTCATCCCGCCTCTTTCGGGGAATCCCCCAGCAGATCCCCATTCCGCTCCTCGATGAAGATTATATCGGACAGGCCAGAGTATGACAGTTTTCATCAGTACCATAATCACACAATATGCAGATCAATAAAAACACACAACACGGGACATTGCTTCAACTCTGTGTTCTGGGTTTCCTCTTTTTTTTTTTTTTTTTTNTTTTTTTTTTTAGTGTATGCTGGAAAAAGTCGGGAATTGGAATTTCGACATTTTCCTCTTCGATAGGCTGACAAACGGTAGGATATGGCTCTAAAATATGATTGGAAATATTACTCAGAATTGTTTGAATTGTCATGATAGCAGCTCTAAGGGGAGTCAAGGACTAAGCCGGCCTTAGATACAAAGTGTTACCAATGGCGCCATCTGTTGGGCCCACATGGATGCTATACAAAGATTAAATCCTTATTTAAATCGCTCAAGTTACTTAATATAAAGGCGTAAACCCATCTTTATGTCTACAGATTTTCTCTAGGTGATGGCTAAAAGAATTATGAGAAATTCCAAATTGAAGTAGAGATATTAGACAACATGGAGATGCTTCAATGAATCAAACTCAAAGACTGAGAGTAGCTCCGAGAATGCAGCGAGCATTACGGGTTGGTGGTATTTCAGTGGGGTAATGCTGCTTCTCGTCGTGTTGGTTCCTGTTCAGGAAACAGCCTGATCACTCTGACCTGCCACCTGCTGAACCAGTACGGCCTGGTGGAGCTCTTCCAGCTCGACATGGTGAAACTCTGGAGGTTCCTGGTCATGGTCCAGGAGGACTACCACAGCGACAACCCCTACCACAATGCTGTCCATGCTGCAGATGTCACGCAGGCCATGTACTGCTACATGCGGGAACCCATGGTGAGATATGAAGATCAGCTTAAAACTTAGATATGGTCCAAGTTTTGTGGTTCTTATAGGTACGTAACTGAGTTGACCTGGAAGTGGCAGGCATAAGATCTGCAGAAAGTTTTTAAGTACTTAATTATTGTTATATTTCATGTCTGTTATGGCCTCAAATACACAGGAACTTCCCTTATGAAAGGAAACAAGATGTTGTATTAGGAAACTAATTGTAGGGTGTTCCAGATTTAATTTCATCCAGATATGTCAATTTAACTATCTTTTCTTTAAAGGCTAAAATGAATGGTTAAATATTTCTGATATTTTTATTATTAGTACACAACTTATTTAGGCTAATTTATCTTTTTAACATATCGTATTAGTCTATATATTAATTATTAATAGTATTATTCTATGGTTGATATTTGACTAACCAGTAGAGAGACTGTGTCTAGGATCTTTACTTAAGCCTTGGTGTATGATTTTTAAGGATTAACCTTAGTTTTAGATTTTTGATGAGAATAAAGATATATAGTGATTTCTTTTTGCAACCATTGTATGAATTTTCTCTTGCATCTTGACTTAACCTCATGATGTTGTAGACTAAGGAATCGTGGATAGAAAAAGGGAAAAGGCATAATGCTTGACCTACTCTGCTGTACCCTTTGATCCCTGGCAGGGAAACCTCTTAAGGTGAAATTGTCTGTGAATATTGCAGCTTGCCTGCCACTGAAATTGCTAAAAGCTTGGTAAAATCCACTGAGACAGAGATAACACACAGGCCTCTGCATAGTCTGGACAAGATCTGTACACAAAACAGCACGGAAGCAAATGTGGTTTGGTTTTTACATCTGTAAGAACTAAATACAGCCTCATAATGATGACTTTTTGCATGTTATCTTGTTTTGAGTGCAGCTTTCTAAGTCTCTGACGTCGTTTGACATCCTCCTGGGACTGCTAGCAGCGGCCACTCATGATTTGGACCATCCAGGAGTGAACCAGCCTTTCCTCATCAAGACTGACCACTATTTAGCTACCCTCTACAGAGTGAGATCACACTGGCATACACTGGCCGACTTTGTCTTACTTCTACAGAAAATGTTATAGGAATTATTAAACTGTGTCTATGTTTCTCCTTTGTGTCTGCTTATGTGCAGAATACCTCAGTTCTGGAAAACCACCACTGGAAGTCGGCAGTGGGCCTGCTGAGAGAAACCAGCCTATTCTCCCATCTGCCTGCAGAGGACAGGTCAGTCTGACACTGAAATGTTGCTAAGTGAACCAAATAAATTCGGCTAGATGCCATGCTGGGCAGTTATAACTGCACATTTCAGAGATCAGGTTCATCTCTAAAGTTTTTCTACCCTTTGTGGTTTTGTGGAAGTGATGTTGATCATTTTGTCAAATGAATGTACCGTCGGACCTCTCAGGCTGCACATGGAGAGGGAGTTGGGCTCTTTAATCTTGGCCACAGACATCAGCAGACAGAATGACTACTTGTCCAGGTTCCGCACGCATCTGGACCAGGATAACCTGTGCTTGAGCAACGCCAGCCATCGCCACTTCATCCTGCAGGTCAGTTACTTCCTCTGCTGTCCTCGCATGGCTACAACTCAGTAAAACTAGGGATTAATCACTCATTCCCAACACATACAGATGGCTCTGAAGTGTGCGGACATCTGTAACCCCTGCAGACCTTGGGAGCTCAGCAAACAGTGGAGCGAGAAAGTGACGGAGGAGTTCTTCCAGCAAGGTTTTTTGTCTCTCTGCTGCTCTCTGCTTTTGTTCATTGGCTTTTTTTTTTTTTTTTTTTTTTGCTTCTTTCTTCTTCTTTTTTGCAATTTATTCTGTCAATGTCAATTTAATTCTATTTAACAGTATTACATATTGTTATGCTCCTATAGGAGACATTGAAAGGAAGCACAAACTTCAAGTCAGCCCACTTTGTGATAGAGAAACTAACACAGTTGGAAACATCCAGATTGGTAAGTAGGAGTTGCATTCATCCATCACCTCCAGCTTGTTTCTGATCTGCAGCTTAACATCCATCCATCTCTACATGTAGGCTTCATGACATATGTGGCGGAGCCACTGTTTGCAGAGTGGGCCCGTTTCTCTGACACACGTCTGTCCCAGACCATGCTGGGCCACATGGGGCTGAACAAGGCCGGCTGGGGTGGCCTACAGCAGGAACAAACCTCTGGTTCAGAGGAGGCAGAATCCAGCACCGCTGGCACCGACACAGCAGTCGCCGCTGCTGCGTGTGCACAACCAGAAGGAAACGCAGCTACAGCCACAAGAGGAACCAGCTCCAAAGAAATACCTCAGGGAAGCAGAAAATCCTGACACTCCTTGTGTGCCCTTTCACCTCAGCATCCTGACCCCCGAACCCGGCTTCAGGGCCGCACCACACACTGGGGGTCAGGTGGGGCTGCCCCACCTGATCCCAACACATTGTTCATGTTTTGTTGCTTTTGCCTCCCATCTGATAAAACCACTGATTTTATTTAATTTATTGAAGTTTTAATTCTTCTTTTTTTTGGCATAGAGCAATACATAGATACCTCATTTGGCTACTGCTGTATTTTCTTTTATTTGCTTTATTTTATTTATTTGTCCACTGTAGTTTTGGCATTAGATTGAACACACCACTCTTTTTGTTGGTGAGACTTAATGGGAAAGCAGTATAAGAACTGAAGAAAACCTTTTTTTCCCTGGTATTTTGAAGTGCCATTTGAAAACAAAGTTTTGAAGAATGATTTGATTGAGACAACTGGAGTATTTAAACCTGAGACTCTCCTAAAACTCGAGAGTAATGCCGCGTTGCATTTGTATTGAAGATTCTTCCTCATGTTAAAAACAAAAATGTGACAAGCCCAGTCCTTTTGCTGCCTGTACGAAGACTGTTTACGCATCTCCTCATTCGTTTCTTTCCCTCAAAGTGAATCATCCATGGCTCCACGATTTGCCTTCGAAGCACAGATGTGAAGAACCACTTGTTTGAACTGTCATCCCACTGTTGAAGCCATGAGCAGAACCTTATTCAGACACACCAGATGCCATAAGTAACTCCACCTGTGCTGCAATGTGTTCTACTTCTTGCACTCTGGAATAATGACGGCGTTGGACATGCAGCTTCTTTTCCGCGACATCTCCGAGACTGAAGGTAGTGCTAGGACTTTTGTGAAGGAGATGTTTGTTGGATCTTCCAGTGCTGGTTGAACTTGGGGGAGAAGCTTCATCTCCCTCACTGGACATCAGTTCCTCACTGCACATGCATCTCACCTGGAACTCCACTCCACGCAACTCGACTCGCTCAGGGTTTTGCCAGTCTCTTACCAAGAGGGAAGGGGGAGGGGGACTGTTGGTAATGCAAGGTATTGGTTCCTGGTAAGGATCACTTCTAAAGGAGGCTCTCCCTCCCTGCAGAATGTCTCTCGTTAGCCACATGCAACTAAAGGACTGCTCGATCGATGCCTTATAACTATGCACAAACTATGCTAAGTGACCAAACCAACTCCTGTTCCCATCAAGTGCATGGTGTGCTTGTCTTTGAATGCACTGTCCAATCCCTTTGCCTTTTCGTTGTGAGGAACAACTCCAGCTGTCCTTTGTTTTTGTACGGAAACAAAATGGTCGAGTGACTTTGAACATTCCATTTCTTTGTGTTTGGTTTGTCGACTCTGGATTCTGTGTAGTGGCACAAGTTGTGTTTGTGTTGAAACATTTTGAAAGATAACAGGTGCTTTTCTCACTTTAGCTGATTTGTATTTTGCTGTAAGTGCTGTAAGACTGTTGATAAAACTGTTTACAATTTGTTGCGACAGCCATTTTTGGGAAGACTTCATTGTCAAGCCAGATTTTGTAAAGGCTTTGCTGTAATGACCTTTTTGATACATGCCTGTTGCAGTTACAATTTGATTAATAAAATCTGTTGACAAATGTCTCGATTTTCCAAAGAAATCACACTTTATCCACATCAGCAGGATAATGTAAAAGATAAGCTGCTGTTACCTGTGCAATCAAAATTTCATCCTTCAATTTTGACTATGGGTGACTTTCATTACACAAAAACACCAGAAAACAGATTTGACCATATACTTTTATTTAGAAATTTGACAAATCAACAGTACTGAACAGCAGTTTTTGTGGCTCTATACAATCTCAAATAGTTCATTTAAGTAATCGCACAGTTTCTACTGACACTCAGTCTGCCTTCTCTTACAAAACGTCAATCGCACAGTTGACCTGGAGCAGCAACCACTCACAAGAAACGGTAAAGATTACCTGTGCAATCATGACACACAGGTCATCATGCAGACTAGTCAGTTTGAACAAAATACTGCAAAAAAAAAAAACAAAAAAACAGTTGTGTCTGTGTGATCTAGAAGAGTGATTAAAAGTCGGCTCGTCTGACACGTTCCCAAATAAGACCTGAAAACGTGACACTACTCTTACATAATGAAAGCAATGGGATACTACAAAGAGAATACCCTAAGACCCATGACTTTGTTTTCAAATATGGTTAGTAAGAAATTAACTGTATTTTGGCACTGCTGATAACTCCCATAATGCAATATTTCTTTCAGATAGAATTTTGCACATCAAATTCAGTTAATAGGTCATAGGGGTCATTCAGCAAGTGAAAATAACTACGGGGCACTGTGCAAAGGCTGGGAAACTGACCTCTATGACATCATGAGGGTTACTTTACTTCCTGTTGGTGCTACTATAAAGGCTTTCCAGGATCATTACAGAAAATGCAATGCCCCCAACTTCTAGGAGAGGCTTTAGTTTTCAAACATAGTATCAAAATGAAGTAACCATCCTGATGTCATAAAGGTCAGTTTTCCTCTACAGCCACAAAAGCATAAGTTTTGATATGCTGAATAGTGTTCAATGACCAATTAATTGAATTTGATGCGTAAAATCGGTGGAGTTCCCCTTTAAATTTACAAGTATTTGAGAAAAAAACCTTTCTGATCTTAAGTTGCACTGACAACCAATAACAATATAATGCATTCAGTTGTACCTTTAATAACATAAACAAACTATGGCCTTGACAAAACTTATTTGAAAATGTTTCACTCTATTTAAAGCATAATTTTTTTTTTTTTTTTTACCAAGGAAATAAAAGGCAGAAAGTAGCACCAAAATGAACATTTGGCAGTAAAAGGCGGAATGTCACCAAGCATCACTGGAATGTTTTTGGCCGTTCAGCACAGTTTCAAAAAGAAGAAAAAGATAAATATCAATTAAGACTGTGATGAACACTTTGAACCAGCAAAACACATATAAATCCATGTCGTTAGCACTGGCAAGACTGGCAACAACTCCAAATTTCAGTCTCAATGGTTGCAGAACAAAATCCTTTCAACACTCATTGAGACTGACGGTGTTCTGCAAAGACAAATCCAAGACATAATTAGCTTTGTTAAAAACTAGCTACTTAAGCCACAACATAAATAGATGGACTCCAATCATAAATTAGACTACAAGGCATCATACATTAAAAAGCACAGAACAATATTCCACAGGTAAGAAAGCGCTGCCTTTCTCCTATGGCAGAAGAACCTTAAAACTTTCACAAACTCCTTTAAAACGGAAATGCAAACCTTAGGAATCGTGTTTTCTGAGTTTAATAAACACCTACGAATGATTCAACAATAAAACTAATAATCTTTAAGGATTCTGTAGTGTTGACTTGACGTGCACTCCTGTCCTTTAGACTAAAAAAAAAAAATCATGTTTGTAAAACAGAAAGCTAATAATATAAGTTATAAAAGTGCAAAAATAGATGGTCAAGATGACCGATGCAACACTATGAGATGACCGATATATGGAGCAGCAGCTAGTTCAGGCAGAATCCCTCAACTCATCCTTCAATGACAGCTGCTCCTAAAAGGTTAAAACATGAAGTGCCTTATTAAAGGCACTTTGTGTCCACAGCCAGTCATTCAGTACTGAACCTTGTTTAGAGCAGCTTCCTTTTTCCAGTGGCTTTCAACATGTGCTGTCCAAACTGGGAAAACAGAGAAAAGACTGAATTAAGTACAAGACAGGGTATACTGTAGCTTTGACAATAATCTCATCTGTCATAATACACAATATAGGTGATTCCAAAACTTAGAAAAGCAAAGACTGACTCCCTGAAACCCGAACTCACCCTAAAACAATATCTACAAATTACAGGCAACTGTCAAGACTTAAGATTTACACTGAATTATTCAAGCTTTATTTTCTGATTTTCTAGCTAAGAAAATGTGCCTATATCCCCGTAAAATGACTGTAACTGCTGCCATTGAGTTCTAGCAGTTATTCCATTAGTCACTGTCTATGGAGCAGCTCCAGGTTTTGTCCCTACATGACATCATCGTCAGTGTTCATTTCCACTGTTCAGCTTAAAGAGAAACCAGTTCAAATTCACAAATTAAAACATGGAAATCACACACGGAAATTCTATTTCAGGTTGGATTTTAGTATCAATGACATCCCTGCCAATAGCAACATTTCTTACCAAAGGAGTGTTGGTTTCAGATTTCAGCTCCTTTACAGCGAATTTGAAATCCTCATTGTCTTCTTGTTCGCTGTTGTTTCGATAGCGATGGGCAAACTTGCGTTTCAGGGCCTCGGCGATGAGAGCTGCAGCATCATTGGGTTCACTGGCCTTAACTTCCTCTGTGCGACTACAAAAACATACGGATGACAAGGTGAATTACCATAATACTAAACATTAGAACATGTTTTTTTTTTTTTTTTTTTTTGCATACAAGTACAACCACTTAAGTCATTGTCTTTGGAAGCAGAAGGTCACCTTTTGACTGATCGCAACTTGACTTTATTCATGTCCTTCAGTACATCAAGCATGTTGGGGATTTCTGCTGGTTTGGGCTCTGAATTCACAACTGTTTGGCTGTCCATCTTCTTCGCTTTACGCTCCTTTATCAAGTCAATGGCTGAAAATGTCCACTGGAGACTTGGGGGTGGGGGTGGTGGAGGTGGTGGNGGGGGAGGAGGTAGAGGCATGTTGCCACAGGGTGGAGGAGGTGCCCCTGTGTTAGCAGCTGAGGTGAAATAAAGAAAAGCAGCTTGTCAAAGTTTCCTATGAAATGCTGCTGCCATCTAGAGGCAAAATTAGACTGTTACACTCAGGGGAAAATGGGTGAACAAATAATTCAGCGCAAGCAAACAAAGAACAAGATAAGCCGAGATACGTTTTTTTCTGTTTTGAGAGTTTCTGTTTGACAAACCTGACTGTGCGTTCTTTTCCTGAGCCAGGACAATCTGAGCTATCTGGGCTCTAAGTCTGGCAAGTTCTGACTCCAGGGCACCGATCTTCTGAATGGCCACATCACTGGCAAGTGTTGGCCCCTGAGGATCTGGATCTGCCTTATGCAGACTTGGTAGGGATCTCCGACGGGTTAAGGGCCTTCGTTGCGGATGTGGCTCCTGTGCTCGGAAAACAAGCCCTGGTGGCAGTCCTGACCTGTTTTGATAAGGCCAATGTCTATTTACAGATGCTTCCAGAAAGCAAAATATGACACACGGCTATCTACAGTTCTCTTACCTGGGTCCACCAAAGTACTCTTCCTCATCCTCCTCATCCCTGTCGATCCAGGAGATATCAGCCAGAGAGGCCACTGCAAAGTTCTGCCTACTGGCACCATTTAGGACAACAGCACTCTCGTTGTAAGGATAAAGCTGCCAAAGATGAAGACCAAACATTTTCAGTACTTGGACAAAAATGAACCTACTAGCGCAAGAAACACATCAGCATACACTGCATACAAACATTTATATTGGGATTAGAAATAGGTTATATTTTAATATAAATTGAAGTCATAAAATGTAAATGAGGATAGATTGGGAAAGTGGAGAGTAAAGTAATACAATATCTTTAGGGGCTCTATGCATTGTTAATGAAAGGCTCAGGTATATGACTCAGCGGGTCTTTAGTCATCACAAAGTCGATGCAGGTTTCTGAACTGACCTAAAGCAGAAATACTGCATTCCTCATAGTTAGGGAGCGTGGCTGGAGACAGAGGAAAATAAGAAGAAAAAGCACAGAAGAAAGAGAGAAAAGTACAGAAATAGAAGTTGAATTTTTAAAAATACATGCGACAGAATTGAAATGAGAGGTAATTATTCTTGCAGTATAAAACATGCTTTTTTTTTAATGATAACATATCTAATGACTTCATCTCCTCTGTTTATGGTTCATAAATGAAAACAGTCAGTGAAGCAGAGTGGGTGTGATTTGTTGTTAAATCCCAAAAAAGAAGAAAAGGAAGGCAGAGGAGGTGACAGAGCTAAATTCAATGTGCCATGGGCAAAAAACCACAGAACCTTAAATATATTTTATGTATATGTGTGAGTCCTAAAAGACAGAATGGCCCTTCTGCCAAATGCTGCAAAACCATACATTCACTAAAAATTATCCTAGAAATCCATCCTTACCTGAAAATGGACCCTGGGACAGGGTTTAAGAGGAAGATTAGAAGCTATTCTCCGTACAATACTTCTTGAGGACCCATAAGGCTTGGCTGAGTCAAAAGCCTGGCGAAGAAAACACTTTACTTACAGACATGTATGATCTATAAGACACTGAGCAGGTTAGCCATAAATACATAAACTTACTAAACTTACCAAATCCATTTCAATCCGTGCATAGTCTTTATTCATTTCTGTGGATCTGTATTATGAGGGTACGTGGACACAGACTCCAAATCTAAAAGCTTCATCACCGAAAGCCAATCTAGAGGAAAACAAAAATGAAGTATTTAGGTTGCAGCATCTGAGAACAAAACATCTAAACCTGATATGAGTAACCTGACTGTTACACAACCTACGCTGAATAAACATCTGACGTGCAGTAATTAGTCTTATACACCTACTAGTCTGCCATTGGCCAGTATCGATTTGTTTAATCAAGGAATTAAATTAAGTTTTCTACTTACAACCTGTTAAATTAGCAACAGAACAAACACATTGTGATCTTTACGTACTAGTTACGCAATTTGTCTGAAAAGCTTCACCTGTTCGGCACCAGAAATTGAAATCAGACCCAATATGGCTTGGAAATTAAACTACAAATTACAAAGGGATTCTATTAACTCTGGATCTGTTAGTTGTTTGTTTTTTTTTTTGTTTTGTTTTGTTTTTTTTGTTTTTTTTACAGTAAAAAATTAAAACAGTGGGATGCATATTCAAGTCGATGCTGGGTTTATTGAACGTATTCCAAAGTGTAAAAAAAAATTATAGGGAGAAAAAAAAAATGTGTCAGAACAGTGGTTATGACAAACATGGTAGCAACATTAGCAAGCTAATGTTTACTGTTACCGCTGTTGGATTTCTTTATAACTTCTGATGTCAAGTAAAGACAACACGAATTTTGAAAACTTTGTTGTTCTTACTGGTAGTCACATATAAAGTTAATATCGTAGTTACTCATGTCAGGTTTACTTAAAACTTAAAACTAGTGTGCCTTTACTTTAGCGGGCAGAACAGCTAACTGATGCTAACAACGATAGCAGACGAACTCCAGCGAACTTTTAGACTACGGGATAGTTTGTCAGGATTTGTCAAACATCTAGACAAAAACAGCGTTTTCCCTGACGTGCGACAGGATCATTAAAATCATTAAAATCACGCTTGAGAATCAGTATTTTCTGTGACTTTCAAGCCAACTTACCGACATTCAAACAGGCTGAGAAGTTCCAAAATTTTTCCACCTTGACCAGACGAACATTAATGCAGGAGGTGAAAATCCTGGGGAAATTTTTAACCAATTAGATTTTAGAGATTACAATATCTGGTTGGGTTCTGTCACTTTTGAGCGTCTCTATTCGTTTTACAGACTGCGTGACAGGCATATCTACCAATTAAAATTGATTATTAATCACACAGCTCATTTTTGATTGGATACTGTATCAATCAATCAAATAATACGGTCCAATCATATGCCACAAGTCTGGTGGACGTTCGTTACATATTCCCAAATTTCCCGGCCGGGTTGTGTTTCGTTTAAACTAATGGAATGTTAAGGAGAACTGGGATGTCTAATGCTACAAAACAGCTGCACCTACTGACGGACCACAAACCTAAACACTGTGCACCGCTGCTAGCTAAAGAAGCATAGCAAAGAAAGAGTCACGGGCCTGGATATATTGTTTTGTAAAGGTTGTTTTTTTTTTTTTTTAAAGGTGTCACCGATTTTCAGTTCTACGTCGGTTTGGTGTTTGTTGTATCTGAACGTATTCACCTGAGGGTGTTTAATGGTTTTACAGAAAACCGACGAAAAGGTATGTTAAACGGGGTTAGTTGTTTAGCTTAGCTTAGCTGCTGAATGGTCTTTGTAGCATAGGGCGTTATTTGAGGTTAGCTTGGGGTCGTGGAAAGTGTCTTTGGAAAAAACGACGATTTTTGTTTACTTGCATTCAGACTGTGTTTGCTATATTTATTTGAGTGCGTGTTAGCTTAAGCGTGTTAGCATGCGGTTAAACATTTACTTATATATAATGCTTGCTATGCTGTTTGTTGTTCATGCATGCAATGTTGGCTAACAGGCTAAGTTTGTAATGCAACTGGGCAAGGGTTATACTAATCATCCAGAATGTTTAACACCACGTTTGAAAGATAATCATTGCTTTAAGTTATCAGAAGTTCTGACAAATCAGTAAAACGTGCACCGATTTGATTTGATCATATATGTCATCGATGTTTCATTTTGTTTTTAAAAATGTGAGTTAAATATATTTATTTTAGGGCCGATTCAATATCTGGCCAGGGAAAACATTTTTTTCTGTGCAGTTTGAATTTATCATATTAAAAATCGTGTGGTTTTGCTTTGTCAAAATAAACTGTATTTTCATGAATGTGCTCTTTTTTGAATCTTTGTTAGTAGAGAGAAGAGGCTATTTTGATGTGCGTGGCATCAGGAGAGGAGGCACCATGAGTGCAGAGATGGATGCTCTGACTGTGGTGAACCAGCTGCGGGATCTGGCTGCAGACCCCCTCAACCGGAGAGCCATAGTAGAAGATCAAGGCTGTCTGCCAGGTCTCATCCTTTTTCTGGACCACCCCAACCCACAGATCGTCTACTCTGCACTATTGGTAAGCAGCATCTGTTTACATTTCCTTCAGGTGTTGACATAAAACACACCTCACTATTTGTAATAAATAGTTATGCATGGAAGTTTGAAAATAAAATGTGGAATATTCCATGCCACTTTGTAGTTGAAAATTAACTGTGAAAACATTCTTGTTGAGATAACAGCACTAACAGGTTAGATAAAAGGTTGAATAATTAGTTGAAGCCCCTACTGGTTCTGTCCCCCAGCAAACTGTTGAGGAACTGCAACAGATGATTGTTTAATTAATGATAAATATGTTATTTATTTTTTGAGAGTAATCAATTTTAAAATGTCAGCAAAGTAACAAATGCCTTTGACAAGCTGCTAGAGTTCAAGCTACTATCAGATATTGTTTGAGCAACAGTTTCAAGGGCCAAAAGAATTCAATTTACAATGATATGAATCAGAGAAAGCAGTGAACGCTCACATTAGAGAAGCTGCAACCAACAAATGTTTGGGATTTTTACTTGATTAATGTTTAATATGATTAATTAATTATTGCAGTTGGGTGAAAAAAAAACATCAGTTGATTTATTAATCAATCAATCAATCAACCAACCAATCTCTACAGTTCTACATTGGTGTTACAGCAGGTTGCAGTTACCATATGAAAATCAGTCGTACACACAGACACACACAGTCGTGTGATGGCATCAACACAGACACACAGTGTAGACACAGCAGCATGGTGACATTTGCTGTCTGTGTCAGATTTCTGACACAAGAATGTCATGCACGTGCATTTAAGCCAACACTGTATTCAATGGAAACACAGTACAAGCCCTTTTATATTGTAACCCCACCCCACCCCACCCCCTGCTACATGACTTGTATTGTGAGTATAGTTAAGTGGATTTATGTAACAGTTGCTCCTTGACGGTAACCCTTAAAGTGTAAACACAGTAAGTGAGTGCATGTGTATTTATATTGGTTATGTAATGCTTTACCATTGAACACGTGCACCCACTTAAACACCTCTCTCTCTCTCTCTCTCTCTCTCTCTCTCTCTCTCTCTCTCCCCCTCTCTCTCATACTATCAGAAAGGGTCTGTCAGCTTTTAGCGGTACATAGATAACCGTTATCCTTGTCCTTGCAGGCTGTGCGCTACCTGGCAGAATGTCGAGCCAACAGGGAGAAGATGAAGGGCGAGCTGGGCATGATGCTGAGTCTGCAGAATGTCATGCAGAAGCAAGTCCCTGTTACTGCTACAACACACACACACACACACACACACACATCTACATTACATGTGCACTTTTTTTTGTGATAAAACCTCAGCCAATGATTTCTTTTGTTTTGCACTGACAGAGTTTGCCTCTCTGCAAAATTCTGACAGGAAGATGTCCTTCCATTTGTCATATCAGGACGCATGTGATTAATGTTGAGTTAAAATAGGGCAACAAACAATTAACTTGCAGTTTCCGCATGTCATAGATTTTGATGCATCCTGCCACCTCTCTGCAATTTTGATGAATCCACTGTGTGTGTTTTTACTGATGGAGGCTTATTTGCTGCTGCTCTGTCCTGGAGTTAGCCCTTTATTTTGCAGAGGTAGCTCATTTTGCATTGGTATATTTTACAACGATTTGTTTATTGTCTAATATCTACATGTAGATGAACACATCCTGGTCACCCATATTTTTTTTTTTGAGGGTCATTGACATTTCTGCTAAGTGACTGTGACTTATAATTAACACCCACATAGCAATGACCCATAACAGACTGTATGATTTGGTTTTTTCTCCCTTCTCTTCCTGTGGCTCAGCTAGTCAGTGATAATAGTTCAGTCAGTGTAGAGGCCGATCATAGCTGCAGAGAGTGGGAACACATGGTTGATGAGAGACATGTCGAAAAGTTGTATCAAACACATGTGGCTCATTAAAAACAGTTAAGCTCATATAGAAATGTAATATTTAAAATAGTAGCGATCAGAGACCTCGTCTCTCATCCAGTAAAAGTAACTGCAGGAGAGTTTTTGGCTTCCCTCATGGCCCACAGACTTCCACAGAGCATGGGTAGGAATTTGTGTGCACAGCGCCGGTGAGCATGAGGCTCCAGAGGGCAGCTGTGCTGTTGTCATATTTGCTTATTGTACATGTCGTGACAGTTTGGTGACATATATATAACGGTAAAGCCTGCAGTAAAATCCCAGGATCCCTCCCACAATACAAGTTCTGGCGTTACAACTATAACTGATCTCGTGGCTTCTTCAAAAAAAAGCTAATATTATTATTATCAATATTATTCTCTGCTTTGTTTACTGTAGTGAAATCTGACTGAAGCACGGAATACACCCTCAAATATACAAGTTTGTATTTTATTGATTAATTGGCAGCCTTTACATAGTATTAGAATTTGTATAGACCCAAGAGGGACTATAATTTTAATTGTGCTGCATACAGGTTATTCCCTTTACAAGTGGTTGTTTTGCTGTGAAAAGGTTAGGTGGTGATATTGTTTCCACTGTGCCCCCCTGTGGCAGCAGCAAAGGCTCTGATATCAGGCCAAAAAACAGTAACCTTTAGAAATGTCAACCTCTCAGCACTGGGAAGGACGTGGTCACTTCCAGTCCTCTTCCACTCAACAAATTAAACGAGATGATATGCAAAGGTTGGAACTTTCAACAGAACAATTTTTAATAATAATATACTTATTTACCGGTGCAAAAGATCCAGTGTACGTTCTCTTGACATTGCTCATACCTACTGTACTTTAAGCTGCACTGCCCCTTTACTGTTTTACTTATACCTACATATACAACACATCAACACAAAAGATAATTTCAGCAAAGTGCACATTAATCAAATGTGATCACTTAAACAGTTTAAGAGATTCAAAGTGTTTATCTGCTTTCACACACCCATTCATTCATTCATTTTTACTCCTCTCTCACTAAAGGAGTACATCTCCTGGAGAAACCAAATTGCTGGCTTCTGAGATCTATGAGATTCTGCAGTTAGCCGGTAAAGAAGAGGCCGAACAGGCTGAGGCAGCCGCTGCCTCCTGCAGGCGTAAGGCTCACTTCTTTCTGGGCTCCAACAACAAGAGAGCAAAGATTGTGGTGCTGCACATTGATGGACTGGATGACTCTGTAAGTGATCATGTGATACATGGAAGAAAAAATGTCTGTAATGCAGAGAGTCTGGCAAGTGATAAATTTAGATGACAGCAAAAAATGTTGTGATATCAGTGCATCTTAGCAGTTTCTATGTCATGGCAGGGGGGTGGTTAAGGGATTCAGGTTGTAAATGTCAGCCATTGAACCGCAGGACGTTAAGATTGAACCTGAATGTTGCTCTTAGAAAGTTTGCACATGAGCCAGATTCCATTACAGCAAAGAGACAGCCTCTGGTGGGCAACATCAGTGTCAGTAACGCACGAGTCTACAACAGCTGAAGCTATAGATATGTAAATGTAGCATATTGTCTGTCGTCTGATTATCAGCATGCCTGAAGCACGGATTTTAAATGTGCATCGTGTAACGTAGGAATTGCAAATCATGCAGAATTAATCATACTGCAGTTATTTTCAACATGAATGTAATTTCACCAATTTGCAGACTGACACTTTGTGTTCTAGATAATTCAGTTGTTGAGTCTACATCATCTGCATTCTGACCTTGCATACTGTGCCACTAAGCTACAAATGTTTCTTAACTAATGGCATATTTGCCTGATTATACCATTTGCCTGCTTCCTGTCTGATTCAGACTCGGAGGAGTTTGTGTGAGGAGGCTTTGCTGAAGATTCGAGGGGTCATCAGCTTCACCTTTCAGATGACTGTCAAGAGGTGTGTGGTCCGGATTCGCTCTGACCTCAAAGCTGATGTAAGTGATTGGGTTGGGTTGAAGGAGGCTAGGGATGCAGGATTTTTGCCAAAAATTGTAGTAAAAATACTGATATATATTTTTATATTATGTGTGTAGTTTCTACCCATGGAGTTTACTTGTTACGCTGTAACTGTAATGCTTGTTCCTCTATTATTTGTTTCTAACAGGCGCTGGGCACAGCAATAAACTCTACCAAAGTAATGAAGGCTCAGCAAGTGGTAAAGACAGACGATGGCGGAGAGGTAAGGACAAATGAGAGACAGATACAAGGAAGGAAAGCATAAATAACCCCACATGCTCACTGAGATACACTGACGTCTCTGCCTTAGTCTCTAAGCTACTTTCTTTATGCCAAACATTACTTATTTAAATTTTAATATAACTAGTCTCAGTTACACCTTTTTAAAGCAACTTGTCACTATATAGTAATAGTTACCTAAATTCAAAAGACATATTTTAAGTTTTTTTTTCCCATCGTCTAAAAAGAATTGGGATGTGTTGGGGCCAGTTTAAATGTCATATATCATGTGGCCAGCAGGGGTCAGACCTGACTCACTCATGTATTCTCTTTCTGTGAGGATGACATTATGCCTGTTGTCACCACTGCATGTGAAGTTTTTAATTAGTTTTTTTGACACATTTGTGTACTTTATTGTCACATGAACATAACTTGTTCTCTTTGCTTTTCAATATTTTTTTGCTCCTTTTTTTAAAAAAAATATGTCTGTCATGTGTTTTCAGCTGATGGTGCCGTTCCATGAAGACTCCGCAGTGGTGGTGGAGGAGAACACAGACATCCCAGACTACCTGCCCGAAGAGGAGAGTCCATCCCAGGAGCAGGACAAGGCCGTCACACGCGTAGGCTCTATCACGGATGGCATGGGCTGGCTTAGCACAGCTGCCAACTTCCTGACCCGTTCCTTTTACTGGTGACCACTTCCTGTGATCTCTGTTTTCTCAAAAGCACCATCAGCTATCAGCCTAGTCCCGGACTAAGCCCTGCCTCCCTTTCTTTGGTCCCACACTAGTCTAGACTCCCCCTGCAGACCGCACAGAGCTCGGCTATGTGTGCGCAACAAGTGCTACACAGCCAACGGAACCTGCAGTAACTATAACTTATGTGTGTATGATGCATTGAGCTACAAATCCATCACTGGCTGTATTTGCACAATTATATACACTATATACTCGCTGCATATGTATCTCACACGACATAGCCAGAGGACTTCGGAATCAGTCTCCTATTTTTCTTTTCATACCATAATACTTTTCTTAAAAACTTCTAATATATCCAACATTTTAAAACCAAATAGTGTAAATGTGTAGCTCTGTGTCAGTCATTTATATGTAATTATTCTGAGGCTGATTTGGCATAAATTTAAATTTGGGAGTTCTGTTTTTGTGCATGAGTTTAGAGTTTAGATGCTTTTCTTCTGTTGAACTTTCATTCTTTTATTTCTTAATTAAGTCCAGTCTCCTCCTCCTCCTCCTCCTCCTCCTCCTGATATTTTTAAGCATGCTGCAAGTCTTTTGTGCCAATCTCGCCTGCTGCCCTTATTACTTTTGACCTACATTATTGTGTGTGCCTTTGCCTTTTCACTGTAATTATTATTTATTCCTCACTGTAACTTTATTCAAATAATTAGAGATCTCAGAGCATGTGAGATATAATGTTTGTGTTTCCTCAGCAGCAGCTGGCCTCCCATCTTATGGCTCACCGAGGCAGATAATTTCAGTAAAATTAGTAAACTAGACACCAGCAATAGTCTTTAGCCGAGCCAGCCACTGGCTCACATTATCTGCCTCATATGCAGTAAAAACCGGACTGAGTAGCTGATTAATATACCACCCGTCTGTGCATTTAGTTGTAGGAAAAACACATTCATGTGGTCATGATTGATGTGTGTCTCTTTGTATTAATTGCACAGGATTTAGGCTACCTCTGCTTTCAGACAAATATTTCACATCAGCATTTTACCAATATCCTAGATCTGCATGGTTAAGACAAAACTGTTAGATTCTTGCTTGCCAAATAGTTCCCCGTGTTCCCTGGAAGCTCACTGATGTTTTTACAGTGTTTGCTGTCGCGCCACCAGTTCATTTATAAATTTAAGTTTAGCCGGCAGTGTCCTTACACAAGATCACATTGATGCAGACACAGAGGACTCACTAACGCTGTCTATAGGCAGCAGTGGTTATACTGAATCAGGGGTGCGGTTATGTACATTTTGTAAATGGTGCCTGATACCTTGTGATTTCAGACTTTAAATGTGAAGGGAAATTTGTTGTTCTGTTTTTTAATAATGAATGTGAATTATGAACACAAAGTCTGAATTTCTTAGGTAGGCATAATAGATAAAAGGTTATAGCAGCATAGAATGAGTTTTCCTAATTCTCTAACCTATACAGTCCACTGGCTCACACCAGGTTTTATTATTATCTCCTCTGACTTGCTTGAGTGTTGTTAACAATTATTATATGCTGACCAGACAGGTTTTATTGTTTGATGATGAGACATCAGACAGTTA
This sequence comes from Lucifuga dentata, assembly GCA_014773175.1. Lineage (NCBI taxonomy): Eukaryota > Metazoa > Chordata > Actinopteri > Ophidiiformes > Bythitidae > Lucifuga > Lucifuga dentata. Next base: position 447,021 of record VXCM01000164.1, read on the forward strand.
CGTGAACAGAATTGATCATGGCTATTCTCTGAGAAAGCAATAATCATTTTGGCGTTAAACGTCCTTCAAGGTAGCATTTTTGAAGAAAAGATCATAGTTAAAAGTTGAGATCATTATCAGTATTAAATTTTAATTTTCTGAAGTCTTCCATNAGATCATAGTTAAAAGTTGAGATCATTATCAGTATTAAATTTTAATTTTCTGAAGTCTTCCATATTTGTCCAGTGTTCACAGAATTCTATCTCTATGTTGCATCATATTTCATTTTAACATTTATTGTGTTAGGTCATACTGCATAAAAGAATACTTGAATATTGTTACAAGGAAACTTTCCTTATTTAAATTTCCCTTTACTGGTAGATTTACTACATCTGAAAGGTTGACAAAGCGCCACAAACTCCATCCTCAGATATGTAACTTCATGTGTACAGATTGCATCTTTCATCACATATAATGTAACATATTGCAGATTTCCACACTGATAAAGCAGATAATGATAAACTGAAAAGGAAACGCTTGTGTGTTCTTTTTACTCTCAAAAGAGAACAATTTTCAGCTGATGCTACTGAAAGAATATGATTAGATACTCCTGATGTATCGCTATACTCTCGTCATGCAACTGCCACACCAGCACTGTAGACCATAATTTGTCAAATCCCTGAGGGCAGCAACTGTTCTTAGCAGTGCAGCAAAATTCAGTTTTCTTTACTGGTCCATAAGTGAGGTGCCCCAGGGCAATAATGTGGCCTGTCCACCACCTCGCCCAGCCTTGGTGCTGGTAGGCAGGCAGAGGCAGCAGCAGCCCCAGCTGGAGGCCCCAGAGCCACGACTGCTGCTGATGCTGCTGCTGCTGCTGTGCCTCCAAAGAGATGCTGTGCCAAGCTAGAGAGGAGGCTTACACTGCCTTGTATCATCTGGATGGAAGGAGAACATAGAGGACGTTTGTGTAATGACAATTGTTATTTTTAATGGAGACAATGTACTGTATATATGTATTGTTTAATTTATTTTATAATTAATCTGAACTCTAATTTAAGCTGGAAAACCCAATGAGAAAATCAGTGTCTCTTGTAATTGTAACTCTGCAAAAAAAAAAAAAAAAAAANAAAAAAAAAAAAAAAAAGCATCATATATCAATAATTTATCATGAACATGTCAGACATTAATAATAAGTCACTAAGTAATTTATTTCAAGTAAGGTATTGTATTCTTCATCTAGGAAGTTCATTATTACTGAATCTTGGAGCTTCAAGTTTGAACTCTGACTTTTAATGTCAGATTCATGAAGTGAAAGACAATATATAAAGTTATTAATCAGAGCAAGACACCTGCAATTTCTTTACAACTGTGCAGTTAAAAATCTGAAAAGCATGATGCTGCATCAGGAGGCTTCCAGCAGCAGGTTTACACAACCCAGATAATTTATACAGCATACACAGTCTTTGCATAATTCTATGAAGATATTTTTACATGTTCCTTTCAATGCTCGAATGGCTGAATAAATGAATGTAGCAACCATGCAATAACCAAACTTGAAGTGAACCTTTCTGGAGAAGGGGCCTGTGAGGCTTTTTATCAGCTTTCTTAAAGCTGGCCACTAGAGAGACAGCACGTCTGACAAAGAGAACAAATTAGAAACTATGAGTCTAGAGTCTCAAAACATCACAGCCATCTTTTGTTCACATTAAGCTATAACACCATATACTATATATGTAAACATTTGTAGAACCGCACAGTGCCTGTGTGCTGTCATTGAATTTCTACTTCTAAATGATTCTCTTCATGAATTTATTTGATATGAACTTTCTCTGAAGTTTTGGCAAATAAGGCAATGTCCTCCAGAAAACACAAAGTTCTTCTCTCATTTTCGCAGATACTCATCCTTGAGTTCTTGATAAGCCACATGCCCACTTTCATTCCCCCATCCTTGTCAGATAAAACACAATCAGTGTCTGTCTTGTGGCCCCGCAGCCATATCAGCCCAGTTGCATATTTGTGCATTAATGTGTTGTCAGTATCATCCAACCTGTGTGTATTTGCATGGTTAATCTGTGTGGAAGGGGCCTGATGGAGGGTAGATAGGTGCATCTCAGCCCCTGCAGCTCTTGAGGAATTTTATTGGAGGTTCAGCTCCCAGTCAATGGGATCAGCCGTAAATCCCCCTCAAAGTGTGGCAGGAAATAATGTGACTCCAGCAATTTATGTCAAATAACTTTTGAGGATGTGTGAGTGTAGCGATCAGCGCTACTGAGACCGTGATAACTCACCGGCGGGGGCCCCCGGTGAAGATTTAATTGAGACATTTTTCTTTATCTGAGCAGGGCGCCTGAGCCGTGTTGTTGTGTAACGAGATGTAATGTCTCTCTCTTTATACAGGGGTCAACATCCAGGATGAGGGAAGGTCACGGACTGACTGTTTGAGCATCCAATTTGCTCATATAAATACCCACTCTGCAGGGAAGTGGGTAAAGAAAGAAGTCCCAGGGTCTACATATCAGAGACATGCACGATGCCCTGTGTTACAGACTAAAAAAATGATTGATTTTGTTTTAAACTTTTAACTGATTCCACTATTTTAAAATCACCTTGTGTTGGACATTTGGAAACTTCCCCTAATTATTACCAAAATTGTGAATTTATGTTGGATGTCTCAACTAATGAAAAACCCAAAATACATTAACTGATTAAATTTGTTAAAACCAAACCTTTTGGATTTTTCAAGCTTTCAGGTTGAAGGACTCAAGCAAATTCTCTAAATGATCTTTTCCTTTTCTAAAACTAATGTATAAAATGAAATTTGCCACTGACCTAAAAGCTGATAAAAGTTTTTTTTACACTTATAACACTTATTTTTTTACACTTTTTTAAACTTATATACACTTCTTCTCATGTTGACTTTGAACTAATATTCTGTAAAGTTACCATAATCATCAGGTGAACGAGAATACAAATAGAAAGGATGTTAAATTTGTCAGAAATCATAGTACTTGATTAAATGGACTGAGTTACCTTTCCACTTCTGCATATTCATGTATGCATACTTGGCAGATGTTTATCCCTGTTTTCATAAAAGTAATGCTTTCTTATGAGAGCATTTCTTGCGTTGTGCATGCTTGTGCGTGTACATGTGTGTGTGTAAGCAGCAGCTTGCATGGGGCCCTTGATGAGATGCATGCACACACAGGCGCTCATAATTGTGGCCGTAGCTCATTATGGCCCCCGGGATGATTTGGAGCCTCCAGGGGAGAGTCTGGTCCACTGACATCACCACGTCCGCCTGGCGACAAGCACTCCAGGCACTGATCGGTGGGATGAAATATTGCCTGCGAAAATTAAAAGGTCCCAGTGTCAAAATAATTCATGATATGCATATCTTCCTGGCTTGATGAAATCTCTGATATCTGGATTAGATGGATAATAAAAGCGATCAGGCTGCAGTTAAACTGTTTCAGCAGTGGGGGGGGGGGGGGGGGGGGNCTTCTTTATGTGTCAGGGGAGGTGGATTACAGGGTCAAGATACAACAAGTGTGTATTTGTGCATGCATGTGTGTGTGCGTGTTGGTGAAGCTTTGTCAGGGTGTGTGTGATGGTTCACTCCTCACACACGCACGCACACACACACACACACACACACACACACACACACACACACACACACACACAGACCTATGATTTGAATATCTGCAGTAATTGTCCCAAAACGGCTCATCAGTGGATCTGCCTGCTGCCATTAGGGCCCAACAATATGGTGTGACATTCAAATTCCCCTCAATGACAGGTTATTAGGAGCCCTCAGCAGCCGGTACATAATTAAGCACCGTAACGTTGACCTGTAATATGAAGTGATGGCAGAGTCATACTGGCCAAAAATGAAACAGGTACTTTGTTAAAACACAAGAGAACTGGGGAATTCTGATATATAGTCTCATATGTGGAACAAAGCGATCATAAAAAGAAGACGGCTCTGTTCAGCAGAAGTACAGTGCAATTTTCTTCTCTCGTGTTTGCCTGACCAACTTAGGGGCAGATGGCACAAAATATGGTTCTAAATCTAAAATTCTGCTTAAGTAAATAAGTATTAGCATTAAAATGTAATCAAGTATTCAAAGTAAAAGTATTCATTGCGCAGAAGGGTCCCTGAAGCCATGACGTACATCTTGCTGCAGCACTGTTGGAGATAGAAGTTTTTTCATTTGACAGTGCGAAGATGGTGCATTGCTCTGATTTTTGACTGTTTGGGAATTAATAATGAACATTCTAGAATGAGGGGGAATGTCTTACGATAGGCTGGGAAGAGCTGAAGGACATGGCTATGGAAAGGGACATCTGGGCTATTTTGCTTAGCCTGATGCCTCTGTTACCTACAACTGGATACAATGCTTGGACATACATGAAAATTCACCAAATTGAAGGGTTCAGAGTTCTTCAATAAATAACCTTGTCTCCAGTTTTTGGAGATTTTCATGTTTCAGATCAGTTGGTGAATTACATTAGAGTAGATTTTTCTGACCTCTTTTCCACTGTAAAACTCTTGAGATAATGCAAAAGTCACTGTGCCATTGGACTCAAAACAAAGCTGAGATACAAGATTTTTACCTGACAACGTTCTAATTTATCTCATGTTGAATTTAAAGTCTTAATCTGTAAAATAACTAGTAAGTACAGCCACCAAATAAATGTAGCAAAAAGTACAATATTTCCTACTACAAGTAGTACCTCAAAACTGCACTTAAGTACTTCAGTAAATGTATGTAAAGTTACTTTCCACCTCTGCTGCTATGGTGACTCGTGTCCCTGCTTAGAGAATGAGATAACAGTCGCCAATACCTAATGATGAATTTTAGTCTGCATGTTACATGTTCAGCTTAATTTACAGTCAATGTGGTGATGTTGATCGCAGTGTGGAAAAATCTTTTATTCCCAAAAAGAAAAAGAGAGAAAACAAACGACGTGAGAAAAAATGTGTGACTTTCATTTGTGACACTAAAAGCTTATTACACAACTTAAGACATGCTGTCTAAAGCCCCCGCTTTCCCCTTTAGAACAAGTGGACGTTGTGATGAGCAATGGACCCATCTGCTGTGCCCTCTCCTCCAACTGGTGTGTGAATATGATGTATTCTGGCGCCGCCAGTTCCAAGTCAGAATATAATACCAGTGATACCTGGAAAATATTCCAAATGGTGAAGTTTTATGTTAAACATGCTTGTGGAGCGGGCGTCCACGTGAGGGGTCACGTGGGAGTTCACAGTCAGTGTATATGGACATTATCTAAGCAATCTTTTCTGCTGTTAAAATGTTTTAATGGGTTTTTAAATATGTAGTGCGATAACAAGGTTTAAGGTTTATGATCCAGCTCGACTTCCTTAACTGGACCCACAGCTCACTGCAGAGGAAGCCTTTATGTTAAACTGTGGGCCAGAGGCCTGTGTAATGGTGGGTTTGTGGCAGGGTTGCTGAACAGAAGGTCTGCACTTCCCTCCCTCCCTTCCTCCCTCCATCTCTCTCTCTCTCTCTCTCTCTCTCTCTCTCTCTCCCTGCTACCCCCTCCCAGCCCCCTTTTCATAACGGTGGCAGATGGCTGCAGATGAATCCCTCATAATCATGTCAGGACGGCTCCTCCGATCCCAATTCATCTCTTTAAACACATTTCATCAGAAGGAGAATTATACAAAGATAAAGGCGGCCGGCAGACAACAAAAGCACACAAAGATTGTCCTTGCAAACAAGTGTTCCTAGTCCCTAACACCATTTAATCATCCGTGCTCCTGTTATTGCTCCTCACCCCCTGTGCAATCAACTCTACCCTATTTTCCTTCTCTGTCTCGCTCACTCTTTCCATCTATCTCTTTATTTATGTTTTTCCATACTGTTAATTGTCTCCTTCCCCAGTTACACGTCTGTCCTTATTAAACATAAATCTTTCTAACAAGCCTTGCTCTCATCCCCATCCCTCTCTCTCTCTCTCTCTCTCTCTCTCTCTCTCTCTCTCTCTTAAAAAGACAGGTGTGTAAAATCTTCTTCTCTCCTCATTGAGTCCCAGTTTCCGATGGCTGCCCTTTTTAGAGGGGGTGATAATTTGCCACAAAGCGAACTGTGATTTTTTTTTTCTTCCCCCACCCTCCCCCGCTGTGACCCTCTGTCACCCATCCGCATGATGCCGTTAATTGTGGATCAGGTGAAGTTTGTCTCACCTCATTTCAGGGCCATGCTCTGCTAGGGCCATTCTCCCCATTCAAAGGCCACATAATTTCACAGCCTCCTACTTCTCATTAATCCCTCCTGAGTGGCTGCTCTCTGAGTTCCAGATCACAGATTTGTTTTGCTCTTGTTTTCTGACTCACTGCCCTTCCTACCCCACCCACTCTTCTCCTCTGCCTTCGCCTCCCTCCTTCTCAACCCTCAGGGGTGCCAGGGTCTNACCCCACCCACTCTTCTCCTCTGCCTTCGCCTCCCTCCTTCTCAACCCTCAGGGGTGCCAGGGTCTTTAGCGTACCCTCATTTCCGCATTTTCTACATCCTGAATCTCTTATGATTTCAAAATCCTTAAATCAGGCTAGCATTCCACCACTCATGCTTCAATTTATCACCTCTCCATCTTCTTATTTTACACACACTTTCTCCAGCAAAGAACTGAAGCTTTTGTTCTGTACCTCTGGGCTGGAAGCTAGTGTAGTCTGTACTGTGAATAAAAGTGGACATGAACAGGCATTAGTGGCATCTGCTCGTGATGCCCGTATCGCTTCATCTTCCAAAACAACTCTCCACCAGGCTGCATTGTAAATTCAGCTTTGTTTCTGAATAAAACTTGTCATTTTCAACCTAATAAATATCAAGTGACAAATGGAGCAAAACAATAGGGACTGAAGGAAGGCATGGCGTTGTGTGTGTGTGTGCGTGTATGTGCGTTTGTGTGTCTCCACACGTGCGCATGTGTCTGATCAACACAGCAGTCAGACTTTTTCATTCCTTCCCGCTAAACTTTTTTTGTTGATTCATAAATAATTCATGAGAAAAGCTGAAGATCTCTCATTAACATAAAATAACAATTTGCTAATTTATGGAAACTCCTAATTACTCGCCTTATTTGCCATGACCATATTAAATATTCATAAATATGTGATTATTTCTTTGATTTGACTGTCGTTCAGCTTAATCTACCGTTTTTACTCAACAATAGCAGCGTGCCAGTTTGTACCAAGTAAAACAAAACGCTGGAAAGAACAATGAACAATATTTCATATTCATAGTACTCAGCAAAAGGAAATAACAGTGTCTTTAATTTCTTTAATGTTATAAAAAGTATCATATATTATCCACATCCACTGCATTGCGTTGTGATTGTTGATGATCTTTTTCTATAACTTTAAATTAACCTGCTGAAGTCAAAGGTCATTCCAATGTGAATTATACATATTTTAGTTTTTGAATGATTTAAATGCTCCACATCTGGGAATGAGAACCCACTGACAGATGTTGCCTGAAAAGCAGAGCTTTAACAAACTGTAACATACTGTATAAGAAGCAGATCATGTAACTTTGAATTATTTACTGTCTACACAAGACATGCAGAAATATTCTCGTTGGATTTGAAATAATATAGAAATCTTGATTATCATTGCACGGCTGCAGCTTCATTTCCCAGCAAGTTGAAATCAAAATGCATTCCTTCATTTTCATTTCATTTTCACCCGCAGCTAATCATTCCACATTCAGTTCCATAGCCTGGAAGTCAGCTTTCACTCCAGCTCATTTCAACTACTCAAACTTGATAAATACACAGAGAGAATGCAAGAAAAGACAATTCTATCTTTGAATCTTTCCTCTTGTCTTAGCGGCAAACAGTTGTCAGAGGAAGTCACAGCCAAGTTCTTTGAAGAAAACAGAATCTTGGATCCCATCTGGGACAGCTAGATGAGGTCTCGTGCTGTCACTGCGTCTGTTGTCAAGGCGGCATTTAACCTCAAATTTATGACTTTGTTATATCAGAATTAATTACCGATATTTCCCCCCAAAGTGAGTGACGTTGACGAAAACACTAAGCACAGGCAATTTAGCTCTATTTGCAGATTAATTTGGGCCCACCTGTGATGCTTGGTGTGTTAAGTAGGTACATCAGTTTTAATTACAGACCTCGCAGAGTGGGTTTAGTGAAATTACAGTATTAATTATCACATTTAGCAGATATCAGAGTGACAAACGGTTGTGGAGTAGTGCTTTCCTCAAACCTCCTGTTTCTCCAGACGATGGCTTCACTTCTGTCCTTCAAGCAACCTTCAAAGAGAGATGATGGAAGGCTTTGTCTCTGAAACACACCTGACCGAGAAGCATCTTTTTTGATTTGTCACCATCCACTGACTCCCACAGGCAGCGCTTATGAAACTCAAAGCCCAAACATCATGAATTTCATGTGTCAACACCAAAACACCTTAAATTTATTGCCATGCGGTAAAATTAGAAAATTTTATTATGAAGAAAACATCTCATGGATAAATATGAGGAGTAGTTATTCCCATTATAAAGGCCTTTGTCCACATCATTACCCTCCTCATTCAGTCAGATACATTAATCTCCTCAAGGATAATATGATTCATGCTTGACTGCCACTTGACTACACCTGAAAGCGAAAATAGCCACCTTTGACCCATAGGATCCCTCTGAAATAGACAATAAATAGAACGTTGGATGATCAGTTTATGACATCAACCTGATTCGGTGAAATATATTTGGTCTGACTTCACAGAGCACAAATAGAATCAGCAAAATAATATAAAAAATGTTGGTAAAATAAAATCAAATAAAATAGCATTGATATAAAGCAATGCACATGGTGTTGTGCAACACTCTACAGCAATGCTGAAATGTGTCCAGGATTGGAACCGGGAGAGAAGGTTCTATTTAGCCCTTGGCTGATGTTCTCTCCTACCAAAGTACTATATTAATCATAATCACACAACACCATTAGACTATGTCATTCTATTAAAGAAATCACATTATCATACATTTCATTAATTAAAGTCAAACCCAGTCCATCTACTCTGAAGAGTGTGCCCCATCCAGAGGGTGAGAGCTGGAGATGGAGGTGGGTGAGGGTGGAGGAGGGGGAGGAAGGTGACAAAGGGCAGGACACTTCACCACTCCACTCACCGCCTCCAAAGTGAAATCAAGGGGATTTGCCTGCTATGGGAGATAGCAAGATGACGGAGGTGGAGAGGGAAGTCAGGGTGAAAAGCAGGAGGAGGAAGGACTAAACTCTGTCCTTAATTGTAGCATGTAATTATTGGCTGTGGTCTTCCTGAGATGACATGATGAGGATACGGAGGCTCCACCCTGACACACACACACACACACCAAGTGGCTGTGAAGAGACACTAGTGTTACTAACACCTGACAAGGCGTGCATGTCTCTGCACACAATGGAGCATGAGGCCCTGTTCAGTATATTTTCTCATCCTCGGTAAGACAAATAGAAAGATGCAGTTTGATGAGGACAATCAAAATGACATGCTAATGAGGTTAAAACATCACAATATTTTAAATGAGAAATCTTAGAATGTTAAATGTTGAAATGCAAGATTGCATTTCCAAGTTTACATTAATTTGTTAGCTACCTGATTTTGTAAGTGCATTTCATATTTTTGCTAAGACATATTTATTTGTTTTCAGTCTGTATTTTTGTCATTTTCTGCCCAAAAACCTAATTCCCGAACCTCATTGTTCACTACAATTTCCTTGATAATCTTTCTGTTTGTACCCAGTGTGTAGATTTAATAGCTGAAAGATTCGAATCTGGCTTTGTGGTAGAAGAAATGAAAAAATTATCGGATCTGACTTTTTATTGACGCGGCAGTAGTAATTTCATGTTGATAAAATTCTTTTTTGTCATGTGTAGCACTGTAATGTAAATATATGGCACAGGCTTCTTGAAATGATGCAGAATATTCCATTATGACTATGTTAATATATACTGGTGAAGTAACAACACACAAACATACATTAACTCTCAGTTTTGTTCAGTCTATTCCTTTGAGCTCCCCTGCTGTGTTTCTTTCTACATCAGCCATTCACTCTTTTTTACTCCATCTCTCCGTCCCTCCCTCCATCTGTCTGTCTCTCTCCCTCTCTCCGTCTCTCTGGGTCTGATTAGCATGTGTAGTGTATGTTCCGTCACGCTGTAGTGTTGACCTGTGCTGTCATCTCCCTGATTACCTCCCTGATTCACTTTCCTTGTTTAGTAATGTGCAATCAATCATAATCAATTAGCCAAAATGTTGAATCATTAAAACCATTATCATTAATTAAAATAATTATCACTTTCTGCCAATGCTTCATTACCAGTGTTGTCTAACGTGTCTGCCACACACCAGACTTTCCTGCTCCTGCTTTTCTCTCTTTCAGAAGAAATTTCTAAAGTTCTTTTCAAAGCACCGTTGATGATATTTGCATGCAAACATCATTATTTATTTTTGTAATGATGATAATTGCAGAGTTCCTGTAATTCGCACATTTGACAATACTTCAAAGGATATGATGAATTGTTTGAGCTAATAAATATATGATAGCAAAACAAAACTTTGACAAATTAGCTATTGTTTGTGTGCAAGCCCATAAATATAGTTTTCCAGAAGATTCTTGTTCATTACTTATTCTAGAAAGTGTCATCCCCAACACACGGGCATTTCTGAACTCCTCTTGACATGAGCTGAAGCTGTGTCTTTTGATTTCTCCCCCCCCCCCCCTTCATGCTTGACCAGAAACTGTCTTTTCTTCCTCCTCAGCTCTGCAAGTCTCCTTTTCTTCAAAAGACAGAGGAGAGATGAGACAGGAGAACATTAATGATGTGTAAACATCCAGAGAGAGGCAGAACACTTGTCTAAAACCCCCTGAGGGGGAGAAGAGAGGGAGATAGACATGCAGCTCACTTAGTCCTGGACATTCAAGTGGTAATTCTGTCTTTCTACACCATTGTCAGCCCGCCTTTCCTCTGTGTGCCTGCTGAAACCTGGAATAGACCTGTCACTCCTAAGCCCTCAATAATTGCTCTTGTCAACATTTCCTTGAAAGTGGGCTGAAGCCCTGAGGGTGTGAAGGGTGCAACTGGGTGTATGTGTGCGTAAGAGAAGTGTGGGTCTGTGTGGGCGTCTGTTTTTCCAGCCCAGCTCATTGGGTAAAGAAGGGTCTCCTCGCTCCCCTGCTCTCAGACTGTGGAGGAGCATCGCTCACTGCCACCTGGGTAAAGCAGGCGTCTCATTGGGGTCATGCCACCCTGTGGAATGTGAGTCAAAAGGAAATGGGCCTGAACATTGCACAGTATCCCCAGTCTGAGCTCCATTAAGCCAGGTATCCTCACTCTGGGATGGATGTCCATTATTACCCAGAGCACAAGGCCATCCATTGAGACCATCATCTACTGAAAGTAACCCCGCTTCATGTCCTACATCAGTAAATCACAATATTATGGTGAGAGGAAAACAGAGGTTTTATTATGTATTCAAGAACTGCACAAATTTGAACTAGTGGTAAATTTTATTGAGTATTTTCATTTTGTGAGAAATACTACTTTTCTTCCATTCCCTTTCTCAGGAGAGGGAAATATTGTCATTTTTACTCCAGTACATTTATGAGACAGCTGGAGTTGCTTTGTAGATTGAGGTTTTACTTCTTTCCTTAATGCTGTCTTTCCTTCATTTTGTCCCTCATTCGTTCATTTCATCTTTCTTTTTTCCTTCTTTCTGTCCTGTCATCTTTCCTTTTTGTCTTTATTTCTTTCTCTCTGTTCTTCATACATTCTTCTTTCCTCCATTTCCTTTTTCTACTGATCTGAAAGCAGGAAAATTCCCAAAGCTGAAGGGTAAAACTGAATTCTACTCTTCTTCAGGATTACTACTTTTATTTTCTATATGTGAGTACATTTTATGCCAATATTTGCTTAAGTGGAATTTTGAGTGCAGGATTTTTACTTCTTTTTTTTTTCACTTAGAAGTACCTGAGTATTTCTTTGACCACTGGAGCGATTAAGATTTTTGTTGCATATTTGATGTTTTTGAATCACTAAACAAATGAAACATAGAACCTTTTTCAAATGACAAATCAAATCTTAATGCAAAAATTATCATACATATACCAAAATTAATACCTACCTCTCCCTATCTAACTCTCTTCTCAGGCTTTTCTATCCCTCTCAACTCTGTTGATGGCCATGACAGAGCCTGGTATTAAGGAGTTCCCTGCAGAGAGGAACCACAGAAAGCAGGCTATGAAGCAGGAGGGGTCTCAGAATAAGTGGAACCCCTCTTTCCCTCCAACAAGAGGCCCCCTTCCTTCAGAGGAGCCCATCATGCACACCTGATTGCATTATCTGCAAATGGTCTTCAGGAATATTGTAATTGTGTCTCATTAAGGGCTGTGAAGTGTGACAGGAAGCAACTAAAACAAATGGCCTTTTCCATAACATTTCAGGGAAAAATAAACAATAAAAAATCTTCAGAGGGGATATATGTAGAACACTTTGAAACCCTAGACACAAGGGCATTCTAAAAAAAAAAAAAAAAAAAAGATGAAAACTACTACACATGTTTGCAGTGATGCCTTGATGTAAGTTCAGTACATGGCATATAATGAAATAATTTATCAGGAAAAACATCCAGAAAAATTCAACAAGATGCCATACTCAGCAGACAGCCCTGGTTGCCTCTTCCTTTGCCTGTTTATGATGAAGGGCTCTTTTTGGTGTGAGAGTGAAAGAGACAGGCTGGCCTGGCTGTCATGTCATACAGGATGCAGTCAGAAAGAGCAGACATGATTTCATGGCTAATGATTCCCGCACTAATATCAGTGTGGGCTGCAGAGGGGATAACCAAGTTGAGCTGTCTTAGCTCAAATGATTCAATTAGGCCAGCTGTCCCTATTTGTCATGGCTCAACTGGCTTCTAGATTACCTTTCCAGAGTGCATACGTGCCTCTGCATTGAACTTACCAGCTCAACAGTTTTTTTAAAAACAAGCAAGAGGAAGAGGAAAGGGAAGAAGGGGAAAAGCTGAAACAAAGAATGCAGTAATAACCACATTATCCACTTAAACACTGAGGCCAATCATAGAGATAAATGTGACTTTTGTTTTGCAGAGGATCTTGGAAATCACAGGAGAGTGTGTAAGAGACTGGAAAGATGCAGTGCATGAAACTCTGATCACTTCTTATCTGTTCAGTTTGGTGTGAGAGCATAAAGACAATAGCAGAAACAAATAAAAAAAATGATTAACTGACCTTTCAACCCCCTTTATCCCTAAAATCTCCCATTTCTTCAATTTGCCCTCCTTCTCACCTAAAAATTATTATTCTAAAGCTGATTGTTAGTACAGTATTCTCAATCCCTTTCCCTCTCTGAGCTTCAATTAGGTGTGCGATGTCTGTACAGTATTAAATTTAAAGAAGCATTAGAGTCATTAGTGTTGATTGAGCTGATGACTCCAAGGGTGAAGTCATCTTCCTTTCACTTAAATGTAGTTAACTATAAATTTACGTCAACTAACCCCATCAGATCTAATTAACATAAATGTCAGTTTTGGGTCATGGTTTATGAGGTAAAGTTTAGGGTACTAAAATGGTAAAAAAATCTCTCGATTAGGGTTTATTAAAGGCAATTAGTACTGTTTGTGTTATTAGTGCTGCCAGTTTTGCATTAACATAACACCTATAAAACAATTCTCCTCTGTAGCAAGTAAGCTGCACACTAGTTATAGCTCGATTAGGCATGTCTCTTATGTTGGAAGTAAACAACATCCCATTAAAAGCAAAGACATAACGTGCTTTGTGAACAGCGTGTTCAGTGTTTATGCAACCATGAAAACCCAAATGATTTTTCATTTTTCACTTCTTTGTGGCTAAATATCACACATTACTGCACTCCACAGAACCACTAGATTAACATTACCACAAGAAATAAAAGGGTGTATCATCGTGGGAGACATTTCAACAGCTTAATGGGACAATATTCCTTCAAAGATGCTCTGTTTATTTCCTTATAGTATGATAACAATGTGGCAGGAGATAGTGAGATAATATGAATGTAGCTTCTCTTCCCTGAAACTACATGAATGACACTGGTTTCCTAACATAAAATAAAACTACATTCCTCATTCACAGCATTTTCATACCAAACTATCCATTATGTATCTAATATTATTCAAATTCCATGTATGAATTACTTTATTTGACTTATGTTGTTGTGATGTTGGCACAGAATGTAAAGCAGGGAGGGATCATTCATAACAGGTGTAGTCTTCAAGTAGGATTGCCCAAAATATGTGATGCTTTTACTAATATTTTTAATGCATATTGATTCTCCACAAGGCAGCAATTCACTGTTTACCATGAAATAAACATCATACAATATTTCATATTTGATTTATAAAATACAAGAAAATAAAACATTAGCATTTGTATCTGTAGTTCAATTTATTGAGATCAAAAATAAAAACCTGTTACTGGCCAAAGGGCAATTTTCATCATGTTACAGAATCACTAAATTAACTCACATGAACATCTCAAGTGATGACGATGTTGATGTTGAAGTTGATGTAAGCATTTTGTATGCCTTTTTCATTTGTGACTTCATGTGACTTATTTATAGATTAATTCTGGTTTGTATGATTTGTTTTTGTAGCAGTCTTATATTTGACTTTCCACTCAAACACATTCCCTGGCTTTGCAATAATAATGTCTATCTCAGCAGAAAACAGGAAATTAATAAAGACAAATTAACCTGATGATAAAACTTTGAATTTTGATGATACATCTTTATTGAAATATAAAACAATTGAAAAGGAAAGGTTGAAAAAAATGTAGATATATTAAGAGTAAACATTAAACCAAACAGAAAATGTATGCAAACGCAAAACAGGAAATAAATAAATAAATAAATAAAAAGGGTTTTTGTCATTTGTTTTCAAAATGTTTAACTTTATTGAAGGAAGAAACAACATAAAAACATCAGAATAAATAAATAAATAAATAAATAAGAATGTACCTACACATACAGAGGACATACGTACTTACGGTCTCCATATTTATTTTGCACACGTATTAATGATGCACCTGTTAAAAAACAAACAAACAAACAAAAAAAAAAAACAGGGCAAAACTTTAATTCTGATTAAATAGAATATGTTTTTTTTTCCCCAGTTTGTCATAAAATAGTGTCTGAAGACTCTGGAAATGTATTTAAATTGGCGATAAGTGTTGTCAAACAACTTACGAGATTTTAGCATGTTTTTCTTAGAAAAGCTAGCTATTTTGCTAGTTGTTGTGCTACCGGAATATTTCCAAATGTAAAAGTGTCAAATGTAAAAAGTGCATGAAAGGAACCAGAATCTCTTGAACAAAATGGAGATACATGTTAAAATGGAGCTAAATATTAAATGTGAAACTCATTTTCACTCCACATACAGTAAGTAAAAACTGCTATGTTTCTATGTATAGTATATGTTGCCGATATTTTCTGTTTACGATGTATCACAGATTTAAAATCAAAAAAATAGAAATCTAAGTGTTATTATTGAGTAATCGTTCGAGGAAGAACTGATTAGTTTTTGTGGCGTAAAGCTGCACTTGAGATTGAGGTTTTTCATAACTCAAAACTTGAAATTCCATTCTTCACTAGCTTTTGTCCGTTACATACTGGATTAAGATAAGATAAAGATAAGCAACACTACTGTCCTGTAATTGGATGTTAACTTAAATGTGGTCTGTTTGAGTAAACATCGCTCATTAGCTCTTACAGTTGCAACCAATAAATTATCAATGTATATGCTAAATGAATGAACAGAAAATGTAAGGCATTTCACCTATAGATGGAGCTATTTTGATGCAGATCCAAACTACACATGGCATTTTGTTAGTAAAATATCAAATGTGGAGTATCATGCAGCCTAATATGTCTAGTTGAGCCTGTGTGTGTTGGGCTGAGTGCTGTGGAGAAGCAGCAAAGCCTATTCTCTGAGCTGTCAAATGTCTGAGTGGGATCAGCATTATTATGATGATTGAGAGAACAGGCCTCTGTGACAAAAACACCATCCAAAGCGAGTAGAAAGGCCACAGTCATACAACTGAGTTCACATATTTGTCTTCATTAATCCAATTCTCTTCTGTTTTGTCACTTTCACTACCAAACAGTTCAAAGCGAAGAGAAAAAGGACCAGACATTGCCAGAGGCCACGGGGTTGATACAGTAAGTAGGAATGCTTTATTTTGGTGTGTGTCATGTTACTTAAGGTCCTGTTGGTGCTGGTGTTTTTGACTGTTTTTTTACACCAAGTGTGATGTTGATATTTAATGTATTGATGAATGAATGAATCACTGGAGGGATTAATTAGAAACACATTTTTATTAAAAAAAACAAAACAAAAAACAAAACCTTCTTCAAAAAAACATGCTGGCGTCTGGGAGGAGTTAAATGTTTATTATGTGTGGCATAGTTTGACCTTAATGGGCTGTACTCATAAAGTCCAGCTTTTATGCTTCCTTTGCTTTCCTCTTGATCTTCACATTAGTAGTCCCGAAAGAAATCAAGATGACTCGTCAATGAAAGATTTTAGATTCATTTAACATATGCTGTCAGCTTGCTATTTCGCTTTTCAAATCTTTAGCACTCTGGCCAAATAGTGACTAACACCCAGGATAGACGGGCCCAAGAATACAGAATGTCATTACTGCCTTATCTTTAGAGATGGAGCGAGGTGTCAACGACACTTCTGCTGCGTACAGGCAGCAGCTGAGCCGTGAGATGTCCTGGCACACGCTGTCGAGTCTTCCTGGCCAGAGCTTTGTAGCAGAACGCCCATAATCTTTACCTTTTAATTACAGCACTATACAGTTATGTCTTCCACATAGAATTTAGTGTCAATTCTAACTGGATGTTGCTTTAATTATGCCTACTACAGTGATGACAGTTTAGCACAAAGGCAGAACAAAACCCAAAAGTCACATTTTTTAAATTGAGAAGTCAGAAAAGTGATATTTTTATGAAAAGCTATGACGAGAGAAAATCTAGGATGTGAGAAGTCTGCTGGCTGTCATGAGATTTGTAATTTCTGCTTTGTTTTTATTTGATATTAATTAGAAATAGTGCTGTAAGTAATATTTCTGTTCAGTATCTTTTTTTTTTTTAACATTAATCTATTAATCATTTAGTTNGCTGTAAGTAATATTTCTGTTCAGTATCTTTTTTTTTTTTAACATTAATCTATTAATCATTTAGTTAAGACCATGTCCTCCTCAAAAAGAAATGCCCAGAGCCTGAAGTGATGTTCTCAAATTGCTCATTTTCTCTGAACAGTTAAAGAACCCAAAGGAATTCAATTTACATGGAGAAGAAACTGAGAAAAGCAGCAAATTCCCATATTTGAGAAGGGGAAACCAGATAATTGTGTTTGTCATTTTTAACTGAATTAACATTTATCAAGTATTTTCTACAAATTCTTTGTTTTTATTTTTAGAAAGATCAGCCTGGTATAGCATCACTACATGGACATTATTTTAGTTGTTATTTATTTAGCTGTTTTATTTAGTCTCATCCTTTTTTCTTGCTCTGTAGTTACTATGTCAGATTTCACCCTATAGCAGAGTGCTTTGCCCCGCTGGCCTGCAGAGAGACAGAGGACTTGTCGAAAACCTTGCCTCTCCTTTCACCTGCNCCCCCTCCTTGTGTACCTGCAACACTGGGCTGCACTGCATCATGGGTGCAGCTGAGGCCATGCCAAAACCCAATTTGGAACGTGTCCAGCACTTCATTGGAAAGTAATGGTTTTCACTGAACTGAGTTATGACCAGCTGTTTGCAGACAGTCTGTGACATACTGATGGAGCAGAACACCGTATGTTGCTTTCCAAATCAAATGATACAAGGAGTGTGACAGTGTGGAGAAACATCTGTCATTAGCAATTTTCAGCACGCTCCACTAATTCTGGACAAAATACGCTTAATGAAGTTACTGCAGGAAACTTCAAATATTGTCAGAGCAACAAGGCCATAAGAAGCCGGTGCTCACCAAGGCCTGTAATCTGATTCAGTTGTGAGAAAAATACAGAAGGAGGAGGATAATTGTTTTTGATCATGATGTTTTAAAATGCAAATCGCAAATGTTCTTCTTTAATCCGAGAACAAATAGTGAAATCAAGGACGAGAGGGTGGCTTTATTGATGTCCCCTCCCTTGTAGTGGCTGCTCATAGAAGGTTNACACAAACGGTTTGATGGACCTCGTTAGCAGTGCTCAGTCATGCTATACACTCCAAACTGATAATGTTATGCTATCTTGTGTTTTGTTATCTGCAGGAGAGGCCTCTCCGCTCCTAGTTCATATGACCGGGCAAAGGACTGGGTTTGTTTCCAGATAATCTCACAGGTAGTTAATATGGCAAACAAAAAAAAAAAGTNTTTTTTTTTTTTTTTTTTTTTTAATTACTTCATTAACTTTATTAATGTAGCCCTTGATATGCTTTGGCACTATGACAGAACCATGATATAGGAGTGCCTTTTCATTCATTGTGCCTATTGTTCAGCACCGAGTGAAATGTGGACTATAAGTCTAGCACTAACAACATTCATTTGGCTGCTGGCTGTATGTAATTTGCCAGTTTCCTCGAACTGTCCTCAATGTATTCCGAGTCTGCTGTGAGGATGAGAGGATTTGTGACAGGCAGCTCTGCTGAAAGTGGTCCTCTCCTCCGGAACAGTTGTTGTAGTGAGAAGTGTTAGAGACGGGTGGGCGTCTGGACCCAAGTATGCTGCTCAAACACGAGGCCTGTGTCTATCTGGCAGCCATCTCCTGGCGGCAGAAGGGCCATAAACCCGCCTGTGTTAATTCTGCCGTAATTATCATGGGTGCCACATGTTATGCAGGATGTCCTACCACTGCAGATCCACTTAAAAGTTTGCAGTGAAATCCTTCCACACTGCTGCTTAATGCCGTGGCAGACGAGCGGATGCAGAGGGTGACAGTTGGCCATTGTGATTAGAAAGGGCTGCTCCTGGAGCCCTGCCCCACATCTCATTTCCTGTCGTGGCCCTTTGTAATGATGTGTTTTATGCGGTGCATGTTGGTGAATAACTGGCTGCACTGAGATGACAATAATCACCCATAATGCCCCGAGGGAGGGGGCGGCCTCTTGCAGGGACAACATTAGTCATAAATATGCAAAACGGCTGCTGTCCTTAGTGCTTGCTATTTCACAAACACATTCGTTTCAGTTCAAGGTTGCTCTAACTGTATGCTTAAAAATATGTTAGATGTTTTGAAAAGCTATAGCAGTTTATTGAATTTTATGAATTTAACACCAAATGAGTCTCTTTTATTTTGTATCATAATATACACAGATCAAGCAGAATAAAAACATTAGCATGGTTGTGCCTTTGATTGTTTAATTGCTAATCATTTTAACATACTTGTGGAATAGCCGTTGATAGATTGGTAACGTTGCCATCACACTTTCTCTCTCTGTCAGAGTTAATAAGCAGTCATCTCCACCGCTTCATCTCGAATCTTGGTATCCCTCAGGAGAGTGGTGTCTCTGCTGAGAGCCACGAGCAGGCCCACTCAGCCTGCCTGGACCGTGCTTTGGCAGGACTACACGGTTTAGCATCCTGAGAAATCACACGCTTGCTCCCTGTCAGTGTGGAAGGCTTTATGTCTCTGCCATCTTGACCTTCTCCCCTCTTGTACTCCTGTCATCTGTCAGAGAACGTTTTCTTCCTGGTGTCATGTGATTCCGACAAGAATCACCCACATGCTCCCACCGGTGTGTTTGCTCACAGGGAGATAAGCTGTGTACATCCATTTGTTTTTTTAATGCTGTATATGAAATTGGATAATACATTATTTCACATTAATTTGCATTAGCACATACAGACGTTAGCTTGCTATTACTATACTTTATACACTGTGTGTTGCTCTTGGTTGAGCAGTAACAGGACATACTCTGTGGTATCTGTGACATTTGTACTATCAGTAGTATTAACATACTGGCCCCGTGACATCCAGTCATGTCTGTCAGTTCAGTGGACATCTCCCTGCCTAAATCTGCTGACGTTGATTTGTTAGCATAATGCCTGATTATAGGATGGCTGACAGATAAATTTTATCAAAATTAAGGCACAATTAAACATTTCATCTCTGCTAATTACTGGCTGTAGATTTGGCACGATGACCACGTGCTGCAGAAAATCAGCAACCATAACACATTTTAATGGGGCACAGCTGTCTTACAGCTTGGTAATATTTGCACAGTGCACCAGAACTGTAATTTATGAGACAGAAAGAGGGAGAAAATCTGCATTCGATTGAGTGCCAGAATAGATTTAGAATTTATATTCTTTAATGAGGTTTGGATTTGTAGCTGGTGGTCGCTCCTTATAAAAGATCGATGTGGATGCTGCAGTGTCTTGGCACATCTGGGAAGAGAGTGTTATTAGTGTGTGTACGCATTTACTGTAGTGTTTGCATGTTCACTACACTAGTAAACGAATGTTAATGTTGCATCTTACATCATACTGCATGCAAAACACAGTTTGATTTCTCCAAGAAGCGTATGACAAAAAAAGAGGACGGTAGCTGCTTTTTTTTTTTTTTTTNTTTTTTTTTTTTTTTGAACATGCGCACTTTGCAGGCATTGGGCAGACTTGGTGGGTTCATGCTGAAGTAATCAGCCCCACTACCCACTTGTGCCAAGGAATAAGCCTGGGAAATTCACCAAAATGTGGGAACAGCTTGGGAACAGATTGATGCAGAAGGGTGAAAAAGGCTGAGAGTGAGTGCATGTGTGTGCTGAAATGGGTGTGTATGTGTGTATGTGCTCTCCGAGCTAATTCCAGCGCAAACAAGAGAAATCTTCTAAGTAACTCAGCTCTGGTGTGCTCTGATAGTATGTCTCCAGTGGCGTCTTGCTTAGCTTCTTCAATTAGATGGAAGTTTGGTCACCAAATCCTCTATATTACAGATAGGCAATGCATTGTGTGGAATGTGAAATTTGTCAAACTCTGCCATTTATGGGATCTAATTTACAGTAAGTGGGGAACTGTTTGATGTCAGAATTTTTCACCTCATCAGGGCTTGGTGGTTAGAAAGGTTGTCCATGTTTGGAAAGTGAACCCTACAAAAGCCTGTGCAAATCTAAATTCTCCTCAGCAGCATAACAAACAATTATTAACGAAGAATTTGCACTCTTGCAATCACAGGCACCAATGCAAATTCAACAAATACACTGTATTGTTTATGAAAGGCTACAATTTTGTTGTGAGCCTGGTTAATCCAGTTTCCTTGCAAATACATTATTACCTGTAGAACTTACATCCCCAGAGGGCATCTTTTTGGGTGGAGCTTAAGGCTGTGTATCACCTCCAACAAGCTACATCAATCAATCACAATTTTTACTTGCGGCTTTGCAGTTTTTGATCATACTTCAATTGATCACAAATCATATAATAATGAAAAATAATCTGCATTGCAATTCTTCAGAAGGCCAAGTGCAAATTCAACCATTTCTATTTGTCATAATCACAAAAAAAACTCCATGAGATCCTGTTGGGACAACATTACTTAAATAATGCTATACGTTTCTCTCAGAGGGATACAGTAATCATATGTAATATGGCAAATAAATCCACAAGAATTACTGAATAATTCTCAGTCACTGTACTGCTTTACATACATTTTACTGCAAAATCGCTGCTATATGGCCTTACAAAGCAAAGCAATGTAATAGTAATGACGACATTTCCTGATGAGCTGGTTTTATATGACACTCACCAAATGTTTCTCCACTTTGCACCAGTTTACTTATATCATTGCAGTATTGTGTCACTAGTGTCCGGAGCAGAGAAGACTTCAGAGTTCTGGGCAGAGAAAGGGGGCTTGGTCGGACTATGTTGGCACGCTGCAGGCTGTGTTTGGTTTGAGCCCACTGAGGTTAATTTAACTGCTGTTTTCTGGGTGACACCTTCAGTCTGTGACAGGCCTGCGAGGGCTGAACGCTTGTGGCACTTTCCATGATACCCCACTGATCTGCACTTGGGCCCAGTTCAGGTGCTGCTCAGTACAGTACACCCCCTGAAGGCCCCGCTGACCTTCTTTCATAAGCGAGTATTTTCATATTTACCATGGCGACATTATGGCACCATGTGGTCATTTAGCTAGTTTGTCTCATCGATGGTAATTATAGCTGCTCATGCTTATTTTTACATAGTGATCGCACAAACTGTTACTTTGTAACTGGTTTTGGTGCTGTGTTTTTGACATGCCTTGTAATGCTTCTTATAATCCTTCAGGTTCAAACCAGTCGTAGTTATTTAAATGTGACTGGGACAGTTGTTTTTCTAAATTCATATCTATCGAAAAGTGATTACAGTAGTTGTTCAGGTTGCTTTGGCTGAGTTAGATCAAAGTGGTGCTGTAGCATGGAGCCACGGAGCGTTTCTGCCCTGGGCCGAAATGTGACCACAGGCTGGCATACAGTATGTCAGTTTGTGCACCGTGCTGGAGACTGAAGCGGGGGCTCACCCTTGCAGATAGCCGGCTGTCGTCCTAAAAGTGCAGCACATTGCTGTATCGCCCCAGGACAGAGAATCAGGGACAGCAAAGGACAACAGTGTGCATACTGTACATTCCACCGCCATGAGCCCATTGTTATGACAAGCACGCTAAGATGCAGTGCGTTTCTTCTACAAAGACTTTATGTTGATTTTGTTTTACTTGATATGACACAGTGACAATTCTAAGATATTATTTGGACAAAGGAGTGCTTCTTCATTCATTAGCTCTGTGCTTGAATAGTACCTATTTGCTGAGGGAATCCAAACATGAGATTAGATGTAATTGAGAGAAATGAAGCCATGCTTCAAGCAGCGAAGCTTTTTGCATTAAAGCGTGCTCTGAAATGCTCTTTGTTAATCTCTGATCAAGTGGGATATTACCTCTGATGAAGAGCTTACTAAACGCTCATTAAGGCATCACACTGTAAATGCCCAAGTAATTAAGAATTCCATTTCTGCTGCCTATAAAATCACCAAGTTATGCAAACGGTAAATGGCATTAAAGTGAATGAACTATAGAATTCTACATGTATAAGAGCATGACAAATATGCAGTGACATTACACATGTCAGTTTGTAATCCTGAACATACTCTTCACCCTCCTGGTCATGCAGTACATATGTCAGGGATACGGACAACAGCCTCCTGCCAATGTCTCATACCAGGCTGAATCTGTTTGAATCAGCTTCATGCATGAAAGGATGTTTGAGCGCAAAGATTTTACTGCTTAGTGTGATGCTCAGATTATTTTTATAATGACAATTTCCAGTGACTCACATCAGTGCCTCTTGTAGAAGCACTTTTTAGTGGTGAGCATGTTTAGTGGTCCATGTGGTCATTTGGTGTTTGCACTGATGCCGTGTTATATTGTCAGTGTATTACAGAAAGCTACGACATGTCATAATCCTAGAATGGAACATGTTAAATCACAGCATCTAATACATGACAGTGCGTTACCTTGACAACGGGTGTTGCCAACGCCCATCCCCACCAAACATTTTGCCACATGCCATATTTTCCCATTATTCAGGATTAGAAACAGGTGTTAGTGTGTGTATGTGTGCGTGTGTGTGTGTAGATGTATTAACGCGATCATTGCATGCCCAGAGTAGCTCTGCGTTTGTTTTTTTGACATGTGATCAAGTGTGTGTGTGAGTGTGTGTGTGTGCGTGTGAGTGTGAGTGTGTTGTCAGAGGCCAGTGACAGCTGAAGAAGAGGACTGTATTTGTGGAGGAACAGCATGGCTGCAGAGAGGAGTGGAGATCCTGAGGGAGGCCTAATGGTTCCACTCCTTCCTGCACAGAGATAAAGACTCATAATAAGCGTGTATGCTCACCATCTGGCCCTGTGCATGTGGCCCTTATGGAGGCGAAAGCAGCGCAATCTGTAAACGATCAGGAGCCATGGCGCTCCCCCTAGAGAGGCCGCCATGCAATCAAGGTGACAGATGGCAGCGCCACTGCTGTGGCCTCATGGAGGAGATCAAAATCACCTTCAATAAACTCTGACTGGAATGGGCACAGGCCCCTCAAAAACTCAGTTTGTCAGTCAAACTGTGGCAGCTTGCTAAAACAGGGGGAACACACAGCGGTCCGCCCGTCCACTGCCTGATTTCCATATTTTCCGTCTGACTGAGCCTGAACTGTGATCTTCCTCCAGTTGTCCTCTCGACTCGTGCCGGCGTGGGTGAGCTGGCTGCCAGGACGAGCAAGGCTATGGGGGGAAAATTGAGAACATGATGCTGCTAATGTGGGGCAATATGAGCGGATGGTGGTAGGGAGACATTAAATAAGTGACTGGTACTCTTTTTCTGACATGACAGAACCCCCACCCCCCCATGATTTGCCTTGCTTTGTTTATTTAATTACACATACACGCTCACGCATGCACACGCAAGCACACACGCACGCACACATAATTAAATATGACACCATTACTATAACATAGCTTTACATTCAGCGGTAAGCTGGTTTGTACTGAAATCCTAGCCTTTGATATTTTCTTGTCTTAACATCTGATGGAGCAGCATGGTCCAGCCTCCGCACTGTGTCTGTATCTGAGCGTTTGTGTCCTGAGCATGGAGACAGAAATGCTTGGGAATGCTATTTCACACATCCCCTTCATCTGATGCGCAGCTTCTGTCAGTGATGTGAGAAAAACAGGCTGACTCTCCAAGCTTTTTTTTTGCACCAGTGCAAAAGTTCAAAATTGAAACGCCATCTGTTCAATAACACTAATCTGAGCAGGAAGAGCTGCTTCCAAGGCGGCCCTGATTGGATGAATTTCTTGTCTTTGAACTATCTGCAACAAGGTTGACAGTCAACTCAGGATATTGTGATTGGCAAATTGAGGTGTTGTTGGTTTATGTTGATGGTTTTTTTTTTTTTTAGCAAAAGCATATTCAATCAATATCTTGGATTGTTATAGTTTACCTCGAGCTATAAATAATTATATCTGTATGTTCCCTTTACTTTTTAAGCTGTGCTCTAATATTGTCACTGTGGTATTTATTCATATTTAATGTTCCTCTGTGTATGTAGTTATTATGTTATTAATTCAGCTGCAGGCACTTTTATTGTAAAGGCATACCTGGACGCTGGACGATCTTCATTCTTTAGATCTAATGAAATAAGAGGATATGAGCACTTTTAGTGAAAATCAATTGTCCTCTCATCTGCTGCACCCTTTAAGCACTCACTTAGTTAATTGCCACACTTATTTGATTAATTGGGCAAGTTCCATTGTAGTCTCTCTTACCTCCCATGTTTTATTGAGGTGTCCCGGCGTAGTCTTAATCATCCACTTTTAAACATTTTTACAAATGTTAAATATGTGCACTTTAACTAATAATTAGATCAATTACACTAATTAAGATCGTAAGTTGAATTGAAAACACTAAAGTGGCTTTTAGGTTTCATTTCTACAGCGTGCTGTCTTTTTGACTTCGGTCTTAAATCTGTAAGCAGCGGCTGCATGGAGGAACTGCAAGACTGCCAAGCCTCTGCTCATCTTACTTAAGGTTAAAGTAATAGTACTTAAAATTTCACCCAAATTGAATTGGCTTTATTTAGCCCTGGGATTTATTAATTATAAGACCAGGGTCCACTGCACTAGAATCTAATTTTATGATGACTTTTTTAAACCACTATTTGAGCTTTTAATATGCTAACTTATATCCATCTATAAAGGAGAAAGAAAAGGTTGTTACTTTTTCTATTCTTCTAGATTTTTATAGCTGGTCAGCAGCACAGTGTTATTTTTTTTTAATTCAAATTTCCATTACCGTTAATGTGCATTAATTTCATTAAATATGTTAATTGAATGCGTGTAATTGGGCGGTGATGAATTATTCTTCTTCTGGATGTGTGTAACAAGTGCCACTATGAAACACTTGTGCTTTATGTTCCTAGTAAACCGCTATTGATATCCAGGATGTTTTATGAAATGTTTGTCAGTAAAAAAAAAAA
Source organism: Lucifuga dentata (assembly GCA_014773175.1). NCBI lineage: Eukaryota > Metazoa > Chordata > Actinopteri > Ophidiiformes > Bythitidae > Lucifuga > Lucifuga dentata. Next base: position 473,066 of record VXCM01000164.1, read on the forward strand.
AAAGAAATGTTTGTCAGTAAAATCATCTGGAGATTGGATCTACAGCTCCATAACTGACCTATATACCCGATATTTTAGGGCTGAATGGGGTCTAGATTTAGATCAGACAGATCAAATATGATATATATATAGATCAAGTATTATGTCAAAAATACTCTACCTGCAATTTAGATGTTTAAATTTAGATTTGCTTGTAGGTTTTCTACTTATGTGCTGAATGAGAGAAGAAACATTAAAATGTGTTGTGCTCATTCTATCAGTATATTACTGCAGAGTTCAATATACTGCTAACTACTCTGAACTAAGAGTAGAACATGATCAGGATGAGGTCGTGTTTTAGGTAGGATGAAGGTAAGTTAGGATGATGTGGTGTTTGATATATTTGGTTTGCTTGGTTCTAGCATTCTGTTTGAAACTTCTGAGCGAATCCTGATGTTCTGAGGAGATGTGATGAAAGGTTTGAACCCCGGTGAACCCCTGAACCAAATGTTCGCTTTAGGACTTAATGAGCAAAATGTGTTCCTCCAATAGGTTCGATCTTGAGTGGGAATTTTGGCTTTGGGGCGTTATGTGATTGGACTAAATCATATTGATTCACGAGTGAGCTCGCACAGTTTCCCATTGCTTTGTCAGATGAGGATTTTAATTTGAGCTTCACCTGATGGATGCTGGTAATTTATGCTGATTAGAAATAAAGCATCATATTTTCCTTTATCTCCCCCACCCTTCCGAACAGAAGAAGATTTTTCCAGAAGGGTTTAAGGAGAGCGGCTGATTAGTTGTAATGTGACTCCAGTACCCCATGGGCTGAAATTTATGTCCTCCATTTGAACTGTGGCTCCGCGTGCTGTATACATCAGGTTTGTTAATGAAATTTGTCGCCAGGAGGGAGTTGGTGGCTGCAGTCGTTCAGTGCCTTGACACATAATTGTGTGAAATCTAACCTTTCAAACTTCAACTCAGCACTACTTTAATTGTAATATTATTATTGCCCACATCAAATCCTAATACGGTGGATTATGTTACAGATTATTGCTGTCAGACTGTTGATAACCTCCTAGATGTAATGAATTTGCTCAACTTTTAAGGAACTAATTGTTTATATTATCTTCTCTATTATTGAAGTTGTTGCAGATAAAATATGAAGATGTATGAAAACTTTGTTGAAATGCTTCACATCAGTTCTATCAACATGCAGCAACACAGCCCTCTCTGCTTTTTGTGTATGATAAAGAGTTGTTGTAGTAATACGTGGAGAGGTGTATGATGTATTCTTCTCAATCCTAACTCTGTGTGTGTTGTGTGTGTGTGAGAGAGAGAGAGAGAGAGAGAGAGAGACTGACAGATGTCAGACTTGTCATGGGTTCCGAGGCTCATGCGGGTGAGATGTTCTGGGACAGGCAGAGATGGAGGCAGTGTGGGGGTGCAATGGCGAGAGAGTCTGTCATTCCATTCAGGCTTTTCTCTTTCTGACATGCATCCTCACCTCCGTATTGTCTATCAGCATCAGCAGATGACTGACAGAGGAACTGCTCAGCTACAGACAGATCTAGATCAGGACTATGTGTGTGTGTGTGTGTGTGTGTGTGTGTGCGTATGGTGTGGTATGTATTTGTGTGGCTGATGCACACGTATGCAAGTATTTACACAATGAACCATAAAATAGTGCTGTGCCACCTCTTTGCAAGATCAGCATAATTGCACAGTGACGATCAGACATTCATTCCTAACCTTGCAATGCTTGTGTACAACACAGCCTTCTGCTTCTTTACTGCCTTCTCTCCTTTACACTCACTGACTCACTTGACTCTGGCCATGAAAACGCTGACTGTTTTCCAAAAACTTGATTTCACAAATGGAAAAACAGCATCTGCTTTCCTACAGCTTCACATATGGCAACCATAGCTGCTCATATGAACTGAAGCAGGTAAGGGAGGTAGGGGGTTGGCCCCTGGGGACCCTGAACAGAGGGCTTGGCCCTGGGGACTCTGTTGGGCTGTTCTGCAGTGAGGGCCACGCAGTCCCAGGCCAGATGAACTTGCATATGAAATGAGGGCACGGAGCCCAAAGAGCTGGGGACCATGAACATGGAGGAAACGTGGTGAGGTTCCATATCCTTTATTTGGTAGCTGGAGAGGCCAAGACATAATATTAAATTTAGCTCCATAATTATTTCAGCACTTAATGAGTGATTTTGGCATTAATAATAAAAATATAAATAAATAAATGTAGGCTCTTTTAACTTGCAATATCTTCCCTGCACTGTGCATGGTAGGACTTACACACCTCACTGTTTACATAAAAACAGAATAAAAAAAAAACTGCACTAAGATCACAAGTCCTTGCAGAAGATTTTTTCCCTCCCATTACTAGCGTATAGCTTATTAGCTTGAGCACTAGTACTTTTGCTTTCAGATGACTTTTAAAACTGCAGCACAAGAAGACCAGACTGCAGAAGACAGTAGTGGTGGTAACTCTGCAGCTTGGTGGTGTCTTGATTAGTGAGATCTCCCATCTACAGGACGAGTGTTCAAACCATTGCATAAAAAAATAAAACACTGGAAGAGCTCAGCAATATGACCAAACATCAGTATTGTGATAATTTTATATATTTATCTTGATAACGATGAACTAAAGATGACAATAAATCAAAAAACTTAGGGCTCCCTGACATTTACAAATCTGGCAAAGCCTGTATGATGTTAGTGGTGGTACAATAAAACCAAAAAATCCTGAACAGCCCCTTCAAATATGACGTTATGAATGGAGTTGTTTCTGTCATACTACTACTACTGCTACTACTTCACAGGTATGGTCCAAACCGGCCTCCTCCTTTGCAGGCTGATATGTTACCTGCCGTTTTAGACGTAGTGGTGTTAGCCTTTTTTGTAGCCTGCCTCCCTCCTCCTTTTTCCCCCCCACCCTCCTCCCTCTGGTCTTGCTCCCTTGGTGTGTTACCAGTAGTCACANTCCTTTTTCCCCCCCACCCTCCTCCCTCTGGTCTTGCTCCCTTGGTGTGTTACCAGTAGTCACAGTATGACAGACCGTCCTTGGGGAGCCAAAAGCACCGTTTACAGCTCTTTTGGTGTCAATGCCTCCTGTCTGCTCCTATTTCTTCCTCGCTGCTCAACCTCCTCCACATATCTACTAGATTCCCTACTCAGGACTCATCTATCTATGATATGGATGTGATAGATGAATTATTCCAAAAATGCCCTGGCTCCCAGGATTTCATCCTATATCTCTATCCCTGCTCTCTTTTACACAAACACACATACAAATGACAGATTAGCTAGCTATCAGTCAGTTAAATCAATACCAGCATCTGCCTGTAGGCAACTAGAGTAGAATTGTGTAATGATTGCTAATTGCCTTGTTAGTATGAAAACAAAGCAGTGTTTTTTTTTCCTGTGCTGAAGGACTAAATTACCAGGAAACAAACAAGTGGAGAGGAACATGTGAATAAGGATGTTTTTACATGAGCATCTGTGGATACAGCTGCCGCTCGCTCGGACCGTTCTGCTTTCTCCTCTCTGTTTCTCTCGAGCTCAAACAAACAAAGCCAAACAAGACAGCACCCTTGTGTGCCTGCTTTGGGTAAGTGTTATAATCTATAGGCCCAGTTGTTTATGATGCCAGTTCAGATCCTCTTTTTGGCAGCACATCAGGTTCACATCCATCTAACTATAAGGAAGTCTTTTCTTTTATGACGAGTCTGTTTTTATGTGTAGAACATTAAAAAACTATACTAGCACCTTCATACTGTACATTAGTGTGGCAAGTTAAAGTGACGTCACCTCTGGGTGTTTGTTTCTTCTAGGCAACTTTAGAAGCAGCTGATGTGAGAGGCACACACACACACCCACACACACACACACACACACACACACACAAAAAGCTGGCTTGTGTTTAAAGGACCATACCATCTATTTTGCATGTTTGAGTCTAATATATTCAGTTTTCATACATGTAAGGTTACTGACAATCATTTCCCAAAGCATACTACTGGAACAGTGAGTTAAAAAAAATAATTTCCTACCTTCTAGCCCACCTTTGGTTTCATTTCTTTCTGTTACGCTATTAATAAAAACAACTTGTTGATACTTGCAACGTTCTTGGGATAGGTAATCCATCATCGTGAACAACACGTGTATTCAGGTTTTTTTCGATGTTTCATAATGTTAGCCTTAACCAATTTTAACCACTTTAACCGGTTTTATCCTTTAGGAAATGGCTGTCAGTATTGTTACATGTAAATTGAATATGTTAGACTCAAACATGCAAAATGGGTGGTATGGGTCCTTCAACACAGAGGCAGATACGACAGGGGCGCACCGAAACGGTGGCATAATTGCATCCAAAAGAGACGCTTTTAAGAGTCACTCACAGGGACACACATCAATTGATTTTTGAAACAACTTGGATGGTGCTTGTGTGACGTACAATAAATGCACCTTCATCGATGATTGGCCAAGCAAAGATGTGCGGAGAAAGGCGAAGTAGGTGTGGAGGAAAGGCGAGAGAGAGGACAGAAAAAACAAACAATAGCAAACAACTTTTTTCATCTTGTAGCCAATGAAAATAACAGAAATTCTTCCTCTTTGTTAATCAAAAGCAACTCTTTTTTTGACTGCATTCTTGTTTTCTTGTGGGTGACTTAACCAGAAACTTTTGCTGGGTTTGTTGTTGTTTGGGGGCAGTTAAGAGCGGCTTTGTCAGTGCTACCAAAAGTCCCCAAGTTGAAGTGTGCGGTAGCCATGTGCGGTCGTCATAAAAGCGCAAGAACCATGAACACTATAAACCAGGCCTTACACACACTGTCAGCCATTCTCTGTTGCTTGCTCTTTCTCGTTACTTGCCTCCCTCTTCATCCCCAGAGAAATGTGTTTACCGGCCTGCCTCTGCAGGAGCCAGAATGAGATTCAGAGGCCTTTTGTCCCAATCAGCTTTTCCTATCATGCTAAATGCTCTCTGGAGACGGAGCTTATTACATGACACGATCCTCAGAGTAGATAAATGGCCGTTCATGTCATGAGCCGGTTTGGGGGGGGGATGCGGAGATGGACAGCTTGGGGCCTGAGAAATGAAAGGAGCCCACAGCCTTATTGACGTTTTAATCAAAAACAGTTAGCACTAAATCAATCTGGTTGCAGGCGGGAGAGTTTGGAGGCTTTTCATCAGTGCTTATTCAAAATATGCAAGGATTGAAATGCAGACCTTCCTGACACATAATTTACCTGCTGTCAGTCGGTATGGGCCCATTTTATCATGAGTGTAATGTCCCCTCACTCCAGTCTCACGCACGCACGCACGCACGCACGCACGCACTTCTTAGCTTCCTTCTCCTGGTTCAACCTCAGGTATGAGAAGCTATGAGCTAAATTTACAAATTGTCCAGGTTGGAGTCGTCATACTTCATGTGATGGTATAGTGACAGAGCAAACAAGCATCAGAAGTTCTGGTACTTGTATGGATGTGAAACTAATATTTTAGGACACTTTGTCTGTATTTTACCATATGACCTAATGTATGGTGGCAGTAAATGCATTTGAAATACGCAACCCAAAATATCTGCATTTATACGCAACAGTCTCTTTGCCATTGCCGTAAAAATCAATGAATGTATATGTCAGTCTGCTAAGGCTTTTGCTTCTGCCTGTTGTGTGACCTGTTACAACAAGCAGCCTCTAAAAAGGCCCAACTGGTCCACAGTGGAAGTATATCCAGTATGTTACTTCTGCCTTTAAAGGACCATACCATCCATTTTGCACGTTTGAGCCTAATATATTCAATTTTCATACACATAACGTTACTGACAATCATTTCCCAAAGCATACTCCTGGAACGGTTAGTTAAATGTTTTTTTCCTACCTTCCTAACCACTGCTGGTTTCAGTTCATTCTGGTACGCTATTAAAATCAACTTGTTGATGCTTGAAACATTCGTGGAATAGGTAATCCATCATTGCGAACAAGACGTGTATTCAAGGTTTTTTTTTTTTTTTTAAGTTTTGCAATTTTAGCATTTAAAAGTGCAATAAAAGTGCAGAGTGAATATATGCCTCCACCAGAGACTATAGTCCTGAAAGAAGACCTGAGTTTATCAAAAACTTTAAATGACTGTGACTTCATAAGGCTGCGTAACTACTAGCAGGCAAAACAAAGATTTTTAAGGTGGGTGTATCACTTGAATATTTGATTTTGAAAGATTAAGAGGTTTTGCAAAATATTAGGAAAGCTGAAATACGGTTTTATTCTTTGGGAAATGGTTGTCAGTAACCTTACATATATGAAAATTGAATATATTAGGCTCAAACATGCAAACTGGCTGGTATGGTCCTTTAAACAGTTTTATTTACAGCCTCAAGTTCACTTGATCACTGTTGTAAGTTTATGCCACATTCACTTACATACTATAAGTTTAATGTCATTTAGTTTGCAGGATTATAACAATTCAAACAGTGTTAGCATTGTTTCTCTTAGGATGATGGGAATATTTGTATAATTCATGTTTGACGTCTGTCTATTCACTTGATATATCACAGCACAATATGAAATATGTATCATAACATGCTGGTGTGGACTGAGCTCAGCCTCCCTCTCTGTGGCCCTGTGGAGGTTACTTCATCTTACCTCTGTCACATCCTATTTCCCCCCCGAGGTAAGAATGTTTAGAGAATGTTATACACTTTGAATCTCAAATGTTAGTATTTCCATTCAATTATTCATTTTGCACGCTGTCATCTGAATGTGAGAAAGCAACGAACAATTTTCCATACCCAAGAATACACAGCTAATTTGTTAAACACACTCCACTGGGTTTTTAAAGATGTCGTTGTCAACTTTCCATCAAACATTAACACGTGGTGGTGATGATTTCATGCAGTTTGCTCTTAACATCTTGCTTTTAATAACACTCTGAAAAAGAGCATTAAAGCTGATCATAAATTACAAAATGGTAATGGGAGGAGGGAGACAGAGAAAAGGTCTTGCTCCCCAACTGGTCATAAGTTGATCGTCTTAAGCTCTGAGCTGCAGGTAGGTAGTGACAGCTGCTTAATTTGGTTTTGTCACCAGGGTGACTTAATCCTGTAACGGGCCCGGTGACAGCACCCTCACAGACGGCTAAGAGACAGAACGGCACTCCAGTTGCCCGTTTACAGATGCACCAGTAGAAACCAAGGTCACTTTAATTAACTGCCAAATTACAATTTAAACGATAATACTAATCACTCACTTTTGCAGTAGCAAGAAGCTAGGCTGTCATGTTAATTTAAGGCTGCAGGGGAAAATGGCTGTTTCCACCTCTTCTTCCCTTCACAGTAGGCTCTGTGTCTAGAGCCCCATTTTTATTTGTGTCCTGCATCTTTCCCGGATGAAGGACCCGATGACCTAGCTGTGTTTCTCTATCTTTGTTTCAGTCCCTACATCACCTTCTCTGTTTCCGTGTTGGTTTTTCTCTCTTGTTCTGTCCCTGTTCCCCTCTTCAGCCTCTCTGAAGGATTTCAATTAGACACCGCTGATGTCTTTGTCTCTGTGTATTCCCGGTAGTTACGTTTGAGAGGGCCTCTTATTCCCAAAGCTTTCTCTAGTTCTCTACAATTGTAATGAATGGCACACTCAAATCAATAAAGGCTTTTCAACCAAATATCTTCTGTTCAGGGGTTTGACTAAATGCATAAATGCATAATCAAACACAGTTACCGACATAAACTATTGGAAATTTACCAAGACAGACTCAATTGAAAACTAATTAGTTATCATGATAGGTAAAGTGATGTTGTAGATTTTCTATTAAGCACAAATGAAAATGTATGGTTTCTATATAATATACTTCAGTGCAACAGAGAGTGCAAGGACCTCTGCATGACTTTGATTCCTATTGTCCTAACCTTTCATTATGGACTCTTGGACACTGTAGAGGCTAGGTAAGGTCCAGACCATGGGATATTTATTCAAGCCAACCTCCACCCCATTACAGTTACTGCCCATCTGCCACTGCTGCCACTTGGAGCCCTCCTAAAGGTTACTCATTTACATATGGGGGGGAAGCATCCACTGATAACAGAGCTTCAATCAATCAATGCTTCATGATTAGTCCCATGTAAAATCCCAGCAGTTGGTTAAAACTCTGCCTGCTTGCCTCATGCTACTTTCAAACAAGGTCCTGGAATGCCACAAAAACTGACTGGAAACAACGGAATGGAAAAATGCTTAATTCCTCAGATAAATTATGATTGGGTGTCTGAAATTGATTTATTGTTGTGATCGTTAGCCATATGGCACAGACTGCTTCCCCCTCCTAACATTCAGAAATCAGCGATTACAGGGCTAGGTCAGTGCAACCTTTACCATTGCACAAATGAATCTTAGGCTAATCAGATGCGAAGGACAACAGAGAAATGGAATAACAATGAAGTCCAACTTGTATTTTGTGAAGACAGAATTGGATTTTTAAGATTCAAACCTGTCTTGACATGCTAGCCCCCCATGATTGTATGATTGAAACATACGATTTATATGACTGATAAACCATCTTCATGTTCTCTTTCTCACTAAGGGGAGAAATGGACATGATAGGTTATGATAGGTTATTAATGGAATCAAGTTTTGGCCTTGTTCTTGACTCTTCCATCTTTTTAGAAATATGCCCTCTTGAGTTTTTAATCCCTCTTTTAGATTGTACATTTAATTAAGCCAAAAGTGAAAGCTTTAGGAAGAAATATAATTATTTGCATGAGCCCTGACAACATTTACATTATCGTCTCTGTTTCATAATAATTGCATCGTACTCCCTCTGGCTCAGGGCAAAGTTGTATTAGACCGTAATCTCCAACACTGTTTCCTGACACAAACTTGATGTGTCACCATGATTGGCAAGGAGGAGATGACGTGACAGAGCTGGTTTTGGGGCGCTGACAGATAGTTGGCAGGTTAAGGCTCCCCTGTTGGGTGCTGTGCTGCCTCAGGACAATCACCTGTCAACTCAGGTGAAGGCTCGTCATAGCTGAAGACCAGGAGCAGCAGAGTGGATATAATGGGATGAGTGACGCAGTCATAGTGCAAGACTCCCTTTGTCTGCACGCTGAGGAGACCTCGCTTCAGTCAAATGTGCCACCAAGCTGAATAAAGAGTATCTAACGAAGGAATTTTAGCATGGTGGGTGATGCTGGGATTTGTGTCATAAGCACATAATTAAGCAAAGTAATCTTCATAATGGTGTCAAAGATTGTATTTTCAGTGATGTCACTTTAAATAGAGTTTGTTTGTTTTTTAGCAGGATATCTTGAGATGTTCTGGATGGATTTGAATGAAATTTGGGGGACAGATAGATAATGTCAAGAGGAAAAAGTGATTCAGTTTGGGACGTGATCCAGGTCATATTCTGGATTCAGGATCCAGAAGAAATGTTTAGCCTAGTGCTGTGATGGTAGCACGACTCCTTTAAGAGTGCTATGTGTAGTGTGTGTGTGAATGAGAGAGACTTAGTTGTGGCAGTGTGCAGAGCGGGTTGACGCTGGCAATAGGAGTAAAGCCAAGTTAGCATAGCTGCTGTAATAGTGTAATAGTGAATAATGATTAACCCTGCAGTTGGTAATAACTTCAGCCCTGGAGTAATAAAGAGAGCTCCCCCATGCTTCCTGACCATGGCCTGGGGGCTGAAGCAAGAAAGGTTAACACTGTAAAATCAATGCTAATGGCCGAATTCAATGAAATTTAGCATGGTGGCTCATTTTTCATGAAGATTTTCACGAAGATTTTTATTGGGTATTTTGTTGGCTTTGGTGGAGGTACCTTCTTTTCACAAATTTGAAGGCCTGGATCCAACTCTGTCCCAAGAGTTAAAGGTGAAGAAACTTCTAGTGTCCCTGTCTTTTTGAAAGCTCATCATGACAACATCATTATTATACCCACTGGATCATTGATTATTTGCTCATATTATTCTGTAATATTTCCTTGTTTTTGATCGTTGTAATTTACCTGTTTCTACATCTGCGACTCCTATTACACACCCGGTCGTTTGAGGAGAGGGAATCTCTCTTTGAATAGCCTCTCCTGAGGTTTCTTCCATTTTCCCATATAGTAAGGTTTTTAGGGAGTTTTTCCTCGTTTTCTTAGAGAGCTTGGGCCAGGAACCGCTAATATGTGGATCTGTAAATCCTTTTGAGACATTGTATGTGATACTGGGCTATATAAATAAACTTGACTTGATTTGACTAACCAATGAAGTTAAGGTACTATGTGTGTTCGTGTGTTTGTGCTTGTGTGTGTGAGCATTCACACGCATGTCTTGTTGCAGTTTTGGGGCCGTTGCAGTGCGTTGACCCAATCCATGTTGCCATTTTTTGTTCCGTATTCTCAAAAGAATGTCCTGCCAAGTACAGAGGGAGCATGTGTCCATCAAAATCAGGCTGATATGAGGCACGAGGGCTGAGGCCTGCTTGCAAGATGGAAGGGTGGGACTTACTCATAGAAAAAGCTCAGGAATCAGCATGTCACTCACAGCACAGCATACTGCCACAGTGCATCAACACATACTGGCTCTGTGGGGAAACTTTATTCAACTGGATGACAGTCAAATACAATACTGGCAAGTGTTGAGTGATAAGCAAGAAAAGTAGGAATCTGGAATAAATATCTGGTTTTGAGTAATACATTTCCTTCTGATTGCACAGAAATTTGTCTTGTATCAACCAAAAAAATTGAACTGACACTCCAAATTCATTATAGAGTAGATGGAAACTGTACAAAATGGAAATACTGCAAGTACTACATCACAACTATACTGATGTACAATCCTTACGTCAATTTAACATTTGCCCGTGTATGAAGCTTTTACAGATGATAACCATTGGTATTAGGTAAGTAAGCATAGGTAACCATCCAAGCAACACATTTTTCCCTCACATACACACACATACACACACAGCTGGTGCTCACCTATTCCCCATCCACATACGCTGGAGTTGCAAGTTTCTTTATCTCCCTGTCACATCATCTGCTCAGTACAAAAGCCCCAGGCATCTGCCAGTAAAACCTGTCAGTTATGAAGTCTGATCTGTATTCATAACTTCTGTCAAAGCACCCTCCAGTCTGTCCTCGCTGCCTCTGTGAAGAGCAGCGGTGCTCAGCAACCTGTACGTAATCTCTGTAACCTGCTCAGATTATACGGCTCTGTGGTGTTGAGTGTTGCTGATTGACCTAACCATTGTCACAGCATCCTCAAAGGTCCAGTGTCACGCCACCCCTTAGGCGCTTTAGACCTGAATGTGGACCCCCACCTGATCTGATTTATTCAACTTATGAATTATGGATGTTTCACTCTGAAAGGTAAAGCTTGGCGGGGTGGAAACTGAATGGTCAACATTGTGAGTGATACACTTCTGTTTTGAGAAATGCATACCACAGTGGTCTTCTTCTTTTCCTTTCGGCTTTCCCTTCAGGGGTCACCACAGCGAATCATCTGCCTCCATCTAACCCTATCCTCTGCCTCCTCTTCTCTCACACCAACTAACTTCATGTCCTCTTTCACTACATCCATAAATCGTGAGTGATACACTTCTATTTTGAGAAATGCATACCACAGTGGTAGATGTAGGAAAAATACTCCATTCCAAATAAATTCCTGTATTGCATTCAGAATTCTGCTCAAGTAAATATTAGCAGTAAAATCAACTATCCAAAGTAAAACCAGTTAAATTATTGATGCATTAACTTGTAACTGGTACATGTTAATGCATCAGTGATGAAAATCCCCAAAATTGGAGATAAATGTTTTTTCATGTAACATTGTAAACCTTGTCTCTCCAATTTTGCAGAGTTTGAAATGATAAAATGAAAATTTTGGATTGAAATAATAAATAATAAAAGTTCCAAAGGTGTAGATACAAAGTTTTTTCTACTAAATGTTAAAGCTGTAAGGTCGGATTGCATGTTGCTGTATATGTCTTATATCTATTGTGTTATTTATTCTCCTTCTTTTACTATCTACAAAGCAATTATTAATCATTAGATATCATCAGATAAATATGGTTGAGTAAAAAGTATTTTACTTACTTCTGAAATGTAGTGGAGTATAAATAGAGTACAGCACAAAATGCAAGGAAAGTACATAAACCTTAAAATTTGCCTTAAGCAGAGTACTCGAGAAAATGTACCTAATTACTTCCCATCTTAGCTGTGCAGTACGAGTGCTAATTCTAAGCAGTGACTTAGAAATATAAAATAGTTCTAGGATGAATTTTCATTCATACTACATCATGTTAGATGGACTAAAGCTACTAAAGATACTAAAAAGATTGTGATTGAAGATACAAGAAAAAATATCAATCTTAAAGCACCCATTTTGCATGTTTGAGCCTAATATATTCAATTTTCATACACATAAGGTTACTGACAATCATTTCTCAAAGGACAAAACTGTACTTCAGCTTTCCTGATATTTTGCAAAATCTCTTAACCTTTCAAAATCAAATATTCAAGCGATACACCCACTNAGCTTTCCTGATATTTTGCAAAATCTCTTAACCTTTCAAAATCAAATATTCAAGCGATACACCCACTTTACAAAATAATGTTTTGCCTGCTAATAGTTACACAGCCTTATGAAGTCATGATCTTTTAAATTTTTCGATAAACGCAGGTCTTCTTTTGGGTCTATATTGTCTATATTCCCCGGTGGAGACATACATTCACTCCATGCTTTTTATTGTGCTTAAATGCTAAAATTATGAAACTTCGAAAAAACCTGAATATACATGTTGTTCTTGATGATGGATTACCTATCCCAAGAACATTTCAAGTATCAACAAGTTGATTTTAATAGCGTACCAGAATGAACTGAAACCAAAGACGGTCTGGAAGGTAAGAAAAAAAAAATTTAACTTAACTTTAGCTTTTAAATGATTATCAGTAACCTTACATGTATGAAAATTGAATATATTAGGCTCAAACATGCAAAATGGGTNGATTATCAGTAACCTTACATGTATGAAAATTGAATATATTAGGCTCAAACATGCAAAATGGGTGGCATGATCCTTTAAAAATGCCAACGCTTTGCAGATTCAGAACTTCAAAATAAAATAGTTTGTAGGAGACAGGGCAAGAACGGCTGCCTCAAGGCTTTGTTGAGTATTTATTTGGTGTTTTATTTAGCATGTTGTTTTTCCTGCTCCTGGGCCCAATTGGGGGCATCTTAATTCTCTAAATGACTTTTTAAGTAGTGCGTCTGCTCTGCATGACCCTGCTGAGTGACAGGCCATTCTAATCCATTTTCACAAGGGAAACAACCTTTATTGCAGCCTGTGGTCAGTTCATTTTGCTACAAACCCACAACATACGACATTTAACACTCTCATAATTAAGTAGCTGATGCCAAAGCGCTCTGCTCAGTCTGAAGTCATGGGCTGGCATTGGTTGACAGATGAGCAGAGAGACATTTAAGGTCCTGATAACAATATAGACTGGCTGTGTTAAATATACATATTAGATTTATTACAGCATCTACAAATTTGTATTAAATGTATGTAACAATTACTTAAACAAGCAACAAGGTTAAATGTACAAGGTCAATTTTCATCAAGCACAGCAAAATAAACTCATTTGGAATGAAATGAGCACTCAGACCCATAATTACAAGCAGTATTTTGGAATCTTGAGTTCCTGCTACCCGTTTATCCTGGTCTTCCCTAGCCAACTGGGTGAAGGATACTCTGCCTGTTTCCCCACCCAAACTCTAGGTCCCATCTGCTCACAGAAAGGCACAGCATTTGTCAAAGTAGACTGGATAATGGCTTTGGCATCCTTATTATAATCTCAGCATAATCTTCATTTGTCCACTCTTGGCAGTGGGACAGTTCTTTGGGAAATCAGTTAGGACTCTTAAGTGTCCTCATTTCATTTTTATTAGCTCAAATCAAGGCGTGAAAGCAAATTTGATTCCAATTTAAAAAATGGCGGTGCGTATTTTTAGGGGCAGCAAACTGAGTTTTTTTTTAAAGTCTGTTTTTTATTAACTTAATGAAAATTCTCAGAATTTTAATCAACCATACAAATAGTCTAATCAGTTGGTTGTCTTGTAGGATTGTGTGTGCTGAACAGTTCTTCTCTTTAGGCATCTTGTCGATTCTTTTCTAGTGTAACCTTATGAGTGCAGGAGTAGCTTAAGATCAGATTTCTTCATAAGCAAATTAAAATGAAACAACCTTGAAAATATACCTAAATCAATTAAAGCAGTAAAATGTAAGCTAAGGAGAAAAGTGAAGTGTCTGTATTTTACACTTTATGCATGTAAAACCAATACAGGGGCAAACTTCAAGTCATGTCTCTCCATTCTCCATTAAGGTTGTGGCTCAGTTGACTGCTGCTCCCCCTGTATATGGGTCATACACACATACACACACACACACACACACACACACACACACACACACACACANCACACACACACACACCATTCCCAGCTGTGTGGCCCAGTCAGCTGTGCCTTTTGCCATGCCCGCCAACATCTGCTCCACAAAAACAATATCCAGCTTTTAGCACTCAAATGGAGGTTACACCATATGCCAGCAAGCCACTTAGTTTCTGCCAGGGGATCTGGGGCCTGGCTGCACTCGTTGAGGTAACAATGAAAGAGAGCGGCACTGGGATGTGAAGGAGAACTCATCATTCTCCCTCTCCTCTCATCTCTTTTTCATTCTTTCTCTACTTTACCTATAGCTCTCATTATCTTCTTTTTCTCCAGGCCGCTTTTTTGTTTCTTTCTCTCTAATTTCTTTCTCTGTCAACCTCTCTCTTACACTGTTTGCTCTTTATTGCTGCCGCGGCTTCTCATTCAGGCCATTGATGTGTGCCAGTGTGCATCTGCTCAAGGTGCTTTGGCAGCATCACCTTTTGAATATTAATGTGCCACCTAAACAACACTTTGCCTGCAAGGTCTGCCACAAGGTCTGGTGTTTGTGTGTGTCTGCATGGCTGTGTACGCAAATTCTAATGTCAGAGAATTATTTTTTTTGTTTTGTTGATTGCCATTTAGACTGTCCAGGCAGTGATTGATGCAATGAGTGCCATTTTTTGAAGAAAGATTTTAACGATTTTCAATAGTTTCTTAACTTCTTCTGTTAAAGAATTAGGAAGTCACTGAGTGAAAGAAATTTAGCCATTTAAGAGCAATTAAGAGTGCAGCTCTGGATAGTATGGGCTGAAGTGCTGTTCACTATACTGAGAGGTGATAATGGATTTTTAATTAAATGTGGGAACCAAAGGTCCCAAAATGGAGCTTACAGCTAACCAAGCAGTAGCCATTTGGTGACAAGGCCCATTATTGCCTCCCTGGCCTTCACTTGCTGCCTTGGTCCAATCCTTCCCCGCTCCCTCCAGGCTAACACAACAGCTTCTTGTTAATCAGCAAAATTGTGGACTGCAAAACAATTTAGTTCTGCTCGCCCACCAGGCAGAATCTAAGCAGAAAAGATAAATGATCTAAGTGTGAAAAAAAAAAAATTATTGAAGATGTTTTGTCATCTTTGGTTCGTTTTCACACTTGGATATTATTTTTCACTTCACTTTCACTTCACCTTTATCATGCCATAAAGTATGTCAAATTAGGGCAATAAAGCAAGAAAATAAAACACTTTGTGCTTTTTTCCACACAGAAACACACACTTTATTGTACCAGTGATTATCATATTCATTTGGTTCAAACTCTTGTCCTTCAGGCTGGGGGGAAGACAGACAGAGCAATGCGCTGAATGGGTGGATCCAGCGAAAAGCTCTGGGACAACGGGTCGGGGCTGCCTTCTGCAGGTCACGGTTTCACTTGTGGATATTAATTTGGGAGGCACCAACACATAGCAGCTGTGTGTGTGCTGTATGTGTGTGTGTGTTTGTGTGGTGTGATGGACATGGTGAGAGCTGTTAGAGGAGCTGGTGAGCAGTGAGAATCACCTTGACAGGGCTTGTACTGTATATCACAGTGTGAGCGGATGCCACTCATGAATGCTGATTAGATTCTACTGAGAGTTTGTGTTCCAGAGTTAGCTATACTGTCTTTTAAATACATGTTAAAAAAAAAATAATAATAACCAAACAAACAAACAAACAAACAAACAAGAAAAAAAAAACATTTATTGGCTAGGAAAATATGATTATCCTCTGGTTACCAGCTGGTTGAGCTTAAAATGTAACACTGCCAGTAAAATCAAACCAAAAGGACTTAGCTTCTTGTAGAAATGTCTGTGTTGGCAGCAACAATATAGTTTTTTTCTGCTCAAAGTGAATTTTGTTAGATGGCAGCATACTGTGACTTATTTTCCAAGTTGTTTATACCCACCTCTAGCTTGTATTTATTTAATCCGATTGCTATTTTTTGTCCTAATTCACACATTTGTCACATTTTATTTGATCAAATCTCATCCGTTTCAGAGTCGCTGCTTATGTCGTAGAAATGCCGCCACTTTTGGCAGCAGCGGCAGATTTCTGTCAGCGTCTATCTTTAAACACCTCCCACATCATGTTCTGAGGAAGTGAATCCCATCTACTGCCAGGAAAAAGGTGCAGTCCAACAACAAATAGCACTGGATGGGGGGGTTGGGGAGGGGGTCTCTCATCCAGAGTTTATGCAATATATAAATGATATGAAACTAAGCTTGAAGTAACCTTTCTTTTGGAGAAAGTGGTGACTTGGAGAAGTGATTCAGGTATAGTAGCACTTCCCTGGACAGTCAGAGGAGGGCAGTGCTTAGGTAGAAACAAAGCAGAGTGCTGTCAGGGCACAGTCAGCTTCATACTGTGTGTGCGCATGTATACTTTGTTCTAAGTGCCTATGTATGCACGTTTGCATATGTATGTGTATGTCTACGCTGCGTAGGTGTATTGTGCATCTTTGTTTACATTCTGCGAGCTGCGCGGGTCTCGCAGGTCAAGAAGAATATATGGTCTGCTGTTATCTGCTGTGCTGCTGGGTGTTGGAGGTGTGCTGTACATTTCATACATTCCAGTAAATAACACAGACAAACTATCGCAGAAATTATGCAAATGGCTGCAATGATTATGTTAATTTGACTTTACCAGCCAGCGTAATGATGTTGTGCTAACATGATTATTAATAGGATCACAACATGTTAGATCATGTAATTATGAAGACATGCTTGTAGTCTTTATGTGTACTGTCTGTGACTGTAACCCTACGTGCGATCCAACTGACCCTTTAAAGATGTCACCTGATGTAATTAAAACTAATTATGTCATATTGTTAAAGATGATTTTTTTTTTTTTTTNATTTTTTTTTTTTTTTGGTAATTTATGCAAATACATTGAAATAGATTAATGTCACACTTTTTTATTACTGCTAGTTTATACTTATAATCTTTGTTCAAATAGATGTTCCTGTACTGAAATTAGAGCCTCTCCTTGGTTTGACAGCTCTGACCGTTACATTTAAGGTGAAAGTGGCTCTTATCTTTGCTCCAGTTGTGGTTCCTCTTCAGATGAACTTTTTAGGCCATTGCATGACTGCTTGGAATAGGAGAGTGAGACTTCAACAAATGTGTTCAGTCAGTAACCACATTTGGGTGTGAAGCATCATGGAGACCTGTCAAAAAACCCCGATCATGATCAGCATTAAAAGTGGAGGCAGGATGTAATATTGAACGTCCAGATGGTTTCCAAGCAGAGGCAGACATGCATTGGCTTGGCGTTATCTTTAATTCATATCTGCTCCGCTGCTCTCTCTGCATTGTTAGACCCTGTCTATGGGCACTGGAAGATATGTAACTAATTTAATATGGGGGGACAAATAAACTAAGTTGAGTCAGTGTCACTTTGGCTAGCACTCTAGCTAATTTGTGTGAACAGTATTGTGTGTGAAATGGTGCAACAGTGAATGCTTCCTCTTAGAACTGAAAATGACCTTTTGGGATATGTTGCCAAGAGCTTGATGATGATGCTCAGAAGTCCTGTTGGTTCGGTCCTCAAAGCTTTAAGTTCTCAAAGCTTCTGTATATGTTTTATTTAACTATTTAGCATTTGAGGAGATCAAGAGTCGAGTGCTCCATTTTCCCCCAGCCACAGTTTAACGATATGAGAGAGTCTGAAAGAGTGGAAGTGATAAAAGGATTCAGAGTATTGGATGATGTCATCTGCAACATATGATCAGTGCAGATTTTCCTGTATGTGTGTGGCACTTTGATTGGCAGGAGATGACAGGATCTCGACCACAAATAGCACAGATCAGCACTTAAATACATGTGCATGTGTGCAAACACATAATCGAATGCATTCCAGGTTGTGTCACTGACGGGCTGTGGCTTCTGTTCATTGAATTATTGAGAAACGTTGATATATATCTTTTCTGTTAATTTTCAGTTAGGTTTACAATCTCTATTGATCAGATGTTGAGATGAACGTTTTTCATCGAGGATAGTTGGCTTTCAAAATCCAATGCGTCTGGTTCTCAGAAGCAACTGACAAATGTATGTTAATGTGTTGGCAGGATTTAAAAAGTGAAATGAGGCAGCCCATCTTTTCAAATCAGTCATGTGTCACAAAGCCAGAGCCTCGCTTCTTTCCTCTCTTCTTCATGGGGCTGGGATGACCTCAATAATTAAGGGACAATTTTAAAATGCATTTCTAATTTTCTACCAGACTGAAAAGCTTTATTATGGAATGGCTGACAAAAACCCTCCCCCTGAATGGTGGTGACTCCTGGGCTTCCACTAAACTGGTCATGAATGCACAAACCATCTGTTTTTCTGGCCGTTTGTCAGTGTGAGCGTGGCAGAGGCAGCTGTCGGTGTGGCCCCGGTTTGAATGATGGAGCACACAACCTTTGTTTTGCTCAGCGGTGGCTTTGTGAGCTCTGGCTCGTCCCGCTCATGCTGCCCAGCACCGGAATAAGGCGGGAGATGGTTTCTGTTGTCGGCGCACCAGTCGCCACCAAGTTGCCAGCAAGACAAGGCAGTTAGAGATAGACTTGGAGAGAGCTTGAGGATGCAGGAGAATGAAGGCAGGGAGAAAAAGAATGAGGAAGAGCTGGGAAGGAATGAGAAATGGACAGAAGGCATCCAGCGAGAGTTAAAAGAGCGACAGACAGAGAGGAGTGAGAGGAGTGAGAGGAAGGGAGGCAGGGAGGGAGGGAGAGAGATAAAAGGGAAGGTGTGCGGCCGGTGAGTGCATTGTGTTGGTGAATGAGGATCTGGGGCATTGTGTGCCGGCCAATCTGTAGCTCAGTGGGTGATGTTGTCAGGAGCCAGAGCCAAGGATAAGGGCCAGAGGGCCAGGAGAGAGAGAGAGGTGGGAGCAGCCAGCAGGGCCAAGGTACTGGAGGAAAGTGGAAGGATGGGAAANAAAAAAAAAAAAAAAAAAAAAGAATATGAGCAGAGGGAGGATAGAAGAATATAGAGAGAAAACATTGGTGGTTGGAGTTTAAAGTGGAAAGATGTTGGACGTTCTGTAGATTTATTTTGGTTTCACGATGATGACGCACAGTCTGGAGAAGTTCTGGCACAGAGAATCAGATGGAGTTTCTATGCTAAGAAAATCAGCTCTAGCAAAGTTGGGTTCATAAAGGGTGGGTATGTGTGATGGGCGTATGGGTGAGTGTGTGAAAGGGGCCTCCAAAATATTACACAGTTAGAACATAATAATCTCCTGGCAGCTTGGCCACAATATGCCTGCATATTTCCAAATTAAAGGCCAGTGCTGGGTAAGCACAGCATATTGGATCATAATTTAATTCTTATCTTGCACAGTCTGTACTCCTGCTCTCTCCAGTTTATTTATCTGTTTGACTCAGTTGCCTTGATTATTAAGATGATTCCCGTGGTACATATTCCCAACTCCTCTGATAAGACCTAGTTTTTATTTAATATTGACAGTGACTGTTATCCTCTGCTGGGGTCACGTTGGCTTGAATGACCTAATTGCGTATGTTTGCCTGGCTGATGCATTTGACCGGAACAGCAAGCCAGTCTGTGATATTTTAGGATACCTGGTCAGACCTTGTGGGGGTGAGAGGCTGGGCAGTACTTGTGGGTCACGGAAATCATGCAGTGTGAATGTGTGTGTGTCTGTACTTGTGTTTGGGGAGGTATGGCAGTGTGTATCGCCTTAAATCAGTGAAGGAGCAGTTGAAGTAGTTGAAGGCACTATACAAAATGTTGGTGAAGTTTTTCTTACATGTGGGTTTGTACTGGACCACGGCCGAATGTTCTTGTTTCTCCTGATTTCTTGTTGTACGTTGGTTTAGTCTCCAGCTTGCTGAGGCTGCTTACATTAACCCTCTGGAGTAATCAGTTTTTCAAGAAAATTCTTCATTCAAGAAAAAAAATTTCCAATCTTAAAGAATTTAGCAAAAAAAAAAAAAAAAAAAAAAAAAAAAATTCAAATAAATCATAAAAAGTTGTCAATTTTCTACTTGATTCTATAAGATTCTAGAAAATAAAAAAAAATCTCCAAAAATAAGTAATGTGTCAAAAGTAACTTTAGACTCCGAGGGTTAATAGTGTGTGTTCTTGGGGTCAGAAGTTTAATAAGGTTGTGTAACTACAATATAAATGAAGCATAATAATCTGGTATCCTTTTCAGTGTTTGAAGAACATGTTAAGGGCAATGATGGCAGATTGATGTGCATCAGTATGGCGAAGAATTAATTATTTTGTCTCCTGAACTTTAAATGTTTTATATTTGGCCGTTTGCTGGTATAATAATAATAAAAAAAATTCCATGACAGAAATTCCTAGCTGCATGTCATATCATATTTGAATTGGTTATCTGTAAATGAATACAATCAACAGCATTCCCTTTATTACTGGGATCCGATTTGCTTGTAATGGCCGAGTGATGTGAGCTGTGGGCTGGTGCAGCTTATGCTGGTACAGCAGAGCTTAGCAGGAAGCAGTTGTGTCCTCTCAGACAGCAGTCTGAGCATGGCGTTTTTCTGTAGCCTCAGGGCAGGCAGGCACCCAGTGCTAACACTGCCCGTGCCCAACCCCTCCCCATCTGTGTGTCACGAGTCACATCTCGTTAGGGATGACGGCTCTCTGATGTGGACAAATTGTCACTAAGGGGGGGGGACCTGGAGACTGAGACACAGCTTTGGCTACTTGAAGGGGAGAAAGTGTAAGGGGAATACGTGCTCAGAGGAGGGCCCTGGAGATAGCAGAGATGTAGTGAGGAGTGATTTTGAGCCTGCTCCTTGCTGTGAGGTGTGGAGGTTCTCTGGGGTTTCATCCGGCTCCTCTGCTGTCTCTTATGTACTGGTTATCTGTGTGCTCATACCGGCATATATGGCATTTTATTTTATTTTGTGCAAGACAGTAGGAAAGAAAGCAGTTTCAAATCCCTTGTGCCGATCACGTCACTGCTATCAGCCTTTTTTCCTCTGCAGAGAGCAATGTTGCAAATCAGTGTGTCAATTGTTTGAAATTGAAATAATGCCCCTTTGTTTCAATGGGGCCCCTGTGGCAAACAAAGTAGCATTGGTTCACCCTTTTTTCCTCTCAAAATAGATGCTTGAATTACATCAGGCACAGAGTCTCATTTCAGTTGTGTGGATGGGAACCTCAAATAGACTACCAAGCATTCATTCATGATCTCACACTTTTGTCTCTTAACCTTTAAGGCCCACAATAGTGTGTGTGTGTGTGTGTGTGTGTGGGTGTGGGTGTGCGTGGGTGGGTGTGCGTGGGTGTGTGGGTGTGTATGTGGTGACAGAATGGCCCCTCTTTTAACGGTTAACAGGCCAAGAGAGGCCAAGCATCAACACCAGGCTTTGAAAATAGGCCAGAGAAGCATATGGAGGGCTAAATAAAATTCAGATCAAGCACAATGATGGTCGAGGTCTGCTTTGACCAGGAGGAGGAGTGGAAAGTTAAAGCCTCATAATAAGATCATGAAGCGTGGGCAAATGAATGTATAGATGTGTGATGCTGCATGCTTTTCAGCGCAGAGGAAAAGTGCAGCAGCAGTGGCATTGTCAGGGACAAACTCTCCAAACTCAGTCCTTTATCACACTTCAGTGGCTGGCTTCAGTGAAGCCTCATCATCCGCCCAGAGTTCTGCTCCTAATCAATGATGCTGACAGTTGACAGATTTTCCAGGCTTGCGGTTTTTGTTAGAGGCTGATGAACTGAAAGGACTTGGGTGGTAGGGCAATGAATAAAGATGTTTAAAGCTAATAAATAAACCCTCTGTAAGCTACTTTGGTGTGTGTGTGTGTCTATGTGTGTGTGTGTGTGTGTTTGCGACTATTGCAGGGAGAGGGTGCAGGGGGTGTGGGGGATTTTTCTCTTTTCCTTTTTTTCCCTCCCTCTTCTTTTTTCACACTTGCAGAATCTGCGGCCTTTGAAGGACTTATGAAGCCGAAGGCGTCCCATTGCTCAATCAAACAGATTAAGTCAGTCAGACAAGCAGTGATCTGTCCTTTTCAATAAAGTTACTTTTGTCATGCTGGATTTCAGAGGGCCTCACATATGCATAACACTGAGCTCGGATATGTCACTGTGTTATCACAATGTGAATAGCCTTATTTTAGATTGCTAAAGATTGGCTTTGTTTTTCAGCTGCAAAAATCTTTGTACCAGTAGGTGTAATTTCAAATGTTTTGCAGTAATAATATATGGTTTTTTTTCTTACACTTTTTAGACCATTTCCTACTTGAGTATTCAGAGTAGATCACATTGAAATGGAATACTAATCCATGACTTGCTGCTGCTGTTTCTGCCCTGATCTCTGAAAGTTGAGTATGTTGTGTTTTTGAAGCATGGGAGACCCAGTAATGAGGACATCTGTTTTCATATGGTCCTTGACATGTAGCACCAGAAATTTGATGTCATCCTGTCCAAACTGGTACATGGCTGGCAGACAGCGTGGCATCCTGTGATTGGTTCTGACAAGCCACTGACAGCTCTGGAGGTGAGGAGGGTGCATGACAAAGGGCAAACAGAGGATGAGGGGAACACATCAGGCTATACACGTCTGTCTGTCTGTCTATCTATCTGTCTTACATGCTAACTAAATTAAGAATGCAAGCATATACACTCAGTGGCCAGAAAAATAGAAACACTTGTCCACTGTAATATAGTGCTGCAATAAATACTGTCTTACTTAAAATGTTAAATTTTTGTTCAGACTGCTGTTCAAGTTGTTTTATGCTGAGTCAATTTCATGATATACTTTTGAGGTTGTACTTTTTGGAGGTGTTGTATTGGACTGCATTATATTTAAGGGTGTTTCTATTATTTTGCCCACCTCATTCACTTACATGGAGGAGCCAAAATATTAGAACCATGGTACAATATAATGCAGTCCAGCAAAACAACAACGCAGACTTCAACCTCAAAAAAGGCCTTAGAGCTGAATCAACACGTATCTGACAGTGTCATCAACAACTGAAAAATATTACTTTCATAAAGTTGTATTTATTACGGGACTGTTGCTTTGGATTGTATTACAAAGAGCAAGTTTCTATTTTTCTGGCCATTGAGTGTATTTTAGTGTCTCAAATTCTATCATGCATTGCTTGTATTGTTACTTATTTATCAGGGTGTTCAGTTATGTGGGTATATCATTTGGCTTACATCTAGTTGTGAATATAGGTCTCCAGCTTTAAAAATAGCCAAATGCCATTATGAAAATCTAGAGCTGCTGTGGCTCTGTACACAGCTGAGCGCTGAGGCAGCCAGAGAGGCCTCCTTCACATTTAGCATGCAATAGATTTTTGGCAGTGATACTCCTTTATCATTTTCTCCTCTCACGGACATAAAAGAGAGTCCTTCATTTAATCGAAGCAGTGTTTATTTGAGCTGTTAATGAAAAACAGACACGTTTTAATCTGAAGATGTTTTATTGCAGCGCATTATGACTACATCAATAGTTTGTCTGTTAGGCTCATGAGGCAAATGGCTGTTTTCTCCTCATGTGGCCAGTCTCCAGTGTGACCTTGCATTAGTGCATATGCTCACAGCAGGGTCGCTGGTTGAGGGCATGATCTGTCAGCCTTTGTTTATGAAAGGCAGACAGCACAAGCCTGTAAGATAACATATTTCATGCAATTAGTGGTCTGTTGTACAGCATTACAATTTCTGTGTGATCACAGTATAACAGCATGTATTAAAATATATAAGTGTTTTCTGAGATAGGAAAAATACTTGTAATTTTTAAAACAAATCACTACTGTACCTCTAAATAAATCCTTTGGTTGTAGTTGAAAATATCAGTAATTTACAATAATTATCACAGTTACATAAAATTAAACTAAACAGTCACAGACATACTGCTTTGTCATGGCTTTGTATATTATTCTCTCAATGGCTTGGATTCTGTTTGGGGATGACCACATATAGAATAGATGAGGAAGACTCCAGACGGTTTTCCTGCAAACAGTTCTGATGAAGATGAGCAGAACCTGGATCTGAACACATTCCGGGCTGGACATGTTTTTCAGGTGATTGAGATAGTTTGGATATAATAGAGATTGGTTGACAGAGTCTGTCAGTGTGAAGTCTGCAGCAGCTCTGACAACAGGCGCCCGCTGACAGTCACTCTATAAGGCTTAGTAACCAGCCTTTTTTCCTGGGAGGTGTTTTCTGTCACCGTGTGTTGTGGGTGCCTGGCAGCGGTATTTCTCCAGGCTGTCAATCTCCATAGACACTAACCTGCCATGTTAGATTTGACCTCCACAGGAGAGATTACTGTCTCCAAGCATGGAAGGCATCCTTCATTTTTCTCCTGCTTTGTAAGGATACCTGGGAGAGAAGATACTAGCATGCACATAGTGGTAACAACACTGAGATCAGTGCTAAAATCCCCCCAAATATGTTATCTTGAAAATACCAATATACTACTGATCAGCTGCTAACGTGTTCCTGTAGTGAGCAGGGATACTTTATGATTTGAATATGTATTAATTAGCATAAATTCAGCACTACTATTTCTTGTATTGTTATTGTACTTTGTTTTTATATCCTCAGAATGTACATAATATACATGATAATATGCACAACACACATAATGTTCCCACATTATGTATGTGTTGTAGGTATGTCTGGTTGTGTAGTAGCACTGCATATCCTTGTTTATGCAGAGCAGAGATGAGTTTTGGAAAAGGGCACTGGCTGTGAGTTTGATGCAGTATGTGTGTGGGAGGCCTCAGAAATGCCTGTTAATTAATGGTGTTATGTGATTACTCTCAGCACAACCAGTATAGCTTCCTGAATGATTTCACTGTTCCTAGGTAGTATTTTGGGAAGACATTTTTTTTTTTTTTTTTTTTTTTGCATATGAACTTTTATACTTTCATGTATTGTACAATGCGGTTGAAGCCCCAATTATGATGTCTGACTTCAAAATGGTTGTAACGAAAGCAAATGAAGGTGTGGAAAACCTTCATTCATAGCTTTCTAAGAACTAGAACCCCAGGATTCTCATTTGACTTCTAAATCAACAGGTTTGCTTGAAGATCCAGCAGAGAATCACATTTGTAAGGTTCATACACATCCAGAGTAAAGGCAGACATGCAGAACAAACTGCTGGCTGTTTATCTTGGAGACAGAAGTGAGTCAAATAATACACCATCGCATGGAGACTGTCAATCCATGCTGTAAACCCTCCGCCCCTCTGTAAATAATGGCATTCAAGAACAATGAGGTACCAGCCGTTGTGTAACACACCATGTATTACGCATATTCTATCTAAGTTTTAACAGTGAATTCAAGTTATAACCCTTAATATGCATGTTCATTTCCTGGATTGGAGTTTTTCATTTAGATTTCATAAACTGTATTTATTTAATTTCCCAGTAAAAATAATTATAGTTTTAGATTTTATTCCTTTTACAAAGAGCTATCAAATTGAATTTTCTAATACCCCCTTTAAGCAGGTTCTGACTGTCTAGCATGGATACTGCCTTCCTATCAGAGGCAGGTTCGGCCCATAATGATGTTGTTAGAGATGGGCCATCACGTAAATTTACCGCTTTCTCCGTTCTTATCATAAATTGACTGGTGCACTAAGAACAGGCGGTTATACAGTCACATAAAACCTCTAGTTATGGCCTGTGTTCTGTTTAGCCCTTGATATAAACGTGGCGTTGCTTCCTGGTGTATTTCTGACCATGAAAATTATAATATGGAACAAAGATTAGAATGAAATTATCGTGGCCGGAAGGCATTTACCCGCTGTGCTGAGGAACACTAGACAAGGAAAAAAAAAATCCAGTCCCCAGGAATAATGATAATACATTAGGCTGTGAGTGTGCTGGTATTATTGCTGTACATTATGTATGTTCCATTTATACTACCTCACACAGCCCAACCGCTGCTGACGGATAGGTCATTACTCCCCGCACCGATGAACACTTATCAGGCCCCACTGCTGTTTATGGCCAGAATGAAGAGCACTTGTCAGTCAAGGTCACTGCTTTGTGTGTCCTCTTTAATAGTTCCTTCTTCACAGTTGTTGAACTTTGTATGCTGGCCTGGGCCCCCCTCCCTCTAAGCAGCGAGGGATACGGGCCGGCTGCTTTTAAAGGGAGATTTAGCCTTTTATGTTGTGTAGAGGGACGTCCCTGCTGGCTGTGTTAATAGCCACTGTGTGTGACCCGTGCAGATTCTGGAAAGGTTTCAGTAGTCTGAGCAGTTTTGAATTATGTTTCCCATGTGATTGAGAAGCACTAGTCTGTTTGTGAGAGTGTGTGCTTGTGTGCATCCAAGAGAGAAAGAAACAAAGAGAAGAGAAGAGAGAGAGATCTCTGTGTATCCGATAAATGCATGTGCATACTTGCTGTAGCAAACAAGCTGCTTTTTCTGTGTTTGCATGTTTGCGTTAGTGTATGTGTGTGAGTGTGTAGGATAAGTTTGGTTGACAGGATCCAAAGAGCCTGTTCCTAACTGGAGGGCCAAAGCTAATGCATGGCTGGTCGCATTACACCAGCTAGTGCTGAAACCAGAAGTGGCCCATGGTGCAATGTAAGCTTTGGCCCTGAGACAAAAACAGATTTTAGCTGCCTTGGATTCTTTTAGCCTGAAGCTCTAATATGTGTCATCGATACAGAAGTTGTGTCTCTGTATCTTAGCACTGTTGCCCATACAAGCAAAGACGCTTATTTATCAAGCCAAAGTAAGAGGGTTTACCCTATGGTAAAATGTCAGTGTTATTTTGAGTTAAGCGCTGATCATTCTTTGTTAATAAACAGGCTCATTATTAGGTTTTTAAATGATTTACATGGATGGAAGAATGCATATTTGTGTAATGTAGTGGTGTTTAGTCACAGGGGGAATTGTTTTTATCCAAATTTAAATTGGTGGCATACATTTTACCAATATGAACACACTGATCCACTTCTACAGTGCTCTCCCTTGCTGCAGCACTGCTATGCACACTGAGTGAAAATAGGCCATTTTTAGGTACTGTCTCTTTAAGGTTTTCTTCCTAAAGGCCCACTCTCTGATTGGCCAGCTGTGTCAGGCCTGAGGTTTCAACCCATGCACTGCGAAACATGGATGCAGGCCAAACAATCGCTCACTTGCCTCTACAATTATGGGTGTGTATAACTGGGTGTGATAAATGCTCATGTAAACATGTTATGGAAGTAAAGATTCTAATAAAAAAAAATGATGTTTTCGGGAAAGTTCACAGCCTGTGGGTTTGTGTTACTGGATTCATTTTTATAGGCGTGAAACTTTTGTTTTGCAACTTAGACAATGTTCAACACGTACACACTACATTACACGATGAAATGAGGGAAAATAACAAAAAGCATAATATGCCTCCATTAATATAACTTCGTTTTATAGCAGTTACACTTTTAGTTCTGAATTTGACCTTTTGAATATTCTGTTTTAAAAAGTCAGTTTCATAGCACCAAGCATGCAGCATTAACAGCACTAGTGCAGTGCCTGTTCAAAACGTGCCTGTTCGGAACGGGCTGGACTTTCTGGTGTGTGCCGCAGCCTGCCATAATTTTGTTCTGCACATCCTCATGAGCTAGCTTTGTTTGCTGTACAGATCGGATTGAGACCATGCCACTGGACCGGAGTATATGCTGCCGCGCCCCGAGCGTATCCTGCCACATGGACTACTTTTTACCGGCACAGCTCAATTCAAGAACCGCTCATCCAAACNCGTATCCTGCCACATGGACTACTTTTTACCGGCACAGCTCAATTCAAGAACCGCTCATCCAAACAACTTTACACGTCACTGCACGTCCTCGGGTCCTGAGCAATAAACCTGCCGAATATCAACTTCATACGGTGCCAAGTTCTAGAGATAATGAAGCTACAGACAGACAGAGATTCCTGCCTTTATAGTTAGTTTCACATGGATTTTAATTGACCTTTAGTGCGAAGAAACTAGAAACTTCAACATCACTCAGAAGTCTCCATCCAACTTCATCTTCTGTCATAGCCCTGTTTTAATTCTACTGTCTCTGAATCGAAATGTGTGATAGTTGTCTAGGTAGTTCTCACTGTCATAGTTTTTTCTATAAGTCTCCCAACATAATTTATGGGGTTCACCTCTCCAGCTGGTTTCCCCAGGAAACCCCTCCAACCTCAAACTGTAAAAATGAACAGTTCACATTTCTTCCCTCTTATGCAAAGCTGACAGGAGTCACTTTGATATACTTTGGAGTATGAAATTTCAATCCATCCTGTGTGTGCGTTTTTTTGTTTTTTTTTTTCCCTTGAGGCTTCATCTTTGCAGACACTGGGAGCTGTCATTTCATGACACTCCATGACATGGGTGATGCTCAGCGCTTATGACAGGTGCTGGACACAGACACACCACTTCTAGGCGTGCTGGCAAATATTTCTTCAGGTAAAGTGTTGAGATGTGTAAACGAATTATCAATAAATTTGTCAGTGTTTTTTTTACACATTTTAATTAAAAAAAAATCAAAGATGAAATGAAAGGCAAAAAGTCGACAGATCATACAATAGCTTTATTAATTACTGGCTTAAATTTTGCAGATTTATTGATTTTTTGTTACCTTTTGCTAATATTGATGTACAGATTAATAGAGCCAAATGGCTCTATGTTTCAGTGTTTTATTTAAAAATCATGTTTGGAAAAGATATGTGGGAAGCAAACCATTCTTGATCTGTGCATAAAGTATATTTATATATATTTTTAAATAGCTTGAGTGTAGTTCTCTAAAACCAGTTTTATTTATGGTCTGCAAAAAACATTCATCTTCAATATGTCATTTGTTCAGATTTAGACTTCTTCATCCAAGTTGATTTGGCAGATTTGTTTGATTGGTTTAAGAACACTTTAGGTTTGTGCTGGGAGTTAGACTATGCAGTGTACTGTGGGAGCCCACAGGGTGTGTTCACAGTGTTTCCTGGATTAGACACCTTGGTATGGCCTATGGAGAGATGTTCATAGTCCGCTGTTAACACAATCTGCCTGCTACAGCTGAGCTGCCCTTTGCCAGCAGGCCTGGAGACAGTGAGGACAGATTTAGATCCACATGTCGCACTTCTCTTTTGGCAAAGCAAAACATTTATTCTTTTTTCATCATTTATGATATAAATCAGAACAATCCTTCTTAAAAAAACAAAAAGGCCTCGGAGCAGTAATTCTGAGTGAGTGAGATGTGTATCTGATCAACACGTTGATAGTTACTGCATAACCTTGAAATTTGGTCCATCTTACTGCAGTTCACAGCTTACAAGACTATCACTTCAATATACACATGCGCACACACCACACACAACAAACACACACACACACAAACACACACACAAACATGTTGACATGCTCATCTGTCACTAGGAAAACTGCCACAGGCTGTGGCCTTGGCACAAAGACATTCTCTGAGCTGAGTGAAGATGCTTGGAGCCAAGATGCACCCAGTCAAAATGTTAAGAATTTCAGATGCCAGAATAGACAAGCAGAGGTGTTGATTTGAGGAGAAATGATGTTGAAGCATTAGATAAATGTTGCAATGACACTTAACTTGTTTTTGACAGACAATATAACTCAGTAGTCGGTTATGTAAATGCATTGGAAACAAAAAAAAAGTAAGATTATACACAGTTCAGAGAATGGATTTTTTTCACATTTAGGTTTACAGAGCTTTAAGAGTTTGTGTGCTGTGACACTGTTGCTTTTAAAGTTGTTTTTTGTTTAAAGTATTGTTCCTTGTGTGACAAATTTTCTTTGCTCTTAAATTTCATTCTTAAGAAAGCTATACAGCAGTGCTGAGCTAATGAGACACTAATGAGACATTTGTAGGCTGTGGTCAAGATGGATTGTTTACTTCCAAGCAGGAGGAGCTGCAAGTAGGCGTTGTTATCATTATTTTGCATCTGCATTCGTTCAAGAAACAGCTGTTGAATTTTGAGGGAGATTTTAAGTGGCAAGGCCTGGAGTTGTTCTGTTCTTGTTTGTTCAGCTAACTTGGTTTTGATATGATGGCTTCTGGCAGAGTTTTGTGCTGAATTCAACATCTGTGACAACTGTCAGCACCACTGATTCCCCCCCTCTGTTTATATCTTTCTCTGTGTCCTTCCCTCTCTCATTCCATCTCCTCGTGCCTTGCAGGATCGCCCAGTTTGGGGGGTAAAGACCAACACAGAAAAAGTGGGAAAAACAGGAACCACTGATGCCACTAGATCGCTTTCTTCTGCCAGTACCCATCTCCATCACTGCCACATCGGCTGGTCCCAAGGTTGTGAGGTCACCCAAACATCTGGCCNACCCATCTCCATCACTGCCACATCGGCTGGTCCCAAGGTTGTGAGGTCACCCAAACATCTGGCCCCTCCGCCATGTTCTCTGAGGTCAGTGGGCAGCATCTGTTTCTAACCCTGCCATCTTCAAGGTCTCTGACAATAAAGAACATGCTGAGAAAATCAGGCCAAATGCTTTGATCAGTCATAACTATTGACAAGCTTTATTGTAAGTAACAAGCACTACAAATGATATGGCAGTTATGCCAGTTTTTTTCCTCCAGCGATACAAATATCAGTAATCACAAACAAAATAACATAAACACAACATTCAAAAAGGGCTTTAAATTTGAAGCAACTATATCACCATTTCAAATATTGCTACAAATCTTGGTCATGTTAAGTCACATGTCAATTAGCCAATTAGTTTATGCACCTTCTATATAATGTATGTTGGTACATTTGTACAGCAGTCATCCTCAAAGTCCGGACTCTGGTCTGGATCCGGACCAAATCACAACTGTCTCTGGACTCTGAGCAAATTGTACTTTTCATATGTATTACTTGTATTATGCAAGACAGCGCTCCGATGCAACAACGCAAAATTCTCCACTTTCTCTACTCAAACAGCACTCTGAATGTCTGACTGCTCCACTGTCTGTGTGAGAATATCTATTGTGCTTTGGTTTGGTCCAAGAGTTGACAGTGCAGCTAGTTTCGTCAGCAGTCAGTTAGCTTGACTCAGGGTCGGATTGGCCATCTGGAGAGGCAGGACTTTTTCCAGTACCCCCTACCGACACAATCCGACCCTGGCTTGACTGATCTTAATAAACGGACCTTTGTCTTATCAAAAATTTTCTTTGTGGACCTTTAAGATTTGTATTTGAATACCCCTGTTATATAGCCTAGTCTTGTCTTATTTTTACCTGATGCTATTGTTATTTTGGCACAAATTATCTGTCAGTCTGGTCTGACCCATCTGGTCATCTCACATGTCTATGTATCATCTAAATTTGGGCAAATGCTCAACTCTCATACATGGTCAACTTTGTCTTCCCTTTGATTTCAAGGCTAGAAGTTACTCTATAATTCAGTATTTACATGAAATGATGCTATTATATTACCGGTATGGTTGGCTTTGTTTAGTCCAAGAGCGTAAATTCACCAATGAAATCTGTTGAGGGGGTTTTGAGATATTTCTAGTAACCAGCAGACAAATATGACCTATTGACAGAGAAAATGAGCTGAAATAGAGTTGTGTGTTTTTTTTGTTTTGTTTTTTTTACGAGTGATGCAATATACACAGTATTGGTCAAAAAGAGGGCTTGTGGTTTTGCTTGGCTTATCCTAACACAACAAAAACCGCTGATGTAGGAATGTGAACCAGATGATTTGGTAGCAGGCACCTGTCCCTTTGTGTCTGGTCCTTCTGAAGTTTGAGCAGCAGCCGGCGCTGTGATGTCAGGGGCTCTTAGGGGTCAGGACAGGAATTATTGAACAGAGGGAGGCTGACAGCAAGAGCTGGCAGTGGGAGCAAACAGATGTTGTAATCATAAAGAAATACACAACCTCTAAATTAAATATGAAGACCGGGGGCAGGAGGAATGCAGGATAGTGGTGAGTTGGCCTTTGCTTCTCAGGCCAATCTCAGCAGCTTTTTGCAAGTTGTAGCCTCATTGATTTGTCAGTCCTTGTTGTGACAAGAATCAGGTGAATTACCTCAAACTGTGCTGGTTTCGTAAAAAGGCTTTGAGAGATGTGACCAACCTCTTGCAAGAAGACAGCTGTTCCTAACATACCGCAGATACATTATTCAGAAGCAGAGGGTCTCTGGACGCTGCATGTTATGTCAAAGTCTTTTAAAGCATTTACGCCACAACAGCCCAGTGATGAAATCTGTAAAAGAGAGAGGAACCTGACAGAATGTGCTAAGAACATGGTTTTACCACAAGTGTTTTTTTTCTCAGTCCTTTTTACAGGCCTCTCACCCACAAGGAATTACAAGTCTGTCTGAATATTTTACACATGACAACAGGAGAAACTATTTCTGTTTTCACTGAGTTGTCACTGGCTTTGATAGTTTTCATATTAGATAAATCACACTGGCAATGCTTTTAAAATGATGAAAGCACAGTTATGAAGTCTGCTTTCACTAATTTCATCTAAAGGTTCAAACTTTGTATCCATATTTCTTGCCTTTAAATTTTTTTTTCTTGCATAGCATTCAGTATTAAATGCTCTTTCCATTTTTCCCTCATTAGCGTGTGTGCTTCCTTATAGCTGCAATTTGAGGTTTTATACATGTTCATTATACAGCAAAACAGCATCTAGTGTCACATTTGTGGAGTTTTTACTCATTGTTTTTGGTATACAGCAAAAAGGCCATTGTCAACCAGGCAGGTAGGACCAGACAAACAGAATTTGTACCCGAATCATCTCCAAATACGTGTTTCACTCCACTATATCGACAACATAGTAAGGATAGTAGCATTGTGTAGTTTGGCTTTAAATCCACCACTCCACTCTGTATTTATATAATGTGGATGGCCTCCTGCCAGCGAGGCCTGGCTGCACTGTGAGAAATGAGGTGCCAGAGGGGTGATGTAAGTATTACACTCCCTGAAATCACCTTCCCTCTGCCAGCGATACCAAGCTGCTGGAGCAACACTATAGGAAGACGACAATTGTGAATTCTTGGCAGAGTGTTGAAGGATGCCATTAAAAAGGCAAATGTGATTTATCTTTAGTGAGAACGCACTCATCTTGGCGATTGTCAGTGAGGTCAGGCTAAAGGGATGTGACACAGAAATTACTCTTCCTCCCGGCATCTAATGTGACTCGTTGCTCTGAGGAGATATCTGGGCAATGGGGAGACTGACAGAAACACTCTCATCTAATAGACTAACTATTTGTCTCAGGCTCGTGTGGCAGAAATCCAGCTCAATAGTGATAAGTGATCTGTTGCTTAAACACTAGAGATCACTTGTTATTCAACACAAACAAATTAGTTTTATCACAAATGGTCACTGAGGGTTTCGTCACATTTGTATGGAGAAGGGACAAAAGGAATTTAAAGCAATAAACCAGAGTTACATTGTAGAGTCCCACTGATGTACTCACAGGCTGATAGTATCAGACAAGATTTGCTTGTCACTCATATATCAGTATAGTGTCTGTGTTGTGGATATGCAAACACAAATTGCAGTACATCCATCCATTTTCTTTACCCGTTTGTCCTGTTAAGGGTCACGGGGGAGTTGGAGCCTATCCCAGCAGTCATAGGGCGAGAGGCGGGGTACACCCTGGACAGATAGCCAGTCTATCGCAGGGCTGACACATAGAGACAGACAAACTCATTCACACCTACGGGCAATTTAGAGTTCCCAATTCACCTGACATGCATGTCTTTGGAGGTGGGAGGAAGCCGGAGTACCCGGAGGGAACCCATGCGGATACGGGGAGAACATGCAAACTCCACACAGAAAGGACCTGCCATGGCTGGGAATCAAACCCAGGACCTTCTTGCTGTGAGGCAACAGCCCTAACCACTGTGCCACCGTGCCGCCCCTTAATTGCAGTAAATACTTCATAGCATAGTATTGCATCTTTCACTGTGTATTTGGCCCATGTTTCAAAGTTATTTATACTCATAATAATGTAATTTGCAGAGAACTTTACAGTCCAAAGTGTGCTGATTCATTTAGTGTTCCTCTCATCTTTAATAGTTTATTTTTCAGCTGTAAAATACCCTACTTCAGTACACATATCTATTACAACTCTTAAATATAAACAAATTAAGGGCTGATTGCCAATCTGTTGATATATCTTTGTCAGAATTTTCATTAAATCCAATATTGCTTGAACTCTAATACATTCGTATTCTCACCATTACATTCTCATATCTTGTCCTTGTGAAGATAATCATTGTGAGTATTTGTTTTTAAGGCCCTGTGATATTCTCCTTTATGTGTCTGTGTTATCAGTATTTTCCTTAAAACTATCTGAACTGAGACATCCCCCCTGTGGAGTGACATTTTCCACACTGGCCACACTTTCTCCCACCCTGAGCTAACAACAATAGAGAGCACGCAGGTCAGACTAAAGGTTATGTCTTCATCCATTTGATGTAATTTTGGACAAAGGTGTACAAATGTGAAAGATGTATATTTATGTGTAAATATTGCTAACAGCATTGTTAAAGGGCATTTTTCCAACGTAACGTGGGACAAATTCATGGATGCTTGTAGATGAAAATTCTTTGTATGCAATTATTTTGGGTCAAAGCTCAAGAACTGGATGTCAGGGGCTTTGATAGAAATATACCCTTTAAAGATTTTAGCTATACTATATGTATTGTAACTATTTAGAACCATAACTTTCAGTATTCACAAAGATTTTAGATTAGGTTAAATGTCTGATTCACTTCTTTTGTACTTGCAAAAAGTTTGCAGATAAAAAGCAGTACAAAGTATTAAACTATCGGCATTTGGATAAGACATATTCATTATGTTATAGATGCCATAGACATCTACAAACAGAGCTAAACTAGGCTAATATCATCATTCAGTGTGTCTTCAAAGAGCAAACAGAGGCATAAAAACTACATTATTGATTTTTTCTGACTGTAGAAAAGTAAGAATATTAGTAAAAAACAAAAAAAAAATTATACCTTTAAAATATCCAGCTACTCCTTCCCAGCTTGTGCTCTCTGAAAAGCGATCATTCTTTGAGTGCTGAATTGGTTATAATATCCATATTATATGCCATCAGAGGTCACGACTGTGAAACCCTTTGCCTTTTATTCTTAAATTGGTTCTGAGTTTATATCTCTGCACAGCAAAAAGCTAAATTCCAGTGCTGCAAGGCTTCCACACACAATGCTGTAGTTTACTTAGTGAGAAAACTGCTCACGTTCTTGTATCCCATTACCACAACCACCTTGAGATAAATGGCTCTTTCTCCCCTCTGCCATAAGGTTTTATATCAAACGACATGTGTTTAGTATCTGACTGCATGTTATAATGTTTCAGCGGAAATAAAACAATCACTTCTAGTGCTGTGTGCTTTTCTTTTTCTTTTTTTTTCTTTTTTTTTTTGNTTTTTTTTTTTGGCCGCCTGTGGTGTGTATCTCTCCGCTGGCCAGCCTATACTCTGTGTTTATGGATGTAAGGAAGCGGACAGTGGCAGGTGACAGGTTAACTCTGCTGTGTAAATTCCTGGGCCGTGTATGATGTAGCCTGTGATCCTGCGGTCCTTGATTAGATCTGAGCTAGTAAATATCCTGTGATTAATCAAAAGGGCTTGTTCTGCGTGTAGCATCCCTGTGTCACCTTCACAGCACGGGAGCAGGGCCACTTTGTTTACCGCACGCCACCACCATCTACTCAAACCCTGCGCTTATTTCATTCAGCTCAGAGGGCCAACATATAAGGCTACTGCAATATCCAACGCACTGGACGGAATTGGTAATATAAACAACATCAAAGTGGAATCTGCAATTAGGGCAGACACATTTTTTTGTCGTATATTTTGCCAAATAATTGCTGATCATTTCCATTTTGATAGTGTGTCCCACTAGGGGTCTTATTTTGCTGTACTTTGATGTGACATGATTTTGAAGCTTCCTGTGCTTTTACAACACATTTGTTAATTGTATTCGTGATCGGGTGCTTTTGTTAAAAAAAAAAAAACTGCCTTAATNACAACACATTTGTTAATTGTATTCGTGATCGGGTGCTTTTGTTAAAAAAAAAAAAACTGCCTTAATTAAAAAATAATTAGTACTCAAACGGAAAATATCCCCTGGAAACTGATGTGTTACTTGTTACATCCATGAAACATGTTAAAACGAAGTACAACGTGATAATGGGTAATTATAGTAATTAATAGACTGAACTAATTACTGTAGCCGGTAGAGATTCATTTAATGCCAAAGAGTCAGTGGTGTGTCTTTGAGCAGAGCTTGTCCAACTGAAACTGAATCATGTCTAATTAACCATCCTCCTCTGCCACTTTACAGCAGCCATAACCTTATCTATAACTGGTGTCATTTCAGTTACTTCCTGGTAGAAAAACTCCCATGTGGACTGTATTACATTTCTCTAGCCTGTTCCTGCCGTCCCATTGTTGTTCCACAGACACTTCTTCACCCCCCAAACCAGTTCATTTGGAAAATACATTCTGATTTGTCCCCAGAACATGATTTCATTGACTGCTGCCCCCTTTTCTGTGATGACCCTTTGATTGTCATTTGAAGACATTGTATGGGACATGCATGTCATCTTAATAAAGACACCAAACCACATGTATCCCTCACCAAAGAACAAAGTCCAGACCTATCTGGGAATATAGATCTCTAATTGCTTTTGCGTGGTGGTGCAGCAGAATTGCGCTTCCCAGACGTCACCTCTGCCAAAGCCTAGCGCACGTCACTGTCAATAGGCCTGAGAAATCTCCCTAACAAGCTTGCGATTACATAAATCTATCGCTGCCGCCAAAGAGACTGAACAACTTTCAAGGAGACTTTGTGTTTGATTTTCCAGGACTTGATTGCATTTTGAAAAAAAAGAGAAACCCCCTACATTGGGTATGTGTCCAAACAGTCTAGGTTTGCTAATTTTGTCATAGTCAATTTTAGAGCTCGGCCGTGAGAACAGGGAGGGGTGGAATGAAGTTTCTGAGTGCTTTGCAGAGGGCGTGAGTGGGTTTGACAGGCCCAGTGAAATATGCTCCGCTCTACCTTTTTTCATTACAGGAGCCGAGACCAAAAATGCAAATTTGAAGTCTTCTTCAGAGAGGTCATTAGAAATGTGACATATCAAACAACTCACTTTGGGATAGCAGACAAAATCTTACATTATTGCTACCTCAATGTTTTTCATATTTTAATTTCTAATATTATTACTGTGTCTTTTCAAAACAACACTTTTCAATCACAAGCTTTGAGCAGCTCTGTAATGTTATTGTTTAGATTGGCTCAGCATTCACTTTCAATGTTTAATATAGCAGAAATCCTTGATCATCGGAATAGTAGCCACATTCTGTATAGACTGACTGATAGATAGACTGGATCTGCATCATGGCCTTCTCTGAGGGAGTGATGAATTGACTTAATGGTGAATAGACCAGAGAGCCACTCTCAGGGAGGCAGGTGCGAGGGGGCATTAAGCGACATGGTTTTATTGCCTATCAGCATTGTCATAGCCCTGATGTAATTTCAGCCTCTTTTTTTCTGCACCATAAGGCGGGTTGGATGTTGGGCCTTAAGTTCGGTTAAACATAAACTTTCTTATACCTGGTACCTGATGATGCTGTGTGTCACTGCCACTTCAGCAAGTTGAAGTGCAAAGGAAAGCGTTAACCAAAGTCTGTCCAAAGCTACATCTAATGAGTATTTTTTTTTTTTTTTTTTTTTTTTGTATATGCTGCTTCTAATGTTTTTTTTTATTTATTTATTTTATAAAAGTGCATTTTAAAAGCACTTTTAATAGGATTGTGCTTGATTAACTCAGTCCAACATGTACATAAAAGCCGTAAACAGCAAGATGGGTGAGACCTATTTGGGTTATATGCTCCTTTAGTATTTACCAGTCTAATTTCAACACAACTCATTATTTGTGATAAATTAGCTGGCTGATTATAGTGATAAACTCTCATTTGTAAATGAGTGGGGTGAACCTGTCAGTAAGACTTATTTGCTAATAACGACCATCCACTGAATAAGTAACGACCTTTCTAATTTCATTCACCTCCTTAACTATGTGGTTTGTATTATTCTGCCTTTTCTTTTTGCAGCTGATTGATTTCTCCTTTCAGACCTTGTTTATTATCATTCCACCCTCCCTCTGTATTTAGTTAGTTGTCTAACAGGTGATAATAGTTTAATAATAATCTTGTCATGCCGCGATTGTTTCCTCCATTTCTCTCAAAATTTAGTGATCCAAAGTCAGATATTTTTAAGTTGTTTCTAAAGTCGTGAGAAAACAAATCCCTAAATTTGACTTGTACTGTATTGATATATAAAACTTGGCAATATTTCACCATGGTATCACATTTCAAATTCACATGCTGAACCTTGGAAATCATACATTTACGGTGTCAGAAATCTGTAAAACTGCAACCGTACTGAAGGAATAGCAAGTGTGGAAGAGCAGCAGGACGGGATAGCTGGTTTCCCATTAAAAAATACTGGGGGGACAAAGGGGTATGTGACCTTCAGCCATTAAACTATCCTGTTAATTGGCCAATAATAAAATGTTTTTATTGTGCAAAAAACCCTTTAGTATAATTGAATTTCACTCTGGTTTCACTCATCTTTTTTATTTCTCTCTTTTTGCTGAGGCTGTGAAACCTCATCATTAGCAGTTATAATGAGAGCGTGTAGAATTGGTTCTCGAGGGTAGCTGCTCCACCTCCGTCCCTCGTTGAATTCCTCCATTTCCACATCCGTCCATCCACCTCCCCACTCTTCTCCCTGCAAACTTTATATTTAAACCACTCTCATTAGAGTGCAGATTATAGAAACCTATTGGTCCTCATTAGCGCCCACTGATCCTTGGCTGGGGCTGTGTCCTAACATCTTTTAATTAGCTCTCTGGAAATCTAATCAATGTAATAACTCAGATTAATCTCCTCTTTTACTCTTATTTTCTCCTGCTCTTTTATTCCAGGATGTTCTCGGCTCAAAGGTTGATATAATGTGAGCTTTTTTCTGAGCCTGCTGGGTCTGTGACACGAAGGGTGAGTAGACCTGAAATGCTGATTGTTGAAGGGCAGAATATCTGGTAAGATTTGCCTCTAATCCACTGCGAACTTGATTTATCAAACAAGTGATGCTCCAAAAAGGCAAAATACGCTTCTCAGATGCATTATTTGCATATTAATTAAAGCACGTAGGAAGATCAAGGTGAGATCTGTACTGTTGAAGAACCTGAAGTTAGGATCTGTAAAGCCCTCAGTTCCACCAGGGCCTATGGTGTGATAAGAAGTGAAAGCCAAGGTGGGTTTGGCAATGAACGGCCATTTTGTGTCTAGTCTGATGCATGGTTTCAGTGGGTGTCACTTTGGCTACATATCACAGTCTGTGGTGCTGGTGGCACATCTCTTCAGAGCACATTTACTGCGATGGTTGTAGGATGTACAGTACTGGAACAAACATGGATTTAAAGCATTGACAGAGACTGTGGCATCAAAATTTAATGCCAGGTTACTGACTCAATTTCTTGGAAATACAGTTGCCATCATCTATTTTATAGCCATGAAAAACACAGGCTAGGAAGTCTGCGATTCAGCTTTGGTGACTCACAGTCCACGTGAGAAAAAGCCCGACACTGCCAGGCTTGTTTTCATGCACCTTTGTATACAGTAAGGGCTGTTTCTATGCCAAGTATCCAGGCAGACATGTTGGCATAGCTGTGGCAGTATAGACAAAGACACCAGGGTGTGATGGGATGCGAACCTGCCATTTCCAGCAGCACTGGCACACTTTTCACTGGAGAATGATGAATGGTCACACGTCTGCTCATGCACACATAGTGTATAACACATATGCACAAACATATGCAAGCAGCAACCCCCTTCTCAGGTCAACAAGGCTTTGACATTGTATCACGCAGACATACAAACTCACAATCAGATAAAGACAGACAGGCATCCTTATTGTGGCGTCATGATATTCAGAGCCAGGTGTAGGAGGACGGGGGGAATAAGGTTGTGTTTATTAGCTGCTCCCTTGGTGTTCTCTAAATTGCCTTGTTTGCTCGGCACAAGCACACAAACAGATGCTGTCCTCTCTGCTCTGGGTAATTCTCAGGGTCTCTGGGTATTTAGTGAAAGGCCTTACCGTACCACACACACACAGAGACTCATTTGCGTGTGCACATACGCTCTACACATACAAACACACACACACACATCACCAAGCCCTGCGCAGCTTGAAAGCACATTTGTGTGCTAATTTTGCAGTGACATTCTGCGAGGCTTGAATGACAGTAACACTCACAGCAGTTTGATTCATTCCGAGGAATTGTCCATTGTCTCTCCATGTAAGTAATTCTAGCAGCCCGTATAGAAAATCTCATAATCTCTAACCTTTCAGCGACACAATTTCACTCTTATTAAGAAAGTCTGCATTTAGGAGCGACCAATGCTATCAGTCGAAATTAATCTGCTTTGACTGATCTCTAATATGACCACAGTCATCAAGTAATTATTGTCTGGATGGTTGTGCACCACCCTTATAACCTCCCCCCCTCCCAGAAAGGGCTAGTCTTGGTGTGTGAATCCCTCTCCAAGGGGCTGGTTACGGTNCCCCCCCTCCCAGAAAGGGCTAGTCTTGGTGTGTGAATCCCTCTCCAAGGGGCTGGTTACGGTGGGTAAGGCAGGCATGTCATTTAGCGCTTGATCAGTGAGTCGTGATTAGCCTGCCCTGGATTATTGTGATTAACATCCACCCAGTGGACAACTGTCCTGTTGTCATCAGTGATACCATCTGAGATCTTGAGACTCCGGGATGTGGGCCAGTGGAAGAAACTGGTCGTATGGCAACACAAAAATGCCCACTCTGATGATGCCTGCTTCTCTGAAATGTATGCACACACACTCAGACAAACACACTCTTACGCTGTCTAATGCTTTTTAACCGTCAGTCCCAAAATCGAGTGCAGGGCCGTTTCCCTATGTGGTGATGTTTGTGTGTCTGCTTGGATTAGTTAACCCTCTGCCTCTTCTTGAGCTTGTGCATTGTATTTTAGTGTTTGCATCAGGCCATGCGCCTTCTTTCTCTGGATTCCCTGAAATCTAGAAACCTATCCTTCCAGATTCTTCATTCTTTCATATTCATTTTACACATCCTCGTTCCAACAAAGGCCGATTTGACTGTGGCTGATTATAGTAACGAAGGCGGTCCAAGAGAATATGCGCATCCTCACTGTATGTCAAATTAGATCACAGCAAGGGGGGGTTGCAGTGCGCTGACCCCCGTCTCTTCTCCTCAGACAAATGATCGCTTACACAGAGGGAGCTTTCGAAAATAGGCCTTTGGACCAAATAGTAACGGCTCACGCTGAAGCACAGAGACTCAGAGAGAGATAAAGAAATCGACCAGGGGAAATTAGGGATTTAGTTAAAAGAGAGAATGTAATCATAGAGTATGTCATACAATAAAAGAAAACCTAGTATAAGTAAAATGTTCACACTATAAAACTGAAAAAAATCTAGAAATATAGTCTTGTTTTTCACTTTAAAGTTACATTGATGATGCTGAATTTAGTATTCCATAGTACTGCAGTTGAAGAATCCTGTGTATGAAGACAAGGTTTGGTTTTTCCAGACATTATGATTAATTTTCATTCAGCCACCTCTTTGTGTGTGAGCTTCTGTATGTGTGTTTCTTCCCAGTGTAATTACTCACTTAAACTCAGACCTCCTTCTCATGGCTCTTGTGTGTCCGTCGGTGGAAAAGAGTCAGTTTTGATTACAAAGTAAACGCTGCAGCATCAGACAGGGGGGCTACATGCTGATA
This sequence comes from Lucifuga dentata, assembly GCA_014773175.1. Lineage (NCBI taxonomy): Eukaryota > Metazoa > Chordata > Actinopteri > Ophidiiformes > Bythitidae > Lucifuga > Lucifuga dentata. Next base: position 515,263 of record VXCM01000164.1, read on the forward strand.
TGCATTCTATCAGGATGATTTATGCAAATTATGCACATTATTCCCCCAGGAATCTCTCTTCTGAAACTGCCAGGATAAATTGCCGGAAATTAGCCATAAAATTCACTGTGCAGGGAGTGTGAGGTGAAGGCCGCCAAGGAGCCAAGGACATTGGGCCGCCGTGGTTACGCTTGGCCTGGCCTGCCTCCCCCATGCTTGGCATTCATGGCTGTTAAAGACCTTTGCTCAGACAGATACACTGAAGCCTCCAGTAACGTTCAGCACATCAAGAAGATCAGCCAAGCAAGTGTTACACTAACGGCTTCATGCTCCGGTATGAAAACAGATTTTCAACAGAGGACGTTGATTTTTTTTTCCTTCACGTCTCAGAATTTCAGTGAAATCAATTTTAAAAATTCTTAAACCTTCCAGTAAAAGGTGTAGTTGGTTGTAATTCAGCCGATGACCTCAAAGCCAGTAGACTCTTTGTCTTTTAATCTTTTTTTCGTGCTGTTGTTTACCATGTAGTTGACCTTGTTCACATCATAATCTTCAGATTACATTCTAATCAGAAACCTCCAGCAATCAGGTAATGAATAGATGTTTGCACAACATGTAAACAAGAAGCTGTCAGGAGCAAAACACACAACTCAGCCTATATTAGACAGTGACTTTTTTTTTTTATAGCTTTACCCATTACCGTGTCCTGTCTTCTTGGGCGTGTGTGTGTGTGTGTGTGTGTGTGTGTATTTGAAAGGAGCAGTGAGTGATTCACACTGTTATCGTGTCATCCTCGTGTCTTTATTTCAATGTGGAAGCCAAAGGTAATGAATATCAGAGAGTGGAGATGAAATCCACATTGCCTGAGCATTAATGAATCCGGAGAGGGTCAGCATCTGCATGTTGATCAGGCTAGGTGCACCCCCTCATCCCCACCCCAAACCCCCTCCTTCACGCATATATACACAAACTACAAGAACACACACACACACACACACACTCTGAGATACTGTGAAGTCCAGGGTTACATTTTGTTCTTGTATTTGACATGTCATCAGGTTTTTTATCAGTTATCAATTATGTATATTTTAAGACACACCACAATATACATACTCTATTAGTTTTACCAACTGTCATAACGTTTAGCTTTGAATATACATTAATTAGTTAAATGTGTGTGTGTGTTTATGTGTGTGACCGCCTATGAACATTATGTGTCTGTGTAGGTTCATCTCAGAAACAGCAGTGTGCTGTTTCTGCCTGGTTGCGTGATTCATGGGTGCTGGGTCAGTTTTTGCTCCTTCATTCTGTTTAGACATTATCTGAAAGTTAAGGTCACATAAAGCTCAGCTGCTGTCTGGGAAGACTCGTGCACACGCAGTAAAAAGTTATTTTGTTGCTGTGACGTTCAAATTCATCATACAATCTGATGACATTTCTTAATTATCTGAGGTGTTTAAGGATTTATAAGAATAAATTCATTCATTTTGAAATTGCATTGTGGAAATTTATGTCTAATTTTAACAAGGTATGGACTGTTTTGATCGTTTTTCATTTTTCACTTTATGCAAGCGGATAAGAAACACCAGAGCAAAGTTTCTTTTAAACAGCAGCACTATTCTAAAATGTCAACAAATCAAGTGAGTTGTCTCATGGCAGCGATCATAGTTTGATTTATTTTGAAGCAAATATTTGTACAATCAAAGCACTTTACTCCACTGCACCTGTTTTTTGTTTGCCAAAATCCAGAATGAATTATTTTTGTGGAATAAACAACCTGTATAGCTCCTGAGCAACAGGAAACCACAGATGACTCTGTTCTGCATGTTTTAATCCCTGAAGAATAAAAGAACATCAGATGAAGACACAATGACAGGGCCATCGGTAAAACAGGGATTAAGGGATTAGGAGTTTAATCTGATTAATATAGAGACATTCTAAATATTAGAGACATTTCTCAACAACTGTATTTCAGCTGAGAGGATAATTACACATTACTACGTCATTTATTGTACCCTGTTAGAGCTTTCAGAGCTAAACAAGCCACCATATGTTTACCTGACCTTAGTGCTGCTTCAGAAAAAAAAAAAACACATTCTCATTATAATGAATTAGGAGCTCATTAGGGAAGCATACAGTTACAAATGTACTGAAAATATTGTTGAATGTTATTAGTATTTCAAGAAAATACCCCTAAATGGATGAATAGTGTTTTGTGTGTATACACTCTAAATATTAAAGATATGTTACATCAAATTGTCAGATTTTCTGCTCCCTCTGAGATAATCACTGTTGTCTTTAACAAGGGTTAATAGAATGTAGGTCTGTCTAACATAATCTGAATTGACCCCTTTAGTTTTACAGTTTTATTAGCTGGCATTGTGTGTGTGAAACACAGACACAACATTATACATTGCTATCACTGTCCTGACAAAAGTGAATTACCACCCAGCAGTTGATTTGGTGCCTCAGCCAACGCAGCACATATATCTTTATCCACCATTTATGACACAGCATGGAGGATTCGATTGCCAGAGTTTTGTCTATTACTGATATGAAGAGGACACTTCAATTCAGTGAGCTTATGTATATTTTGACTTTCCATGTTTATCATCCTTAGCATACATCACATCCGTGTTATGAATAGGCACCCTGCTGGCCCTTGATATTGTAAATTGGATATTTTATGGTTTATGAAAAGGGATGTTTTTATCTTCTGCTTTTATTCATGAGGCTTGAATCTAGCTGTAAATGCCTTTAAGACACATTCAGCTTTATTAGACTCATGAATAAAAATGATGTGGCTTATTATCACGAATGGCTGTTGTTGGTGGCCACTGAGAAAAGCTCATGGCTGTTGGTTTTCTCTTTCCATGAGCCCACTGTGTGCTGTATCATTGCCCGTTCAAAGACCCTTATGTGTACGTGACATTTAACAGGCTTGATGGCAAAAATAGCAGCTACTATCTCGCACTTCCCACTACAGACGGAATATACACTCGCCATCAATTTTGAACATCCTGAAATCCAGATTTACATAGACGTTGCCATGCTTTTCTGTGCTGTACAAACTCTCTTGTTTTTAAACTGGGTAACTGTGCTATGCTCTGTTTTCCTTTGGATGCTGTGTTCTGTTTTCTACACGCATATGGCTCTGTCTCACCCCTGGGGAATTTCCTCTTCTGGGCTAATATGAATATTAGTATGGGTTAAATGCTCCAGTCATTTGTGCATTAACGCATATTGCATAATTAATGTTTTTGCAAAATCTCAGTTTCTAACAGCAAGGGAGGAAAGAGATGACATTTCTTCGTACATCTGTACAAACTGTGTGTTAAAAGTAAAAATGTCTAAGTTAAGTTCAGAAAAAAAGATGATACCCGAAAGTAAATGCTGATAGTATTTTTATGTCAGAGCCATTTTGGTGTCTCCTGGTTATTTCCATTCTTGATTAGTGGTTATTCTGCAGAGATTCAAGGCATTCAGGAGTGTGATGGGATTAAATAGGACACTGTAATGACCCTGTTGTCGGAATAGCTCATCATACACACACACACACACACACACACACACACACACACACATACACAAAGCTGAGATCAGAGACTAGCGAAACCATGTCACTGTTGTAAACTGGAACGAGAATGTCATTATTGTTCACCTTTATGAGGCAAACACAAAGGATTTTGCCTCTTTAAGCTATTTCAGAAGAGACATTTAGCTGATGTTCTTTTTATTTTTTTGATATACTTGTTGTGGTTGGGAAGTCAGTCATGATATCACTCACTTCTGCTGAGTTTTATATTTGACAAACTATGACTTACCACTGTTTGGGGGAAAAAATAATAATTTAAAAAAAAAGTTCAAATATTTTCACAGCTACTTTTTTTTTAATCCAAGTGCCTACTTTTATAGTTAAGTTTTTTTAGTTAAAAAAATGCATCACCCTCTTTATTTAAGTAAAGTATTTATTATACTCTACACTATCACAAGTATTTAACTAAATACTTCTTTGGCTCAAAAATTGTCATTCTAGAATTAATTCACTTCAAAAACATCCGTCTCTGTCCAAGGTGCTGAAGTGCTGAACTCTACATAAAGCACACACACATACACACACACGCACGCACACATGTACACACAAAATAATATATTGCTTGTATTTTTTTTTTATTATTATTAAAAATATTCATTAGATCTGCTGACTTTTTGGCCCATGCTTGATGACCTCTGTGCGTAATTGAAAATACAGTATTCCCTGTATATGCCTATATCTGATGTAAAATGTCCAGCTCCTATTTCTCTGTAAATTATGAATAGTACCTTTATGTGAAGGAACAGCTTTTAGGGTTCTATTTGTGCAAATTATTTCTTAACTGAATACCAGCTAACATTTATGCTTTTTAATTTTGGCCCACTTTAACTGTTTTGGTGTGGGCAGCAGACTGAAGACAAAAGGCGAATCGATGGGAGTGCATTTGATGGCTGCGTTGTGATTAAAGACACCAAATTACGGCAATGATCAGTGTCGTAATTATGTTCCTTAATCACATTCTGGAGATCTAATTGCCTTAACGACGTGTTTCATTATGTGAACTCAGGTATTACAGTAGACAGTTTTCATACACAGTTGTTTTCGAATTAACATATTATTGCACACTGTTACGAAATTGTTTTAATGGTCACAATTAAGGTCGCCAGCGTTTGTCTTTTACTTTTTTCTTTCTTTTTTTTTTTTTTTTATNTTTTTTTTTTTTTTTTAATTTCTTTCTTTCTTTATTTCGTTTGCACTAACAGCATCTTGCTGCCCCCCGCGGGCAATATCCTCCCACCACGTCTGGCCTTTGCTCCCCAGGCTTAGCGTGACTTACAGGCTCCCACTGAAGAAAAGTTAACGGTGTTGATGGAGCAGAAAATTAGCAACGCACTCTTTCTTAGTGTATCTGACACCTGGTAAAAATTTCCAAAGTTAAAAAAATGAATTGAAGTAATTATCAACCTCAAAAGCCACGAACCTCACCCAATTCAAAATAAAAGTTAAGGACAAGTTACAGTACTTTGACTCCGCTTAGACTCCATATCAGATGAATAGTCAGAAGTGTTTCTGTTGTTCAAAATATTTTAATAAAGCTTTTCAACACTGAAATACATACAAATGGCCCTCTTTGCTCATATAATAACTGAAGTATCTACATTAATCCACAGCTTGACCTGACAACGCGGTTGAGCTAAAGATCTTGTGAGAAGAGCAACGCAAACTGTACAGCAACTAAGAAAGAGTACAGTGTGCAATACAAACAAAATACTCAATATAAATAGACAAATTAATAAATTACAAAAGATACATTAAAACACCTGTTAAATTTTGATTCAGGTTTGTGATTTTTTTTTCTGAAATTTTATTAAGTCACAGTGCCCAAAAAGAATTGTAGGCGTGCGTGACTATTAAGTGTTTGGATTACCACATAAATATCTGATTAAACCACTCAACTTGTCTATTTCACTTCACTTGTCCTGTTGTGACATTCCACGTGCTCAGTAAAGTTCATGAAAAGGCCTGAACCATAAGCAAACATGTCTCTGGAGTGAATAAAAGAAATAAAACAGCAAAAACGAGGAAGCAGCAGATACTGAGGTTGGACAAGCTAATGCTCCAGGAAGATGTCCATCTATTCAAGTGAAAAAGTTGCCAGGTCTCCACATCTTCAAATGGGTCCATAGTGATCAACAACTCACTCAAAACACTTTGAGCCACTTCTACAGGCCTACCGGACTGCTGTTTGGTCTTCACTGCCATTCATATCAGCACTTTAAGGATAATTTATGTACACAATCAAGTATTGTCTGAACAAAAGAGCGCGTACTGAATGCATTTTGTAAATATTAGAAAAGTATTCATCGGCATTACTTCTTTGCCCCTATCCTATGACTTCAACAACAATGGCCTCATGAGTCTTCCTTTCCAAAAGTTGTTCTCAAAAGTGGGGTCTGTTCTCGTGTGTGCTTCTCTGAATCTCTGTGCAGTTAAGGCTTATCAGTGCACTGTTTGCAGAGGCTGGCGGTGGCGTTGCTGAATAGGCCACATTTGTCGGGGCAGGTGGACGCTGCCACGCCGGTGGTGAAGGGATATCCAGGCGGCTGCTCGTACGCGCCTAAGCCGGGAGCTGCGAGCGCATTGGTGGCCGGTATTGAAGCAGCAGAGATGGCCTGGCCCTGGTTGAGATACGCCACTAGCCTCCTCATCTCCTCCAGTGCCTGCGCCTGCATGAGGATGTAGTTTTTGGCAAGCAGCAAAGTGGCAATTTTGGAGAGTTTCCGCACTGACGGGCTGTGCGCGTAGGGGATGACCCCCCTAAGCTCATCCAGCGCGTCATTCAGATCGTGCATCCGTCGTCTTTCTCTGGCATTGATGTTTAGCCTCAGTATTTTCTGCTCTTTGGTTTTCTTACCTCCTTCACTTTTCCCTGCGTTCACCGTCCTCCCGTCGGTCAAAAGGACCATGTCACACCTGTCGTCACTGTCATCGTCAGGACTCTGCTCTCCGCCGCTGCTCTCCGCCGCCGAGGTNCACCTGTCGTCACTGTCATCGTCAGGACTCTGCTCTCCGCCGCTGCTCTCCGCCGCCGAGGTCCTGTTGCTGCTCTCACCGTACTTCACGCACAAAGATCCTGTTGGCAGACCCAGTGGTCCCCCTCTACCCGCTGCCAGTCCTCCCGGCTGGATCGGGTCTGAATCGGTCTGGTCAAAGCAGCTGATGGGTGACTGGTGTTCTCGAGGTGGTAATTCAATGCCGGCCGACGATCTGAAAGGGTCCATCTTTTTATTGGACACAGCACTGAGAGTTTTGTGGAATATGTCCCCTGCGCCGTTCAAGTTCATCCTCCTGTCCATAGCCTTGTGGATTCAGCGTTGTTGCAGTCTACGGCCGTTTCCGGACACTCTCAACGAGTCTTTGCGAGTTTCTTCCTCTGTCTGTCCTTCAGCAGTTTTGTTCTGTGTCAGCAGTCAAGTTGGTCTTGAAGGCTTGGCAAGTTGACTTGTCAGCTGATGTGTGGAGACGAGGAAGAGACAACTAATAAGTGTTGCTCTGCTCTGTCCTGCTTCTCTCTCTCTCTCTCTCTCTCTCTCTCTGATTCACCTTCACTGGATTTCCACGACGATCCTCGTTACGCACAAGGCGCCAGAGTCTTTTTACATCATTTTCTCGAGGCGGGTTATTAAAAGGATTCGCCTATTGGGACAGAGACACCCTCTCACCCTCTCACTCTACCCAATCAGGTTAACGTTTTAATTAATGGGATTTAAACGTTGACAAACAATACCGCGTGCGCTCCCTCTCTCTTCCTGTGCGTGTAAGCGCGTCTGTGTTAGGTTCTTTATAAAGCGCACTCTCCCTAGTTTAACATTCAAGCGCCTGTATTGCACGACAACGATATTTTCACAATCATCCGATGTTAAAATGAGCTGCTTCAGTGTTTTATTCCGCACTTGACATACACTCCTGTACGAAATCAAAGCTGTATTTTAAAGAAGCCTTTGCCCGATTTCCTTATTGACTTTGAGAGATCAGAGTCGTGTCTTCATCAGTAGTTCAGATCACATATTTGATTTGTATGCGTGCGAAGTTTCATTTTTAATTATGACTTGTTTCTCGTCAGTGTCCATTTTTTAGTGTTACAGAAAACCCTCAGTGGAGTCGACAGTCCGACAAGAGGCTTTGTTACGGACTAAAGTTGCTTTGCTGATGTTAGTTTTTGGCAACTGGCAGCCAGTAAATTCCTTTTCTGTTGTCTATTGTAATTTCATTGTCAATTTTCTTTTATTTTAAACAATTTAATTAATTTCCTCTCTAAATAAACAGCATTTCCACCAAAATCCCAGTCACTTCTAGTATTTCTCCAGGTTTCCCATGACAGCTCCAAGACTTTTACATCAAAATTTACTTGTGCTTATACTGCCATCTAGTGGATTGTGGAGTGTAGTACACCCAACATGAAGCGAAATGTCAGCAGAACATAGTAATAGCATGTACAGACAGCCAGTTAAACGCTACTAAGCTTAATCCATCATTACAAAATGCATGATATTCTAATTTATTTTGATATATTTTAATTGTAGTCAAAATCCCAAGGTTTCCAATAATACTGAATAAGTCATCCTGAAAAGTGTATAAAATTATGAACAACACTATTTTTCCATTTGATGTAATGGTGTAGCCATTAAAAGAAAAAAAATAGTACATTATATCATCGTGTAGTGTTGGATCAAGCACATATGGAATGTACTGTATGTGACATTGTTATACAGTGTTGTGGGGAGTGGATCTGTCCGTGGTTCTGATCAGGCATTTGGCTTAACCCCGAGTTACTTTCTATTTCAAAAGAGGTCATACTGAAGCTCTACAAGTACCACTTGAGTTCACCCAAGTCTGGAAAATTCCAGGGTTAGGATCCCCTAAAAGTGAAATTGCATCCACAAGACATTCTTCTTCACTTAGAAATTTGAGGCTTTCACAAAAATCTACTTTAGTAATTACAACCCTCTGGACTCTCTAGAACAACAAAAGACCACATTCCATGTTATTATATGAGAAGTGCATCCCCTGGTCACGAATAATTCCTCTGTTTTATTATGTGGAAGTGTTCAGGAGGTAAAACATTCTTTTCTTTAATTTTATCAGGCACTGATAAATGTGATCAAATTATTGCCTCAATATGTTTATACATATTAATTAGTATTTCTACTCTGTCTGATACATAATTTACAGTCTGGAGATTAATGAAGTGCAGTACAATCCAGTCTAATTAATTAATTCAGTGATTGCTAGCTGTGATTGGTCTGAGCTAGAACATATTAACTCAAGTGGAGAAATAATCTGCAAATCACTTCTATGATCACTGCTAGCACTTCTGAAGTGATAATGGCAATCATAATTAACCAATACCAAGCCGAATCTAGACTGGATATGGCTGAACACTGACCTGACTGAATAATTTTATCCTCTGAAGTTGTATTTTGGGAGCTGCAAATTGTACAGTTTGAAGAAAGTTCTGCAGAAGTCCCTGAGCTCTTTTTCCTCTTTAACTGCTTCATTCACTGAGCAAATCAAAGACAGCTGAATGTTTGGGTTCGAATGTCACAGAGTGGAGAAGGGGGAGATTTCTTTTTTTTTNTTTTTTTTTTTTTTTAAACTACCACAATTCAATGAACCCAATTTTTCTTTGAGCTTAAACTTAATGTAGATGGACGTTTTTGTCCATTTCAAATGACTTGTGTGTGATCAAAAATACTGGAAACAGAACATTTATATAATGTGTTCACTTATATAATCATTCAAAAACAATATTGGTTTATTAGCTTTGAATATGAACCATCTCCTTAGAAGCCTCCTCCCCCCCCCCCCNCTGACGGGGGGGGGAAGGCTTCTAAGGAGCATTAAATAAATAACATTATAAATGTATAATGTCATAAATAACATTATGACTATACTGTCAGGTATAGTCATAATGTTATTTACTATGACAGGTACTGCATATCATGTTAGCTGCCTACCTTTTGGCATTTTGTAGAAAAATATTTTGACACATGAACCAATCATAGAAACCTTCCAAGTGGAAGAGGAAACACTAGAATGCAGATTCACTTGATCCTCACTAGTCTTCACCAGTCTAGTCCAATTAATCTTAAATTGACTTGAAGGATTTTTACAGCAGTAGAACACCATCAGAATGTTGAGGGCTATTTAAATTAATTTAGAATTCAGAGATTTGTTTACACTGAAGTGTTGTAATATTTTCATAGTGTTGGCACTTGGTGTTCATTTGGAAGATGGAATTGTTTTGTAGCTGGGTCATAAAACCATAAACACCAAGTCTAATGCTTTGCCTAACACACTGAAGGTCAGTGTTCCATCCTTTTCCAGCCTATTTCAGTTACTGGCTGCTCATGGTCCCTCTGCTCAGCGTCCGTGAGAGAACATCAGGGGCTGAATTTTTGAGGAGTTATGATGCTAATGAGTAGCAGAGACAGCTGCTTTATCCTGTGACAGTAAGAGAACACCTTCATGGCCAATCAGGTCGGGCTAATGAGACAAGATAGGCGCGGACGGTGCCACGGCCATTACAGCTGCAGTCCGTCAGCACTTTAGTAATGAAGAAGACCATAGAAGGCAGAAAATGTCTTGTTTTGTGTGTGTGTGTGTGTGTGTGTGTGTAAGAAAAGAGGTCAGACATCTTTTCTTCAGTTTGGATTGGGATAATAGAGAAGTTTAGACATAGGGCAGAAGAGCTCTTAGCATAAATCAAACCCACAATGGGATTTATATGCAAGCTTTAATGTTGTTGGACTGCACCACATGGAGGACACAAAATGTTAGTAAAAAATTTTAAATATTTGAACCGTTGTGAATGCCTTAGAGATATGTTACTGTATGTTGTATGCTGAATCATCTCAGCAGTTTCACAAAGAGACTCAAGAGCTTTCATAGTTAATCAAGCACTTCCCATGTTTGTTTGTATTCAAGTCAAGTTTATTTATGTAGCTCAAAGTGTATTAATGGTCTTCACTTGCCCAAGCTTTCTAAGCAGACAAGGAAAAACTCCTACCAAAATTTTGGTTCGTAAAGAAAAATTGGAGAAGCCACAGGAGAAGAAAGTCAAAGACAGATCTCAATAGTTGGGGGGTGCAGTAGTCCAGCATTAGGATTATCATAAATTCAATTTGATAGTGTGAATCCAATATAATAAATCCCTAAGATACCTCCAAACTAAACCATCCAACTAAAGTCCAATATTATTTAAGTTCATTGCCACATGGGGGAAGGTGAGGGGATAAGCAGTGTGGTAGGTGTGGGTGAGGAGTGGTGATAGCAGTGTTGAAGAAAAGTTTGCGTGTTTTTTTTTTTATTATGAAAATATCTTTTATTAGATTTTTAAACAGAAATGCTTAGCTGAAACCTATTGTGCTGTAAATGCAATTTATTTAGCAGTATTTAATCATTACTACCACAAGAGGGCAGACAATGACTAATAATGGCTAAACGAATTCCGGCTGAAACAGTTGATGATGAACATGTTGATGACAGCCTTGAGGATCTCATTCAGTTTTGAAGATTTTGGTTATAAGCGGAAGTCCGACTATCAGACTATGGAGGTCCAACAAGAAATCTCAATTTTGTCCCTCAGCATGTGGGGTTTTCTATCTGGCATCTGGGCTGCAGTATTTATTCTGGAACTTCGTTTCTAAGAAGTCAAATCGTTTGGACTGCGAGTGTCCGTCATTCATTCGTTCTCATCACTTTGCGCAAACTGATGCATCACAGACTGATGACCTTTAGCTATAATTTTGTGGAAATCTTATTGTTCACTAAATTATTTTCGAAAACGGTTAAACTTTTGTGTTTTCTCTCCATGCACCTTTAATGATTTAGGAAATATTGAGATGGTAAAATGATTGGATACNCCCCCCCACAGACCTTTCTTCCATCCATCTCTTCTCTTGTAATTCTAGGGGATGATATGAGTCGTGTCTTATGAAAGTCATCAAGGTCGTATTATTGTCTGCTGTTTAGTCAAAGTGCGTAAAATGGAACGTAAATTTTTTTCCTCGTGTGCTGCATGGGGAAACGGATAATATGCAATAACCGTAAAAATGAAAAAAAAAAAAAAACNAAAAAAAAAAAAAAAACATGCAATAAAAAACACTTAACGCATCATAGATAATTGAAAGTTTAATTCCAGGAGTCTTATTGCAATTGCTGTTTTTTCATGTCAAATTCTCATCACGGGAAGGAACATTAGCCTACATTATGGTTTTACTGAGTGTGGCACCTTTTCACTCCACTAGGCGACCGGGTAAGATAGGAAAATGTTACTTCATCAGGCGCAAATGCCGTTAGATTGGTTCAGCTTTTGGACTGCATTCATGCCCTTAGTTTTTATCACTATGGACAAAGCTCTTAATATTTGCTAGATAAATGTGTAGATGCCCAGAGTCCACCTCTTCTTTTACATTCCACACTGATATGCTGTTATGGAAATTAATAGCACATTAATCATAGTTTTGTCTAATCTTCTTGTCACACAAAGCTTTTTCTTTTATTGCAGGAAGGCGATCGATTGTGGAGCAGCTTCATTACAAAATATCAGTTTTAATAACTAATACCTCATTTTTCTCAGAACAAGATTATACCTCTTGAAATATTGACTTTAATTTGCTTCCAGTGCACTTACGTTTAACTCAACCATTTTCCTAAACAACGACATTAATGTAGATTCTACAGCGTTGTGATCCCGTGTTATTCGACGCATTATGTCTTTATTGTAAAAGAGTGACGCCCTGTCTGTCCGTTACTTCGTTTGCAGCTTATTTTCCACTTAAGGAACAAAAGGGATTTAAGATTAACAGTGCAGTGGTGTGTCTGTGTGTGTGTGTGTGCGCGCGCGCGCGCGCGCGCTTCTAATCTTACAAGGCCATGACTGCATTCCTGTAGTACAGTAAAAACCAGCCATTTCCGCTTCTGCAATGGCAGGCGAGTGAAACAATAGGCTGATGGTGGTGTGCAGATTTCAGCACCACGCGAGGTGGACAGCGCTCCTGAACGGCCCACGCTTTGGACAGCTCCCACAGCCATGCTCCTAATACACATTCACACACACCTTACACAATTCATGCACACATCATACAGATCCATGCACATTTTCAGACACAGCAGCCTTGGAAATCTTTGTGTGTATTTATTTTATTATTGGAAGGAAACAGTACACACACACATATATATATATCTATATATATATATAAACATTACAGTGTGAAATAAGGGAAATAAACCTTCGACGGGCTACGTACACACGCTGCACTATGTTAAAAAAATTAAAATGAGATATTTCTTTTGAAGATAGAAGGATCATCTCTTGGCATTCACCGCGTGCCTTAATTGTAAGACATTAAATCAAGGTCCGCTGTGAACACGGAGAGACAGAACCCGTTCTGTGTGTGTGTGTGTGTGTGTGTGTGTGTGTGTGTGTGTGTGTGTGTGTGTGTGTGTGTCCATCAGCTGCATTTACTGGCTGTGGGAACCTGGTATTACAAATATGATTAAATTATTTTATCGCCCTAAAAGGTCTATGTTATTTATTGAGATGTCAGGTTTGGCCAAGAAATACAAATGATGAAAAAAAAAAAAGAAAAAGAAAAGAAAGAAAAGAAAAGAATCCCAAACATTCCGCACGGGTCCAAAGAGAATCAAATCCTCTCTCGATTGATGTACAGGCCTACATTATAATGTAAATAAAGAAAAAAGAAAAAAAAAAACANCTCTCGATTGATGTACAGGCCTACATTATAATGTAAATAAAGAAAAAAGAAAAAAAAAAACACAATTTGAAAGAAAAAAAACCTGTTAGTCTATAACAGGAATAACTTTAGTGCCGGTAGTTTTGCGGATAAAACAATTATATTTCCCAGGCCACTTTTGATGCAAAAAAGGATTCCGTTTGATCCTTTTTTTCAGAAGACTGCTTTGTCCAACACTGCAGAAAGCATATAGTCCTCCATTATCCCATAATGCACCTAAAAAGAAAACACAAAATGCGTCATGAACTTCATGTAGAATTGTAGGTCACTGTCTCTTTTTCTTCAATAAGCAACGTTTAAAAATCACTTGACATCCATAAAATAGCCGAGAAAAGTCACTGTCCACGTCCAAATTATTGATTTTTCCAAGTCACATAACGCGTGCATTTTCCTCCAGCACACTCACATACACGCGTACGCACACAAGCCTGCAGTTTATACAAGCGGGTCAAACGTGAAAAATACCGCAAAACGCAAACGGGAAGAGCCTTGGAAACTGCGGGTGTCCAGAACGCAGCAGCACTGTATATGCGTCCACGCATGTTTCCACCAGCAGCAAACAGAAACAGCGTGAGCCCAACACCGACACCGACACCGCCTAAATGGGACTGATCTCCCTCCGTCCGGTCTTTTCCTCTGACTTTGGGATNAGGTGACGTCACCGGGCAAACAGATGTTCCTCTATATTACCCAGCGTCCTCCTCATCACTACCCTGTGTCCTTGAAACTCGGAGGGAAATTGACAACTTCCCATTCGCAGATTAACATTTATCTCCGAGATGTGCTAATGGTTGCTGCGGCTGGAGTGCAGTATCTGCGTGAGCCAGTGCAGGAAATGCCAACAATGGCCCCGAAAATTGTGAAGTCCTAAATTTGGCATTCGCTGTGAACAGTTATGCAACATTGCACTATTCAAAAAAAAAAAAAAAAAAAAAANAAAAAAAAATTAGAACACACGTGCGCGCGCACGCACACACACATAACGCAAGGACGAGGAAGGGATGCTCGTGACTGCCAGATCTTCCTGTTTGTTGTGGATGCAGTTTGGTTTAACAAATAGTTTATTTTGCTCAGTCTGATGAGCTGCAACTAATTTTCTGTATGAGGTCTTGAAATAGTTGACAATGAAATGCCAGGTTGTAATGCATGTATCATGAGATTATGTAACCAGCATTAGTGATGGCAAAGGGCATTAGATGCATGATCGAATATGGCGTTGATCTGCATATTTTAGGAGACATTTTACCGTAATGACGTTATTGTATAGGAGATCGATAAAGCTTCTAGAACACCATACAGTTATAATCTACAGTGATGCAAACGACTGAGAAGCATTCATTTGCATATCTACTAATCTAACTAATGGTTAGTAACTAACTTGGTTAAAATCAGATGCAGTAACTGAATCAGAAGTCACATACCTGCTTTTCAAGAGGCTGTCGGTGCCCCTGAGCACAGCAGAGTCAGTTCTGCATTTATCTCTCCACGGTTTACCATTAAGGATCTTATCTACTGTTTGAAATCTAATGTATCCAAAATCAAGTGGCGCAGGCTCGTAAATATGGTAATTGCAATGCATGACCCACTCGCTAGAATAGAGAGGAGAGTGATGGAGAAACAAAGGGAATCGCCATTTTAGACGGAAACGTCCCCCTCCCCTGAAAATCAAGCGACTCATATCGCTCATCGTTTGGAGCTTCATTATGGCTCATTCTCATATCACCATATTTCAGATCCCATTATCTAACCACCGACAAGAACATGACTCCTATTGTCCTTAAGCATCGCGCAATGAACAAACGACGTGACTCAAAAACTCCACTATCCTCATTACCCTTCCTACCGATTATGCAGCCGTCGACATAAAACCTTCCGTACATCATGCGTCTGAGATGTTCCTATTGCCTTTTTCTGAGCTTTGTTCCTAAAGTGCTTTATTCCCCTAAGCCTGCAATAACAATGGCAAGTGCAACGTGCATGGGGGAAGCGTGCAGGACAGTTATTTTTCTACAGACCCCCCCCCCCNCCCCCCCCCCCAAAAAAAAGTCATCATTCTTCACAACTAATCTATCGAAATACAAATTTTATTATAGGTTGAAGCAAACGTATATTTCCCCTTTATCATCAAATGGTCAGAAGGTCGATCATAAAGCAAGTGCAGCATACTCACGATTAGATGGTGCACGCCATATGGTGGATCCACAGTAGCCTGCTCTATTATCCGCGCTCTGATATTTGTACTTCATTTTAGCATTAATTACATCATTGTGGATCTTTTCAGTATGGATAGCTTGTATTCCCGGTTCCTTCGGTAAAGCGGTAGACTAGCAGGACTCCGTTTGGTGAGAAGCTGATAGTACCAATGAGAGCGATGCTGGAGCCTCTGCAAAGCATGGCTGCGTTTTCTCTCTTTTTTTCAAAAGAGGGCAGGTCGTTCTGTGCATTACAATGAGTAAAATCTCTCTCTCTCTCTCTCTCTCTCTCTCTCTCTCTCTCTCTCTCTCTCNCTCTCTCTCTCTCTCTTTTCTCACCCTGGCACATACACACCCTTACCTACAAATGCGCGCTCTGGAAACACCTACAGGCCCATATTATTATTTTCATTCCTGTTGTACCTTTATTTTACTACCTTTAAGTGTACTAAATGTGCACATTTAACACACACACACACACACACACACACACACACACACTCACACACACACATATATATATATATATATCATTATAGCTATAATCTGGTGAATCATTGAGCGTGTACACTTGGATCGTCGCCTTCATATTCGGGCCACAAATAATCGTTTGTACTGAGAGGTCCATTAGTGCGTTGTATTTTCACACATCACACCATTGGATTGCATCTCAATTTCTAGCCTGTTTGTCCTACTGTATGGTGAAACTGTCTAGATAAAGTAAACACTATTTTACATCACAATTACATCTCTCTTCAACCATTAATATGTTATAGTTTCTTTTAGCCCAATCATAACTGCCATGTCGCTGCCATTTTCCATTTAAAAGCCTAACCTTTAAGGAATGGGTTAAATATCCTTTACCTGTCATGTATGTAACATTTGATTTGTGTTGCCAAGGTACATCAATTTTTGAGAGTTCTTGTACCACAGTCTTTCTAAAACACAGCAGGTGCATCTGACAGAATTTTCGTTTAACATAGTGATTGATTGAAGCAAATAGCAGTCCTGCGCTGCTCATTTGTATCTCCTTCACTTCCTGCCATTGACTGACTCTGCAGGCAAAGATCCAATCGAAACCACGGCCCCACGGATGATGTCATTTGAGTAACTTCGCTAACCCTGCAGTCAAGGCGGAACACACAGGCCTGTTAATGCAAACTTGCCTTTAACCTGTTAATATATCTGATTACACAACTAGCATAGCCTTTAGGTGTTAAACACGCTCTGTTTCTTCGAATTCTCTCCATAGTTGATGGATCCATCTTTCCTTCTGCTTCTCTCTCTTTCACTTTGTTATACTTGCTCTTTAGTCTGGCAGCTGCAAGAAGCCAGTTAGTGTAATGATGCAACACTGGTGTGATGCAACATGGGCGAACACACACACGGTCCACGTTTTGTCAACAATTTTAGTCTTTATTTCTGCAGCAGGTTAGAGGGAAACATCAGCCGGGGCTTGCGTCAGGCTCCACGCAAAGAGAAGTTTGGAAGCTGCTTTTTCTCTGGGAGACGGGGGGGGCAAAGCTATTGTTCCTGCTGAAACAATGGGAGCTGCGGGGCGACATGAAGCGGTNCGGGGGGGGCAAAGCTATTGTTCCTGCTGAAACAATGGGAGCTGCGGGGCGACATGAAGCGGTGCGCACATGAATGGCAGGGCTGTGGATGTGTGTGGGTCAGTGGCTCGGGGTCTCCGTCCCAAAGCGCCTTTTCCCAGCGCCTCACAATGAACCTGCACAAGGTCGGGGCTCCTCGGGGTCACAGGCCAGCCCCCCTTTTGTCCTGCGCTTCAAAACGCATAAACATTTATTAATCAAGAGCTAGCGACGGGGCCCCACTTGCTTCACAAAAAGTAAAAGGGTGAGAGGGGGAGGAACAGGGGGAGAAAGAAAGAAATGACTAGTGGCTGCAGTTGCAAATTCCATCATTTGGCCTTATGTGGAAGTTTGTAAAAGTTGGAAACGCAGCTTATTAGTGGAAGTTGGGGGGCACGCAGCAGACAGTGAGCTGGAGGATGGAAACACACGCCAAGTAAGACCGGATGTGGACCTATTAAACTATCTTCCATCTGCTTCATTCTTCTATTGGACAGACTAGACGCGTTAAACATCTTTAGAGTGGGATCTCTGTCGCACGATGACAGGCTGCTTTCCAGACCCGAGGACTAGGGACAAGATGGAATAATAACCTGTACAACATTGAACCGAACTGAAGAATTTCCATAAAATAATATTCTCAATGGCAGCGCATAATCACAATTTATATTATTTTGTTTGCATCAGAATACACGGAGACCGCCGGATCGAAACGCCCTTCACATGCACAGAATTACTGCGTCCATGTGAACAAATGTAAACCTAGAGCTATGGCGACGTCGAAACGGTATCTCATTTCTACCGACTGAGGCTCTTCACTGCTGTCAGCTGTTGATAAGAAAATCCTACAACAGGCCTGTTTCAGCAGCTTTAGTCCCTGCAGAAACGAACGTGATTGAGAATTTACTAAAATAATTTTACCCATAAAGAAATAAGACGTTTGCACCGGTAAAAATAACATATATTGATTTCATATGATTTTATGTACGTGTAATGAAGAAACACCGCTGTTAGGATTTTTTTTAGGGGTGCAGGAGTGTAACTAATGGGGCGCCAAAGCAAAAGGAAAAATGTGTATGTAGTAAAATGTATGCAGGAGCTACAGGCTGTCCGCTCTGCAGCAATGAACGCTGTAGGTGCAGCAGTTTCAGAACTGCAGCCTTTGCTGTCATTTTTGCACCGCATCACCATCAGGCCTGTAACCCACTAATGGTGCTGTTTTGATTCACCATAAAATGTATATCAAACGTAGTTAATTAACTGATCTATTTCTTTTCTTTTTTGTTATTTCAGCCATTGTTAAAAAAAAAAAAGATTATAATACAGTGGTATANTTTTCTTTTTTGTTATTTCAGCCATTGTTAAAAAAAAAAAAGATTATAATACAGTGGTATAAAGTAGCCCTATAATCAGTGTTTTAGATGTAATTTAAAAAAACAATGTTCTGATTTAGTTGAACAGTATCGAGTGAATTAAATTTATATTTTGAGATTATTCATTTTTTTATGTGTCAAAATGTGCTTCTGTTAGCTGTATGTCGACAACTTAAAAATAATATGAGCATTTTAACAAATTGTACTGTATTTTTTTATTATTATTGTTTTGGGATTTTTCTACACTTATAATTTGATGTAAAGTCACTGCTTCCCTAAATACTCACACCAAGAGCTTGAAAAATGAATTAGTTCTGCTATGCACAGCTGACAGTTTCCTGGCTGAAATCAAAAGATGCTGCATGTAATGTTACATCAATAACATATGCAGGTAGACACGCCATACCTGCAATACCACATAAGAGAGAGGGGGCATACTATGTATTTCCACAGTCTGAGAATGAGATGATATTTGGTGAACATGTATTTCTACTAAAATTTCTGCTAAATAACAATTTCTTGCCTTGATTTTAGTCCAGTTTTCAAAAGCTCTTAAACCATGGTACATTTCAAATATACAACTTTCTCATCATGAACACATGAATATAGCCTACCACATGTGTACACAACTGTACCAACTTACTGTATTTATATATTTTCTTAATTAATTTTAAATTAAATGCATTTCATAAAACCATTTTGTCACTGCGTGAAATTTACTTTGGGGTGTAAAAATCAGTTTGAATGTGTAACTACATCAATCTATGGAATAAATGTAGAAAAACACAACATTGCTTGTGTTGCACTCTAAAAACAAAACAATTTCCAAACAGCAAAGCATGTGAATGTTTTTTGTGTGTGTGTGTGTGTGTGTGTGTGTTTGGGTTTTTTTATTTTATTTTTATGTTGCTCAAATTCTGAAGTATCAATAACACTTTCAACAATAGGCTAATGTTAGTACTATTCTATCAATTTACTAAGTTATTGTCTTGAGGTAAAAGCTTTGTTTTGTTAAACAATGTTGGTTTAAACTGTTTTTCCTTTTGGTTTTATGATATAGACATATGTCTATATATTAAATTTTATCTGTTCCTAAGCATTAATTAATAAAATATCATCTTGTATGGTCAGTATGTCCAAAAAAAAAAAAA